>CM032228.1:72487500-72900000 GCA_019009955.1 Riptortus pedestris
TAAAATGGTTATTATGTTGTCCCGATGAAATCAAGGTCAATAAGGCGTGAACGTTTTATGTAGTCAACTTCTGAGAAATAATTCTTCAGGGACTAGACACGATGAGACTATTCTCCAGAAATTTATTTTCTATAAATAATCTAATATGGCATGCTCTGAGATCATATATGCCATGTTTAGTAGCTGGAATATTAACATAGATATTTGCATTTTATTTTTTTTTTTTTTTTAGTTTCAATTACTTGAGCGACTTTCACTTTGAGTAATTGAGTCACTGAACATCTCATAGGTTCTAATTCCTGTTTACATAGGTCTTTTATTACGGGAGAAATAGGGAATAGATGGTGAGTTTAGATCATACACAGCTCAGTAAAAATCTTGGTAGTTAACGCAGCCCCTGAATGACGGACTTTCTTGTTAACCCCTGTCTATAACCCAGTTAGTGGTTCTTCTGGGCCGTTGGGAGCTACTTGAATAAAATAGAAGCACGTCCAAGTCAACTTTAAATGGATGCACTAGATACGATGAAAGGAAATGGCCTAGATAATAAAGTTAGTGGACATATTACTAATCTACTAGCTCTTGCTAGCGTTACGTATCTTAAAGATAATATGTATAATGATGGTGAATTTACAATTTGATGGATGTTGAAATAAGACGTAATATTTATGGCATAACAAACGTTTCATACATTTCACAAATTCATAGGCATCTCAATTGATTTCATAAGTGGTGAAGGCACAGGAAAACTTAGCTTTAATTTAATTGTTTCATGGAATATGTACTAAATGCGCTTTAAATTAAATTCCAATACATTGGTATATACAAGGATGACAGAGAGATTCTAAGAAGTATCAGACAACGTAAGAAAAAAAAAATAAGAATACCTGGAATCTATTAGAAAATGTTATTCCTGTAATAGCTCAATCTGTCAAGTTAGATATTTGTTTTTAAGAGTGGTTAATTTACACAGTTCTCGGTACATTCAATAAATAAGTAGATTATATATATTCTTTGGAAGTTAGAGAGAAAATTCCGAAGATTATTACAGACCGAAATAGATGAGTGGAAAGTTGTTAGCCAGGAGCAACAAACTGAAATGAGAAAAAAACCTGCAATAAAACTAACATTTCAACATTCAAACTTGACAGAATAGAGGAAATGTTGAGCCATAGAGTAAGATATTACATTTTAACGGGTACGTTTTTAACACAATGCATTGCATATGTATTGTAAATATATATACACATATTATTTTTTATTTCGAGAACACGTGAGGGAACAGGAGTTAAACACAAAGAAGCACGAGAGCTGAGAAGTCGTGAGATGGTTATAGGATAAGTCCGTGAAGATCGTTGAATGGCAAGAGGTCGTGTATTGCCAACTTCTTACAAGCACAACAACCTCCTTCTTGTGAGTGCCGATAACACCTATTCACGCTGTTAATCTAATTCCAGTTCAAGCTATAGCAATATTTCAAGAAAACACAGTTCTATTTGCTTCGTAAGGCTTGTCTTTGTGAGTGTAAATAAATAGTTACTTTTTGGTATTTAAACAATAGTTCAAGGATAACATAAAGATAGGAATCCTAGTCCCAGATGATTTGATTTCGTTTGGTACAAATTAAACCTGTTTAGACAGACTTTGAAGAGAAAAAATAAGTAGAACTAATTAAGATACGAGATATATGTCGTGAATAAGAATGAGCAAAACTCAGGAAATAAAAGTCCACCGCGTAGGGGCGTATATTAACCCTTTATTGCCAATTTGATGTTCTATAAATGTTTTTTCACTATCCTGATTATTGCCGGAGACATAAGCATTTTTTAGATTTCAACCTTCAGTAAACCTTCGTCCTATTCCAAGCATAAATACCAAATATTGTTTTCAACGGACCTTTATTATGAGTGACATAATTAATTGTTTAATGATATGACAGCTTAGTATTAGCATATGAATTGGAGTAGGGGTTTGCTCAAGGCTGAAAACTAACAAATCCAAAGATCTCATTTATTATTCAGGACAGATAAAATAATAATATGACAACTTTTATAGGTAATTTAATTTGCAATAAGATTGGTTATATACAATTTTTCTATCCCTTTTATAGTAACACAGATATTAAATGCTTTGAACGGATCTCATTTTCGTCACCTCCTGGGTAGGATCGATGAATATTTCAGAAAATGTTTCGGAAAGCGTGTACTGAGAGCAACCTTTATAGTTGGGTTCCCTTAAAGGAAATCTGCTAAAACTGGTATAATGTTAAATCTGATAATGATCCTTTAAAACTTCCGTTTGTCTATGAGCTTCTTCAAGAGGACACAATTTTCGTTTCTAATATTTTGGCAAATCATTTGATTTAGGTATTTCATATTTTTATATTCCCGGTTATTAAAAAAAAAGATACAGTCCGAATTCAGGCGAAAGAAACAATTAATCAATTTTTAAACATGAGGAATAATTAAACCTACATCCCATAGTAAGAGTATCATTTTTGCATTTTTAGCTAAGCAGATTTCCCACGAGCGCCACATATTTGCACATATCTCAAAAATTAAAAGATCAATAAACATAATATTTGGTATTTGAGCTTAAAATAATGGGCTTCTAGATATGACAGCTTAATGTTAATATGACATGAGTAGGAGGATGGGTTTACTGAAGGCCGAAAACTAAAAACCGAAAGTATCACGGTTAAAAATCGATATAGAAAAAACCGTAAATAAAAACATTTATAGAACATTACATTTTTAATAAGATTGATTTGTACAATTTTTCGATCCGACGCAAAACAACGGAGATATTTTGAATTTTCGAAATTCCCCGCTCTAAACCTCCACTTCCTCCCGTCCGAATTAAGCCGTTTGAACTTCATTCTTACATAAAACGTTTAACGATCCACAAAAATTACAACCGCTAGAGTGTTACAGACAAATATATAAATGATTATATATATATATATATATATATATATATATATACACATACATACATAAAAGATATACATAAAATTTTGAACGGGTCTTATTTTTGTAATTTCACATGTATGATTGATGGGCATTTGAGGACATGTTTCGAAAATCATGAGTACGACCTCCATTAAGGAAAATCTGCTAAAATGTATTTATTTAAATCTCCCTCACACCTACAATGAGTCATATCTTTTAAAACAAAAACTGTGGTCATTGGCTTCATTTAATTTTCTCAATGTCATAAGACCTATCTTCACAACGAAATTACAATTACGTTTTAATGTACATCATAAGTGATATGAAATTATCCAAAACAGTGATCCGTGGTCGCCTAAACTTTTTACAATTATTTTGATTGGATATTTTCCACTCCATTAACCCTACTATAATTTTAACTCTTGTACCCGCCCTTGATTCTAAGATTCTCTGTGTCAGGGACGGGGTAGTTACGAGATTCCACACCTCATTGGCTGCTCAACTGCTGTCATTGGCAGTTGTAGAGAACATTCTTGTTAATGGGGCCAGCCTCGAATAAATTTTTCCTGAACCTTCAAACGGTCCTCTGTTGCACAATTATCATCATTGAAAGAAAATTCTATAAATAATTTATATAACTTTAAATGTACATTAAATAGTTCATGGTGGTATATGTTAAAATCTAAAATGTAAAAAAATGGGAACTAAAAGCCTTTTATCTAATAAAAAAGTCCGCCACGCAAGAGCTGCGTAAACTAAGCAGATTACCCACGTAAAGTTATACAACAGAGAAATCTCCATGCGAATGCCGAACAGTTACGGAAACGCCCGAACTAGCTTTCGGCGGAAACGAATAGAAGCGGCCATAGCTTTTCCGTTACACTTAATAAAAATGTAAATATTTCTGTTAATATTCAAGATAGAGAATAAATGTATATAACAATGTTTATAGTCAATTTAATTTACAATAAGATTGGTTCTATACATTTTTTCGATCCGACGTATAATAACGGGGATATTTCGAATTTTCAAAATTCCCCTCTCTAAATCCCCCCCCCTCTCACTGGTCTGATTTCAGCCGTTAATGAACTTGTTCTTTTTTTTTACATAAAACTATTAAATACCGAGTTTGGTGACTATTAAACAATAAAATTGCGACCGCTAGAGTGTTACCAATGTCTCTCTCTCTCTCTCTCTCTCTCTCTCTCTCTCTCTCTCTCTCTCTCTCTCTCTCTCTCTCTCTCTCTCTCTCTTTCTCTCTCTCTCTCTCTCTCTCTATATATATATATATATATATATATATATATATATATATATATATTCACAAGGGTCCTCTCATCTTATCATCTATTATACATTTTTTCTACTAGAAAGAAGCCTATTTAACCAGAAATTGAAAGTTATGCTGAAAATGTTTAGTGACTCTTACCTAAAGTAAAATCATAAGACAATTCATTGAACCCAGGCTTCAAATCAATTCAATGCCTTCAGACTGAGAACGAAAAAATCGATTAACTTGCTAAATATTTGAGATTAAAAAGAATGTTTAAAACATCATTTCCAGGAAATTAAATTAATTTATTAACGTACACTTTAAGTTACTATGGCTAAATGGGACAGCTTATCAACAGGTCACCACCCTTATCTAGTCGGGGTGGGACTAAGGATTCTATATAATGAGTTCGTCATTAAATAAATTCCTACAGCCCAGGCGGGAATCAAACTCGCCACTCTAAGTTTACCATGTGAGATTACGACAAACGCTTTTACTGACATGGCTGATCTGAATCCTCATTTAACTTTATAACAAGACTGGTTTGCACAATTTTTAACGAACTTGATCATTATTTTTGTATAAAATGCTTGAACCAGATTAATAAGCCCAAAAAATAAAGTTTGGTTAATTGACTGAACCTATTGTAATAACATCATTATAGTTATGTCATAAATACCATGTACAACATGACATACTTTATTCAAAATATCAAACAATTTTATGCTCGAGGGAACAGGTTTTCTTTAAAAAAAGTATAAAATGGATATACTAATAACAAAACACATTCATTTATCTCATACAGTTGTTCAGATACTAGACTGAAACGGATCTCGGCATATATATATATATATATATATATATATATATATATATATACTTATATACACATAATAAAAATCAAAAAGTCCACTATGCAAGCAGTGCAAGTGTCTATTTTTCAAAAATACCTTCGTGTGACGGTAGCATAATATTTCAGCGTCAAACCTTATTTTGTAAGAAACCACTACACCTGATCTACCGATTATTTATTTATTAACGTCAACTTTTACAACTATGGCAAATTGGGACTGGTTATCTGCAGGTTACCGCCCTTTTCTAGCCAAGATGGGGCTAAGCATTTTATTTAATGAGATCGTCACTGAATAAATTCCTATTTCAGGCGGGTATTGAAGGTTTACCTTGTGATATTAAGGCCAACGCTTTAAATCACATTGCTAACTTCAGGCCCAACTATCGTTTATCTTGGTGTGTCAATAATACATACTCCACTTAATTATTAGCTTTAATTGTATTACCGGAATTCGGAGACAATAAAGGATTTTTAAAGTATATGCCTTTATATAAATTCGCTGAACGTTTAGGAGAAAATGTTGTGGATTTACTCATGCAGCCGTTCAGCAGATGAATATATTTTAAAGAGGTTGTCTAAGGAAAGGTAGTTTGTTCCCTGACAAGATCCATCACGTAGAGGGAAGTTCCCACAGTGTCCTGACTTGGAGGCAAGACGTGTTCAAGGTGTGATAACTATCTAAGACACGTACTATGTTTTTTGCTACTGTTTAACAGTTACTGTTTTTCTTCCTTTAGAGAAAAACAAATAAATACTATGAATACATCGTTCGCTTTGTCGGGAATATTTTTTTAAAATGATTTTTATACACATAAGTACCAGATTTTATAAAAAAAAATGAAATAATCTCTGACCATGACCAGAGTATTCGTTCTTGAAGCATATTTTATCTGAATATACCGTAAGGAGGAAAATAATAAGATTAAATGCAAAGATCAGTAAATTGATGAGAAATACCTCTATTTACTAACAAAATATACCAGTCTTTGGGGATCCTATACCTCTTCCAAAATTGTTGTCCTAAAGCTCAGGAGCTCCCGGCGTCCTTAAACCCTCCGTCAGGTCATCTTTGCGTTGGGGAACCACTTCTCCTCGCTCCATCCTCTCTACATCTCCTAAAAGCTTCTCAATGACACAGACCGTAAGCAGTAATATTCTATACGACAATCAACTATACATTGGGCGTCGCTTTTGTTCCGCTTCTGTGCTGTTCTTTCATTGATCGAATAAATAACTAATAAAGACCTCTTGGAAGATCTGGTTTATTCAGATCACAGTTTTTCGACCCCTCACAGTTTATTTTTAGAGATCGGTTAGCGTTTTCACGAATTTACATTCCCATCATCTGAGCGTAAGAACGTAAGACGTGCCTAGAGAGGTGCTTCTGGGCTAAATTCTGACGAAAGCTGTTGGTGCATCGGCAGAGTTTAAGCCAAACATGGTAAACCTAGCTTCGTGAGTTCGATTCTCACCTCGGTAATAAGAGTGACGGACTCATCAAATAAAATTTGTAGTCCCACCCTGGATACAAAAGGGTGGTAACCTGTGCATAACCCGTTGGAATTAGCCATACTAGCAAACATTTGACGTTAATTAATAAGAAATAAATAATATTATGTCAATTATTTCTTTGCATATTAAGAAGTTGCAAAATTCTAAAATTTGTTAGTTATAAAATTATCTTAAATTCTATGAATATATTTTATGAAATATATTAATTGTATATTTATATATAATAAATTAACTGGTGGTTCAGGTTAGCCATGAGAGTTTAGGCATTGGTCTTAATCTCACATGGTAAACCTAGAGTGGCTGGTTCGATTCCAATAATGATTGAGCAATAAGAATTTATTTTGTTACGAACTCTTTAAATAAAATCTTTAGTTCCACCCTCGTTAGAAAAGGGCGGCAACCTGTAGATAATTCGTCCCAATTAGACATAGTAGCAAAAAGTAATAAAATAATAAAAAAAAATAAATAATAAATTAATTTTGTTACGAAACTTAGTAGCAGCCTTAATAACACTCTAAATATATGACATAAATTTTGAATTTATTAACATGTTTCTTTATTAATCATAGGTTTATCAAATATTATTATTATTTATTAACATCCACTTTTTGCAACTATGGCTAATTGGGACGGGTTATCTACAGGTTACCACCCTTTTCTAGCCAGGGTGGGATTAAGGATTTATTTATTTATTAAAGCTTCACAGCTGTGGCGATGTTGCTCAGGGAAAAAAAAACTGTATAAAATTAAAAAAACAACAACATAAAAACAAAAAAAAAAACGAAACGAAACAAAATTAATTTAAACGAAACATAAAACAATATAACAGAAATGTAACATGAAAAATAGAAAAGTAACACAAAACAGAAATGGAACACAAAAACAGGAATGGAACAGAAAACAGAAACAGACAAACAGAACTGAAACGAAAAACAGGACTGGAATGGATCACAATACCAAATGGAAAAACAAAACACAGAAATGGAAATCAAAAACAAAATGGAAAACAAAAACCAGAAATAGACTACAAAAACAAAATGGAAAAACAAAACACAGAGATGGAAGACAAAAACACAGAAATGGAAATCAAAAACACAGAAATGGAAATCAAAAACAAAATGGAAAACAAAAACCAGAAATGGAAAACAAATACCAGAAATGGAAAACAAAAACCAGAAATGGAACACAAAAACAAAATGGAAAAACAAAGACAGAAATGGAACACAAAAACAAAATACAGAAATGGAACACAAAAACAAAATACAGAAATGGAACACAAAACCAAAATGGGAAACAAAAACAGAAATGGAACACAAAAATAGAAATAGAACAAAAACAGAAATGGAACACAAAACCAAAATGGGAAATAAAAACAGAAATGGAACACAAAAACAAAATGGAAAACCAAAAACAGAAATGGAACGCAAAACAGAAATAGAAAACAAAAATGGAACTCAAATAATAGAAATTGAACAATAAATTGAAATCGATCAATAATAGAAATCGAACACAACAAATTGACAAACAAAATATAGAATCCAAAACAATTTAAAAAACTAAAAAGTGAGAATTGAAAAATTAAACTTGGATAATAGGAAATCAAAAAAAAATTATTAAACAAAATATAATAAAATATATAAATTGTTGAATAAAATGGGAAAAAAAACTTCTCCCTCATACAAACTCGTGTATCAGCGGAGTTGCATACTCAATGTGAGTTACTGACAACGAAAGTCATGAATTGCATTATGGCGGGAAGGGGGAAAACCTTCAGTTTTGCTAGACAAAAAAAAAAAACGATGAAATATTTACTTTACATATATTCAAAGAGTTTATAAAGAGCTCAGCAAACATACAAGCACAAAAGGATTTTATTTAATGAATTCCGTCACTAAATAAATTCCTCTGCCCAGGCGGGTATCGAACTCGCCACTCTAGGTTTAAGGTCAACGCTTTAACACACATGGCTAACCTAAGCCCCTGGTTAATCAAATAGAATGCTTTATAAATGATGGGAATTTTGTCTCCTACTTAAAGAGACAATATATCTGATAATAACTTATTTTATTACTTACTTTTACGACAATATTTCGTAGTTTTATTTAATAATTAAAAATTGTACAGTATTCATCTCGCATATAAAACACCATTCAGGCATGAAGGTCTTTGATTTATTTTTAAATAAAGAATATTTTAATAGATATAACCAATTCAAGCTTTGCGTCAATGAGATTTACTTCTGCAAATTATAAGCTTTTCTCAAAATCTTTATTTTTGTAGTAGGAGTTTTCAAGCAGTCTTGTAAATTGTTTTATAATTAATTGTAACACTATTTCTGTTTCAAAAACAGTATTGTTAGGTACTTATACATTAAAGGATAAGTCATTATTTTTGACTCCTTAAAGAGTGGCTGACAGGAGTATCTCGACTTGCTGTTTATGATAAAACTTATCGCTCTCTTCCGTAATTTAAATATGATTTTTTGAGTTACCTCAATGCATTGCACTTGAAGTTAACGACTATGGAAATAAACATAGTATATTATTAATAGAGTTTCCATTGGAAGATATTAATTAACTTGTTTTAGTAAGAAGCGGTATTATTTTCATACTTAGTTCCTCAAAATGACCTAACTGGACCAGGCTTTTGCACAGACGCAAACTTAAAAACTATTCCACTCTTAATAGAAGATACTTTCTTGTAAACCATTATTCTAGCGAGTTAAATGGAAATATTGGTGGAAGCGGGCGAAATATATGATTATTAAAGTATATATATAAGTTATTTGTGGATGTACTGGTTATAAGGAGAGGGCACAGGCAAGTTCAGTATGATGAGAGGGTTTGTACTAGGGAAAGGTTCATGAGAAGAAGTGGAGTTGATGGCCGTAGTTGTTAGAAAGTAAAAATACAAGCAAGCAGGTAGAGAGGGGCACTCTAGACTTCCTATTCAGAAGTTTAGGCAAGCTGCCTAGCTGATGGCAGGGTGGTTGGTATATTTGGAAGACCCCGGCCAAGGGCACATCTCGGGGCTGCTACACACTGCTTCTCTAATCCAGCTCTCTCTCTCTCTCTCTCTCTCTCTCTCTCTCTCTCTCTCTCTCTCTCTCTCTCTCTCTCTCTCTCTCTCTCTCTCTCTCTCTCTCTCTCTCACACACACACACACACACACACACACACACACAAACTATCATTGCATCTGAATGGTAGTATGACGTATGACAAGTGACTAAATTCGTTTTAAAGAGTGCGCTAAAGGTTTTTACTTCTAGTTCATAAAATATTAATTTAGAGGAAGTCTGCTATTGAGTTTGTAAGAGGGATAATTTCGAAAATTCGAAATATTTCCGATAGTCGGATCAAACTATTTTACAATCCATTTGCACGTAAAATGTACTGTAAATATTGTTATATTCTCAATCTTTAGTATTAACGGAGACATTTACATTTTTAAGTTTTCATCCTTCAGTTAGTTCCTCCTACTCATATTATAGTATCAATAAGCCATCATTATATCTTGAGCCATTTTATTTGATGTCTAAATACGAAATATTGTTCTTATTGAACTTCTACTTTGTGAGATAAATGCAAATAAGTTGTGTGATAACACCATTAATTAAGATTTTGAGGTTGTGAATCAAAAATATTTATTTCTTCTATAATCGTACTCGATATTTATCTGTTTCATTACTTGCTAAAGATTTTTTTAGTTAATGACTGACATCGGGATAGAATAGGGGGAGGGTTAGAGGGGGGACTTTGAAATTTCAAAATATCTCCGTTATTCTACCGTCAGTAACCCCCCCCCCCCTGTTATTCGTCAGTTCTATGAGTATAAATAGAGATTGAGTGTTGAGATGAGATCATAAGTGTGTTAAACCAGAGCGTGGGAAATCTGCTCAGTTTACGCAGCTTTTTTAATGGCCTAACCTAAGAATTAGTTGTATTTGTATAATATTATTCCTAGAAATCCAGTGGACTGTCCAGTTAAGTGAGCGTAAGTAGGAGTAATTATATGGTCTGAAGTAGCGGTAGACATTTGTACGCGACAGGAAGATGACGGAATGCATAAATAAATCCAAGTGCAATGGCCTCTGCAACTTTCACCTGCAGCTTTGCTTGAGAACTCTTATCGGCATGAATGTAAGGAGAATTCTTTACTAGCTTTTTCTATTTGTATTTGAATAATTATAATTATGGAACTTATCTGGAAGCATTGTGCAATTGTTTTAGTTTATTCCCAGAGCCCACCGTTCCAATACTACAAATCCGAAATTTGGACCAGTCACTGAAATGCATATGTAGAAATTCGCGTTCAAACATATTGATAAATTCCGTGTCTTTTTTATATAATACCTCCATCTATTTTTATTATAGAGATAAAAATGATGTTTAAAATAAAATAATTACGTATTATTAATATTAACTGTTACCCTAATGACCAAAATGTTGATATATCTACCAAAATAACCTCAAAAAGATTTTTGTGTCTGTTCCCATGTCTCCACAGGAATTCACAACAGATAAGAGCCTAAAAAGAATTTTTTAGTCCCAGTCTGAAATTTACTTAATCTTTTTGTTGCAGCCCATAGAGACACAACAGATTGCGAGTGAGCTCCGTTTGACGGATCAACGAAAAGTTCAGTTTGGTTGACTATAAGATACTCGAACTCATGTCAGACAATTATTTCTATTTTATAGTAGGCCATAAATAGGGCAATATAATTGTTTGTGGATGAACCAAATATCATCAAATAATACCACTAATAGCATGGTTAATGTATTCACCGATGTATTAATGTTCCTATATTCATTCAGAAGATCCTGTAATACCAATTAGTTGAGAGCTAAGAGGTAGGTACCTGGTCGTCAGAACTTCAGGAAATTAATTTAGATAGGTATTTTTACTACTAAAACCGTTCAAAATTGTGGCAAATTCTTCCGACGCTGGTCTTTATTGGGCCCTAAAGGTATTTTGGCACCAAATTTCTCTAAAATTTGTAGTATTAGAACACTAGATGACCTAGACCATGCCCCCACTAAAACCTAAACAAGTTGCAGGGACTACACTATTTCGTTAAAATCGTTTAGTGTTGCCAGAATCTGCAGTTCTCCTCCCACCGAAAAAATACTTTCTTGGTCTCTTCCTTCGCTTTCCAAGAAAGAATCTCCGCCTTTTAGCAGATTTCCCTTAGGGGAAAAAAGCTATTAATGTTGTACACTTGATGGGATTTTCAAACAAATTTGTCTGTTAACGCTCTAGCGGTCACAATTTTTGTCTGATCAATACCAAACTCGGTATTTTAACATTTTATGTAAAACTGAAGACCAAGTGCGTTAACAGTTAAAATCGGACCAGTGAGAGGGGGGTTTAGAGGGGGAATTTCGAAAATTCGATAAATCTCCGATCGAAAATTTGTATAGAATTAATAGTATTGAAATGGAATGTTCTATAAATGTTGTTATGTACTTTTTTTCGCCATCTTAATTATTAACCGAGATATTTGCATTTTTTTTAGTTTTCCGCTTTCAGTTAACCCCCACTCCAACTAATTTCATATTAATAATAAGCTGTTATATTACGAAGCGCATTATTTGAACCCTAATTACCAAATGGTGTTCTCACTGAAATTTCACGTTTTGAGATAAATGCAAATTCGTGACGCATGTGGGAAATCTGCTCAGTTAACGCAGCACCTGCTTGACGGACTTTTTACTCCAGTTTGGGTTTTTGACATTATATTCTGAAATCTTGTTATACCTTTGAAGCTCCCACTTCAGGTGAAGAAAATTCGAGCCTTTTATTAGTACATCTTCATTCCACAAATAATGAAGAAATCAGATTTGCTTCAGAATACTAATAAACTTAATATATTTAAAGTTGAAAACTAAACATATAAACCTAAACTATATATATATATATATATATATATATATATATATATATATATATATATTTAAAACTAAGAATCGATTTCCTTAATGAATAGAACAAAGAGAAGTGGAAACAAGTGGCACAACTTATAGAGACATGGGCAAAAAGGAGCACTCTCTTTTTACATCTTGGCTGAATTCTGGTTGTTTATTCATGACGAATATAAATAAGAGCGACGCTAAAACCTGGTGGCAAATAATGAAAGCTTTATGTTGCAATGGCTGTCGTAGAAAAATTTGTCATGACCTTTATCTTGGAATGAGTCACTATCGCGGTGAAATGTTGCCAACAGCAAAATATGAACAATTTAATTCTCTATTTATACCAACCCAATTGCGGAGAGCTTGGTTTTCAGTTTACTACTTAACCTAGTTGAAATGTTGAATTCATTCTCCAATTTATGTATTGCATAATTTAATTAACACTCCAGTAGTCGCGCCTGATGTGAGATCGCTGATAGCTTTCATATTCTATTGCCAGCCACCCTTTGCGAAGGGACTGGTGCCGTGCTTCCTATTTTGCTAGAGAGGGGTGTCGACCATAGCCAGGCTAGTAAAGACCCTCAAACATTTAACACAGAGTCGTCAGATTAAGATCGATCCGCGATACAGCGCGATCTCTCTTGTAAGTATTTGTGTTTATTTTATAATTATTTTCCTCCATTGCAATAATAATGATAGTAAATTTATTTTGTTAAACTGGAGGGAGAAGATCTGAGAGATACATGGCGACCACTTTTGTTTTAAATTAATACAAAATTTATTAATTTGTACTTGTTATTTTAAACTTTTAATTTTATTTGATCCAGGACAAAAATGTCTTCCCCATGCATTTTTTATGATATTACAAACGATGAAGATGTGAAGAAAATACCTAGACTATTATTTGAGGTAGACGTGGATGAAGAAAGTGGTGGTGTACATCACATTCCTCCTGCTGTAGAATATGAAATAGGAGATGAAGACCTGGATACAGTTGAAGAAAGACAAGGTAATTCGGAAATATAAACTCAGAAGAATGAAAAGTAATGAATCTACAAAGAAAAAGACTGATTTCGTATATATGTATATTATAATTGTTTTCTATCATCTGTTTTGTCATAAAATAAATTTATTCCTAAGTAACAGTATTTTACTTTAATTTCCTTTCAAATGTTGCAGTTTAAGGTTATACTATTACTGGGATTGAAATGTGATCTGACAGATACAGCGCGACTACTTTTGTAGGAAAGCTGGGCGCGACTACTTTTGTAGGAAAGCTGGGCGCGACTACTGGAGTGTTAATTATAAATTATTTTCCATTATGTAAAAATAAATGTCTTTATTTAGGAAATTGTACAATCGAAAATATTTCCGTTAATATGAATACATATCTTCGTTATAAATCTTCTTTACATTGACCTTTCAACCAATTTATTTACAAGAATTTTCGTGCCTAGGGAGAAATAAGGAATAGTGTGTAACATGATGTCATCCGTGAAGTTTAGGCAGCCTCTAAGGGACATACTTGCAGTTTACTAAATTCCTACAAGTATATTTTATTTTCTAATTGCCCACTTGGATAAGGGAGGAGACTAAAATAAAAATACTCAAAAATTTTATTGTAATATTTCCGCTTTTGTTAAGCCTTCACTGTGTATTAATTAAATAAATTATGTCTTAATGTTATTGTTTGTTTCAAATTTTAAAATATGTCAATTTAATTTTGCTTACAATTTATGGTCAAACATATAGGAATTATAGTATGCCAGTTATTGGAATGGGGTATACACAATAGTAGCGGGGAAAAAAACAAACATGAAAACATGCTTTGGTCAAATGAAATAAAAATACTAAATAGACAACAAAGAAAAAAAAAGCATATAAGAAAGTTGGTTTCTCTCCAAAGAAATGACAGGAGGTCTTCTGTCAAAGATCCATTCCTGTCAAATCAGACATTGTTGGCGCTCAGAACAAGCCGATGACTGGCTCAGGCTGTATGAAAAGCTGGAAAGCCAGTGTGAAAGAGAAATTTCGAAACTAAAAACAAACCATGAACAGGATATTTTTGGGAAAAGTTTTCTTTGATCCTTAGGTGACGCAGATAGGGATGGTTATAACAAAGAATCAATGTCAAACGCATTGACCAGGGCAAATATATTTAAGCTATTATTTTTTCCTGTTGGCATTATAGACGTTGAAGATCTTTAGCCGTCTCCGAGCGAGACGGGAAGGATTCGTGATCAGAGTTTTACGTAGAGAGTAATGAACTCGACGTCAACCCCCGTTAACCAAAAAGGACCTGGAATCAGTTGTCTCCAGGTGATTGAAGGTCATCAATATACCGGGAGGTCAGTGGCCAGTTCACGGTGTCAACCTGCCTAAGGACGAGATCTAAGAGAGTTAATCATTAGCTATCCCGAGGGACATGACGTGTATTTTCAACTCCCGCTAATACAAAGCTCTTCTACACTAGCGCGCTCTGGTAGCGACCTCGTGAACTAATGCTGTCTCTTGGCAGGGAACGAACCTTCACCTATTAGCAGATAATGAGGTTGTACTCATCATAGGATTTTCGATGATTTCTTCAAATGTCCATCGATTCTACCTAGAAGGTGACGAAAATGAGGTCCGTCCTAAATTTATATATATATACACACACACACACACACACACATATATATATATATATATACACACACACACATATATATATATATATATATATATATACACACACACACACATATATATATATATATATATATATATATATATATATATATATATATTATATATATTAACGCTGTAGCGGTCACAATTTTTGTCTCCAAGCTGGATATTTAACCATTTTATGTAAAAATGAAGATCAAGTTCGTTAACGGCTAAAATCGGACAAGTGGGAGGGGGTGGGGGTTAGAGGGAGACATTTCTAAAATTCTTAATATCTGCGTTATATGCGTCGGATCAAAAAATTGTAAAGAACCAATCTTATTGCAAGTTTAATGTTGTCTTGGGCGCTTTTTCATTATATTGATTATTAAAACCTTCGGAAAAATAGGATTGAAAGGAAACAATATTAAATATAAGAATAAAGAATGAGGCTACAAACATTTAGTTATTGAACTAAAAATTGGTGCTTGTATAGCATACTTGTGACCTAATCTCATCATATATAATCCATTTCTATGTAAAAAAAAAACAAAAAAATAAAAAAAAAAAAAAAAAAAAAAAAAAACCTAAATACAAGGAATTACGAATAACTGCATTAGTATTTGATTTAAGGAAAAGACTATACAATTGTAGAGCATCAATAGCTTAAAAGATTGGTTCTATAATATTTTACGATTCGACTCATAATAACAGAAGTATTTCGAATCCCCTCGTCTAAACCCCAGATATTTCAATTCCGATTTCAGCAAATAACAAATATGATGTTTAGTGTTGACAGAAAATGCTAAATATCGAGTATCGTATTGATGGAATAAAGATTTCGAGTAGGGACATAAAATCCTAATCGGTGACGTCTTCAAGCAAAGAATTTGCATGTATCTCACATAATAAATGTCTCTTGAAAAGAGTATTTGGTAGTTCAGAATAAAGTAGTTCGTAATATAACAGCTTATTGTTAAATATGATACGAGTAGGAGTGGGGGTTTACTTAATGATGAAAACTAAAAATCAATAAATCTAGGATTTCATTTACGATAGACAAATTACGTTTATATCGGCATTTATAGTCAACATAATTTTCAATAATATTGGTTATTCTTCGATCTGACTTACAATAACGCATATATTTCGTGTTTTTGAAATCCCCCTCTTTCACTAGACCGATTTCTGCCTTTAACGAACTTCATCTTTCTTTTTATACGTTTCTTCAAAGCCATTAAATAACGAGTTTTGTAATGATCAAACAAAAATTGTGGCTGCAAGAGCGTTAACAGACCAGATATAATATTTATAATTTTTCGTCATCACTACGTAATTAAAATACTTCTTTTACGAGGTACAAGGAAGTAAAAATGCTTGGTTTATCATCGATTACTCTACTCCGTTGAAAACACATAAGAAAATTTATTAAAATTATAATTTGAGAAATGATGTGAAGAATGGTGCAAGAAGTATCCCAGTTGCTCGCCACCTTGAATTTCCCTAATGAGTTACATAATTCTACTTACCAAAGAGCACTTTGCGCATTTGCAAGAGGAATCTCATCTCAACAGAATGCCTTGTGAACGAAATTACTTAACTTTGTTTCACAATGGCGTGAGAAATGCCACGTTTGATGCTAATACGGAGCCATTGTTGTTCCCTTGAGGCCTGCATTAATAAAACATGACTTTCTACAGGCGATGCCTCGATTACACGATCCGTAATATACATAAGTCGCAAAGATATTTAATGACATTTTCATAACACCACTAAATGTTCTATTTCATCGCACGATTTTCATTATTTTTTATCAATGTTTCTACTTAACAGCCATTATGTAACAAAAATAAAAAAAGTATCAGATTCCACACGTGATGGTATGTATGACACACTAATGATCACATCTCACCATATATTATCTATATCTTAATAAAAATCCGATGAGTTAAACTGGGGTTTTACTGAAGGCCGAAATAAAGAAAGAACTAACAATTCGTTTAATATTTAAGTTACGAGTTGAAAAAAAAATGTATAACAAATATTCTCGAGCATCAATAGTTTAACAACGCTTTAAATAACTTTTTCAATCTAGCTTAAAACAACAGAGATATTTTGAATTTTCGAATTTACTCTCCCTCTAAACCTCCCTTACTTTGGTCAGATTTCAGATATTAAGAAAATGATCCACATCTCAGCACTAAAATTGCTTATATACATTTTTTGATCCGACATATAATAAGGGAAATATTTGAAATTTTCGAAATTCCTTCTCTAAACCCATTGGTCCGATTTCGCAAACATGACCTTTAGTTTTACATAAAACGTTTAAAGATCGAGTTTGGTAACGATCGAACAGAAATTGCGACAGGTGGAATATATATATTCGTTATCAACATTTTGAATTTTCATCATCTCCTGGGCAGAATAGATGGCCATTTGAAGAAATGATTCGAAAATCGCTTCATGAGTATAACCTCAATAGATGATTTTCCATAAGGGAAATCTACTAAAGTCATAAGTTTATTGCACCTATGTTTAGATTATTTGTCAAATTAAGATTTTCAGGATTTTTCATAAACCCATTTGATTACAAATAACAGGATGTGTTCAGCACATGTAAGCGTCCCAACACTATTGATGCCACTCTACGCAGTAAATGGGTTATTGTTACATAGAAATTTATTTGAATGCTCTGATTGACAACAGAATCAAGGAACATTAAAAATGTTGCTTAGCAGTTTTTTTAGAGTGTCTATTAAAGTTGGCATGTGAAAGGGTTTTTTGCTGACCTTATTGCTGGCATAAAATTAAGTGGATGAATACATAATTTACAAATATATATATATATATATATATATATATATATATGTGTGTGTGTATGTATATATATGTATGTATGTATGTATATAATAAATACTACAAATAGGTACCATTAGAAAACTATTTTAAAACATTAAAACTGAAATTTACCTAATTCTGTAGTGTGGATTACAGGATTAGTTACGATTATGTTCTATTGCGTTTTAGTAGTATACCCGTTTTTCGTTTACATTGTTTTTTTGTGTTCGTTTTAAAGAAGGGTGTTTGGAAGAGATTTGGATAATTATTTGGGGGGGAAAAAAAAGCCCGAAATAATTACTTAATTCATGAAAAACTGAAAATACAGTTTTCACAGATCCTCCCTATTAAGGTGAAAGAATAGTTGGGAATTAGAAACTCCATTAATCAAACAACCAAGTTTTAGTCACTTAAATTTACATAAATGTTGTGTCAGAATGAAATGAGCAGACTAAAACGAGGCTAAAAGTAGAACAATTCATTTCTAAGTAAGTTCCAAAACTCTAGTTTACTGGCCATAAAAATTTAATATACGATTTTTTGAACTTGCTGAAGAAAGGTTCTCTAAGTGCACATTATAGAAATGAATTTGCACTATCTTGAGCAATAAGATGCCAAATGTGGGAAATTGTTGTCTATAATGTGTTACGAAGCAAGTTGATTGTGCTTTAAGGCGAAAACGTTGGCAAGTAATATACATTTAATTTATTCTTAATACTGTTACATCACTTTTTCTTATTAGAACTTGTCTCACTGTCAGCGGTGAAGCCAGTAGTCTGTGTGTGCCAAATACTTCCACTGATTTCCATCTGCCACAAGGCAAATAATATCATGCATTTATACTAACAAGAGTATAAAAATCCACAACATTTAAATTTGAGTTATTATTAAGCAGGGAATATGTTAAATAATAAAAAGAAACCATCTTGCATGGCGCGTCTCCACCGCACAAACTTCAACTCTTAACGCATTCATACCACAATATGCGTCACTCAGAATTAATACTTGGTAAACGGATTAAAAGATTAATGAGTTTGATTTGCACTATGACAGTAGGAATTTATTTAATCACGTACTCATTAAATAAAACGCTTAGTCTCTCACCGTGTCTAGAAAAGAGTTGTAACCTGTTGATAGGTCATCTAGATTAGCCATAGCAGTATAAAGTGGAGTTAAATAACAAACATAACGTTCCCAATATGTATTATTCCAATCATTTTAGATGATTATTAAATAAATAACCAACTCAGGATTTGAGTGAGAAAAACATTTGGAAATCTGGTATACCCTCTCACTCGATTCAATTCATATTGAACCATTTGAGAACTTCCAATCCAGCTTCGTGAATCAGATTATTTAGGAAGAGTGAAAAGTGAGGTTAAAAATATTTTACAAAAAAAGTTCAGTTTTTAACTTCCTTGTACAAAGCCCTCAATTATGATCAAAATCTCCAAATGGCAGAGGGACTTAGAGAGAGAGAGAAAAAAAAGTTCTCCGTGGCCATTATAGATACAAAAAAATTGCTTCTGATCAAAGACATACAGTCAGATTTTTCTTAGGAGATTTCCCTTAAGGAAAATCAGCTATTGAGGTTGTACTCATTACCAAATGTACATTGAACCTACGTAGGAGATGACGAAAATGAGGTCCGTTCAATATTATATATACCGCTCTAGTGGTAGCATTTTTCACCTTATCGTTACCAAACTTGATATATAAGGGAAACTTGATGCATTACTAAGGAGCAAATTTGTTGAACGGCAAAATTTGAAACGGAGGAGAGGGGTTTGAACGGAAGAATTTTGAAAATTCCAAATATCTTCGTTATGAGTCGGATCAAAAATAATACAAAACTAATCATATTGCAAATTGAATTATATACGTATTTTCTCTCTGGGTAACATTAACCGAGATATTTGGATTTTTTACTTTTCATCCTTAATTAAACCCCAACTCCTACTCATCTCATATTTGACAATAAGCTGTTATATTACTTACCACTTTATTTTGTGCTTTAATACCAAATATTGTTTACAAGAGACCTTTATTATACGAATAGGCAAACTCGTTGTGGGATGAAGTCATCAATTAAGAATTTTCTTCTTGTCTTATTACAAATCATGTCTTGTTCTTATCTTGAAAATGTATGTTTGATATAAACCACACACGATATTTAACCGTTTCAGTCAAGATTAACAATTAAATACACTATTGGCCGAAATTGGACCTTGAATAATGAGGGTTTAGAGGGGTGGGGAATTCGAAAATTCAAAATATCTCGGTTGTAATGAGTCAGTCGTAAAATTTTATTGGACTAATCTTCTTAAACTATTGATGGTCTGTCTCTGTTTTTCTATGCATTTTTTCCCGAAACACAACTATTAAGCGAGTTATTCTTACATTTTTTACAGCCTTCAGTAACCCCCCCCCCCTTCATCATCTCATAGGTTTTTTACATAGAAATAGTGAATACTTGGTGAGAGATCTGAAGTGTGATATATCTGAATTTGGGAAATCTGCTTAGTTTACTCAGCCGCGGCGTTACGGACTTTTAATATTTGGAGCTTGGGATCAGATTATTATAAATTCAATCCGACCTAAATTCGTAAATGTTACAAAGATGAAATAAAAATCGACTTCAAAATGACTTGAGTTTGCAATCTATGGGTTCGACCTGGGGTCGAAATTACTTTCTAAAAATAATTTACGGGTTAATCATGTCTTATTAAATATAAATTATATTAATATTTTCATTTCGCAGGGTCTCGTGTAGGGAAGATTGGGGTAAAAATACTGGCCTTTGGCTGCAGATAACATAGTGTCTATAAGTTTAATTATACGTAGTTCATTACTAAAATCAGCATTATTATTTAGCCCTAAAAATAGCCTGGCAAAGTGTTGGTGACAAAATATGGATTTGTCCAATAGAATGCTTAGTTAGATAAACATACGGATAGTATACATGACGCATGGGCATGTATTTAGAACATTGAATGAATATTTCGTGAAAAGCTGACAAGTATATATTCGACAAAACACAGATAAGCTAATATTAGTGTCATATAAACAAAGATCCCAGCAATCGATAAAATAGATTAAACATGTTTGCCAAATGCGGCCAGATAAAATCTTTTAGAACTGTCAATGCGAAGTTAAGTGTCATAATATTTTTGATGCCCCTTCAATACAGATTTTAAAAATATGTATCAAAAAGGCACTCAGACCTTTCAAAAATTATTTATTCTTATTTTATAATTTTTGTGTTCCCAAATTTCCCTTGTCCCCATATTTTTATATTGTTTCCACCTCAAAATGTTTATTTTTAAATAAGAAATTATTGATAAAAGGCGGGTTTAGAACTAATAAATAAAATTATTTGGCCAATTGTCAAAACTTACAGATTAATTCTAGCAATTCAGTTTACGGTGTAAAAATCTTGTAAGTATTTTTCTATTTTTTTTCTTTCTCTTTTAGAAAATATAGATTTTACTTCAGTTTTTAGCTGACTTGGAAGGTTCAGTCTTTATGAACTTGGTTCAATATGTAAATTAGAAAAACATTAATTCTTTACTTTTTTCATATTAATAATTAGCCAGATTTTAAACAAAATCAATATTAAATTAAACGCTGTTTACGTATCTAATTAGGTACTAGATTTTAGTATGTACTTAAAATAAATTGTGTAGCCCTGAAAATGGAAGGAAAAAAAGTACTCCAGAGTTTTAAATTACTATACTTATATTAGTATATGTCTAATCCAACTATTAATCATAATTGATTCTTTTCGAAAAATTCAAAACAAGAATTATTGAAGAGTATAAATTTGTTTGGAGTTGTATACTGAAAAGCGTAGAAATATTTTAATATTTCTCCTCTTACATAAAAAAAAAACAGATATATTAAGAATGATTTCTGCACCTATATAATATTCAGTTTTAAACTTGTCACATAATTCCGGAGTTGAGTATTCATGAAATCGAATAGAGTGTTTATCAAAAGAGATTGTAAACAGGATACTCGAGGTTGTGAATAGCTCTTAGCAAAGTGTGATAACCCTATTTCCAGATAATCAGATAATGAAATAATTGACAATTATATGACTTCACAGGAGTAATTGTTCTCAATTAAGGCAAGTGCTAATAAAGAAGAGGGCACTCAACGCTGGGAATCCGCTTGCTGCTCTATCTATGAGGAGGTGGCCCAACCTTGGAGTTGAGGTGCTAGCCACTAGATGGCTCTGCCGGGCTGACCCTGGAAGGCGGCAAATATGATTTGAAAATTAAGTGCAACGTTAAAGAAAAAGTACGTCCAGGATTATTTTTTTTTTTTTTTAAGATGGAAGGCCTTCGTTTAAAATGATTTACGTTTCTATAAATTCACTTGTGGTTTTTAACAGATTTCCCTTAAGCGAATGAGGTCGTACTCATGACGCGATTTTCGAATAATTTCCCCAAATGCCAATCTATCTTATCCAGGAAATGTCGAAAATATGGTCCATTCAAAACTATATATATATATATATATATATATATATATCTGTTAAGGCTCCAGTAGTTGCAATTTTTGTTTGAGTGTTACCAAACTCCATATTAAATCGTTTTATGTAAAACTAAAGATCAATTTCGAAAATGGGTGAAATCGAAAAAATTGGGGCGGTTTAAAAGGGGTATTTCGAAAGTCCGTCACGCAGGGGCAGCGTAGACTAAGCAGATTTCCTACGTGAAGTTTTACAATAGAGAAATTTCACGAGAGCCGAGCCAATGAAGGAAACGGCCGAACTAGCTTTTGGCGGGAAAGTAACTCTCATCCGTTAGGCGCCCCGATTTAATAAAAATGCAAATATCTTGGTTAATATTTAAGATAGAGAAAAATGTATATGACAATATTTATAGTATATTTAATTTGCAATAAGATTGGTTCTGTACAATTTTTCGATCCGACGTAGAGTAACGGAGATATTTCGAATTTTCGAAAAATCCTCCCCCCTAAACCCCCTCCCCCTCCCATTGGTCCAATTTCAGCCGTTAACGAACTTGATCTTTCTTTTTACATAAAACGACTAAATATCGAGTTTGGTAACGATTAAACAAAAATTGTGATCGCTAGAGCGGTAACAGACAAATATATATATATATATATATATATATATATATATATATATATACATATACATATACAGTTTTTAACGGACCTCATTTTCGTCATCTACTAGGTAGGATCGATGGACATTTGAAGAAAAATTTCGAAAATTCCGTCATGAGTACTACCTCAATAGCTGATTTCCCTTAAAGAAAATCTGCTAAAAATTCGAAATATCTCCATTACAAATATCTCCATTAACAATAAGCTGTTTTATCGTGAACCACATTATTTGAAGCTTAAATACCAAGTATTGTTCTCATTGAATATTTACTTTTTGAGATAATTGCACATACGCGGCGCACTTGTGAAATCTGCTTAGTTAAAAAAGCCCCTGAGTAACGGACTTAATTTATTTTTATTTTCCGTCCTTCATATGAGAAAAACATTTTCGATTCCGTTCATTGATGAAATACTCATGCATACACATCCTTCTTACAATAGCAGTAACGTAGATGAGTGAATTAAGGTGCTTGAAATGGTAGAAAAACCTATGTCACAGTTTGTTCAACGAAAGAATTTTAATGGCGTAATAAATGAAAATAAGAGAATAGTTATTTATTATACAAGTGACGAAAGTAGATCATTTTACAACTCGAGTGAAACGTTTACGTGGTAATTTCACGAGTGTTGTAAATTCTACTTTCGTCACGAGTGTAATATTACATTTTTTCTGTAATCGTGTAATACATGATCAGATCTAACCAGAATATGAACAAAATTAGGATGTTGTGAAGATTATGGTAAGTTGTTGGTAGGTTATAAACATGGTTGTGAAAGGTTATAAGCATAGTTATAAAACAACTAGTGATGATTGTGAAGTAGTGCACTTATAAACAAGTGCAGGTTATAAACAAGGAAAGTAATTATTATTATATTTAAATTTTAAAATATATTGATTATTTCCACCAATAATTCATTCACATTTCAATTTATTTTGTTAAAATAAATTCTTACAATGTTAAGAAACATTTAAAAGCATTTGATTTCCAACTTCAAATTATTTTCTAATTTATACTTATTTCTAATAAAGAAGGCAATTCACTTTCTTCACTCTATTGCAAAATGTTTCACTTTCTTCACTCATTTCAGTTTAGTAATGTTACCATTATTCAACGATTACAGAAAAAAATCTAAATGCAACTTCTAAAAATGATGACTTTCTCTCTTGAAGCGAAAGTGCCCACCATGAGTATATTGATCAATACAAAATACTGTTTCTTCCTACGATTTGCTTTGTAAAGTCGAAGTAATGGATATATAAACACACTTGACCTTAGAAGAATGATTTTTTTTTTTTTTTTATTTTCAACTGGAATAAAATATTTAAACCAGACACTTAGCTTAAAATAGCAACGCGAAGATATAAGCCTTTTTTTTTTTGTTCCATTGAACTCTTTAGTATTCCATCTTTTTATCCATGAGGCTATATTTGGAATTTTTAAAATAGATCTAATAGAAACGTAGGAATCTATTTATAAAGTAAGGTTCTTTTATTGTGTTGCTGTTTTATCTACAAGCCGCACCTGGCAAAATTCTTCTCGTGAATGGATAATCCTGATTATCAAGTAATCGAAAAAAAATGTCCATCACGCAGGGGCTGCGTAAACTAAGCAGATTTCCCGTCGTAGCGTTTTACAATAGAGAAATCTGCCTACTAATAACGGCAGTAGTAACCAATCTCTAAACCAATTCACGAGGGACGAACAGTTACGGAAACAGCCGAACTAGCTTCGGCGAAAAGTCGCGAATATGGCCGACTTCTGCCGACCATTCACACAATACAAATGCAAATATCTCGGTTAATATTCAAGATACAGAAAAATTGGAAAGTACACTATTTATAGTAAATTTAATTTGCAATAAGATTGATCTTATACATTTTTCGATCCGACGTAAGGTAACGGGATTATTTCGATTTTTTGAAATTCCCCCCTCTATACCCCCTCCCCTACCACTGGTCCGATTGCAGCCATCGACGAACTTGATTTTCCTTTTTACATAAAATTAAATTCCGAGTTTGGTAACGATCAAACAAAAATTGCCACAGCTAGAGCGATAAACGACAAATATATATATATATATATATATATATATATATATATATATATATATATATATATATATATATAATTTTGAACGGACCTCTTTTTCGTCATCTCCTGGGTAGGATCAATGGACATGTGAAGACATTTTTCGAAACTCGCGTCATGAGTACGAACTCAATAGCTGATTTCCCTTAAGGGAAATCTGCTAAATGGGGGAATGAGCTTGAAGGTCAATGATTAACATTTTGGTTGGTCAACACTCCTTGTTTTACAATCAATATTGATTTACTGTAATCAAATTTAGAAAGATGGTTTTAAATGTATGTAGTAAAAGTGTCATCAAATTTGACAGTGATGGTTTAGCACGTAGATGTTAGACATAAAAGTTAGAGAAGATGGAACCCCTGGATAAGGAACTCCAGAGCATGAATCACCTTGGGCTTTTAATAAAAAATTCCATGAAGAAGGCATGGGCTGCGTTAACTAAGCAAATTTCCCTCGTACGCCACGTATTTGCATTTACCTTAAAAAGTAAAATATCAATTAAAACAATATTTTGTATTTAAGCTTATTGTCACTCTGACATGAGTAGGAGTGCGGGTTCAGGAGAAATCAGCTATTGAGGTTGTACTCATGATGGGATTTTCGAAAAATGTCCTCAAATGTTCATCAATCCTACCTAGGTAATGTCGAAATGAGGCCCGTAAAAAGTTTATATATATATATATTATATATATATATATATATATATATATATATATATAGTTTTATATATTTGTCTGTTATCGCTCTAGGGGTCACAATTGTTGTTTGAGGGTTACCAAACTAGATATTTAAACGTTCTATGTAAAAATTAAGTCCAAGTTCTTTATGGCTGAAATTGGGCCAGTGTGTGGGAGGTTTGGAAGGGAGGACTTCTAAAGCACCAAATATCTCTATTATCATACGTCTGATCGAAGAAATGTATAGTACCAATTATATTGCAAACGAAATGGTTTATAAATGTTGTTATATACGTCTCTTCACTGTCTTGATTACTCAGTAAACCCTCACTCCTACTCATGTCATATTAACAATAACTGCCACAGCATGAATTACTTTATTTGAAGCTTAAATACCGAATATTGTTTTCATTGAACATTTGCTTTTTGAGATAAATGTAAATACTTAGTGTAATTACTTAACTTCTTTACTAGAAATGTTTATTAGGCCAATACAATAATCAATATTTAACCATTTAATTCGACAATTACGTTTATGGTCATTAACAGGGCCCCCGCTGCCATATGTGCAAAGTGTGCAATGCACAGGGGCGCCATCCTATAGGGGCGCCAAAACCAAGGGCCCAAAAACAAATTTAGATTTTATTATGTTTATTTCATTTTAATATTATAGTCTACAAATAAATATGACTTTTAAAGTTCAGTTATTTGCTTTATTTCAAGCACCTACCCACCATAAAAAAAAAGATAATTCAAAGTGCCTTAAGTGGCGCTAAAATCCTTTTTTGCACACAGGCGCTAGTAGCCCTTCCGGGGGCCCTGGTCATTAATGGCTAAAAACAGACCGGAAACAGGGGGAGGGTTAGGGGATTCCGAAAAATCAATATATCCCTTAGGGGATTCCAAATATATCAATATATGAGTTGTATCAAAACATCATATAGAGCCAAACTTGTTTAACTAATGACGCTCTTCAATTGTCTTATACATTTTTTAATATCTTAAATATTAAGGGGGTTATTCCGCTTTATTATTTATTTATCGGCTGTCAGTAAATCCTCTCATCTACTCATCGAATATTCACTTTGATATAAAAAATATATGCGGAAGGAGATCAATAGTGTCAAACCAGCACGTGGGAAATATAATTAGTTAACGCAGCCCCATATTTTCATTGGAGACTATCTTTGCTTCAATCACGTACCTATAACATGCACCAATCTGTGCACAATGAACTTTTCCAGGATTTTCAATAGACTTCATGAGCTGACTAGTAAAAAATAAAAGCCACCCCTGTCAACAAACGGCGCTCCCACACATAGCTCTTCGTTATTTTGGCACAGGCGCCTTATTAAAAGTGAATAATGGTAGTTACTGTCAGCTGTCTTCGGAGCTTTTGTCTGAACGAGGGTAAGAAGAAATATTGTCGGATTATTCGTTAAATATAACATATTGTGTGGTACATGTCCCAGCTGAACAATAGATCTTAGTGCAAAGGGTTTATGTCGATTCCTCTTAGTTAGCTATTTAAACATAATTGGCACGAAACGAAATTATATTGACAATTTTACTATGATCATTAAATAGTTAAAGATTGAGGGAGAAAGTAATTTAACTAAAAGCCGTTTGGAGATAATATGTTAACGATTACAATATAAAATAAACTTGCTAATTACTAAAATAAATAAAAAGAATAATTACAAAGGAGTGTATAGATATATATATATGTTAATAGTGTATAGACTTGTCATGCGATTTTCGACAAAATTTAATTTTATGTCTATTGGTCCTGATTAGTAAGGAACGACAAGGCGTGTGTTCAAATTATGTAAATAGTATATATAAGCACTTATGTAAATAGAAAACAGGAAAGAAATACAATGGGAAACCGCTCAAGAGTATGTTTTTATTTCTTTATTTTTTACAATTCTACTCCAGATTCATGTTGCACCTTCCATCTTAAAACTAAGCACTGTATTTGGAATTAGGGAATTTTGCCAAGTTAAATTAGATGTATCTTGCTGATAAATATATGTATATGTGTGTGTGTGTGTGTGTGTGTGTGTGTGTGTGTGTGTGTGTGTGTCCTTTTAGATTCGCATATATGTAAATATTACTTTAATATCGAAATTAACAAAAATTCAAAATGTTATGAGATAGAGGTTAATAAACAATTAAAATAACTGACTCTAGAAAAATACCATTTTCAGAAGGAACATACAAATTAAAAATCTCCAGGCAATAATGTAATAAAGTAATTCAAAAGTTAAAGAGATTTTTTCCCCTCAGTAGTACGTGAATTCAACTTTTTAACTTTTTAAGGCTCTTCTTTAAATATTACATACATTGCCATATCTATATATATATAAAATTGTAACCTCTGTCTGTACATTGATTTTTTTCGCGAAATTTCACCATAACTTTTCGTTTCACATGTCATAGACACCATAACTGCATTTTGTTTCTTTGGTGTCTGTTTGTTTGTTTGTTTGTTTATTTGTTTGTTTGTTTGTTTGTTACCTTTTCACGCATAAACGGCTGAACCGAATTTTATGAAACTTGCTATGTATATTACTACAAACCCAACTTAGACTTTAGGCTATATTAATATCCTCTGAGACGAACAGGAGTGGGGGTTATAAATATATATATATATATATATATATATATATATATATATATATATATATAAAATTGTAACCTCTGTCTGTACATTGATTTTTTTTTTCGAAATTTCACGATAACTTTTCGTTTCACATGTCATAGACACCATAACTGCATTTTGTTTCTTTCGTGTATGTTTGTTTGTTACCTTTTCACGCATAAACGGCTGAACCGAATTTTATGAAACTTGGTATGCGTATTACTACTAGCCCAACTTAGACTTTAGGCTATACTAATATTCTCTGAGACGAAGAAGAGTGGGGGTTATAAGGGGGGACTGAAATAAAAAATATCGATATTTCGTTTCCTATTGGTTTTTCGGCAAATATGCACATAACAAAAGTTATTTATGTTATTATTTAGAGTAACTTTTGTTATGTACACTTTTTTCGTATACCTAAGTATAAAGGCGTTATACGCTAAAAATAATAGCGGAAGTCAACAATTTTATTTGGCACAAAAGACTCAACCGAACTAAACCAAACTCGGTATGTGAATTAGCACTAACTCCTTTATTATAATAAGACATACTAACATTTCTAGGGACGGGCAGGAGTGGGGGTTGTAATGGAGGTCTGAAATTAAATATAGTGATATTTCGTTTCCTATTGGGGTTTCAGCAAATATGCACATAACGAAAGTTGTTTATTTTGTTATTTAGAGTAACTTTCGTGATATTTAGTTTTGTCTTATAACAAAGTATAAACGAGATATACACTAAAGCTTTAGCGGGAGCCAACAATTTTATTGGGCACAAAAGACTCAACCGAACTAAATAAAACACTCGGTATGTGTATTAGCACTAACGCCTTCCTTATAATAAGCCATACTAACATTTCTAGGGACGGGCAGGAGTGGGGGTTATAAGGGAGGCCTGAAATTAAAAATAGTGATAATTCGTTTCCTATTGGGGTTTCGGCAAATATGCACACAACAAAAGTTGTTTATTTTGTTATTTAGAGAAATTTGCTCAACAATTCTTTTGAATATGAACTGCCAGGTACCTCACCTGGAAAAATTAATTAAATAAGTAGCTTATTGTAAAATCAATTATATAATCATCTTTAATGTAAAGGTCTTAGAGCAACAGAAGCAATTTACTTGTGGTGCGCGTGAGTATAAAGGATACTTTGAAACATACTAGCTTAATTACAAAGCAGATTTACCTTAAGGGAACTGTTACTGAGATCGTAATTATGACGGACCTTTTATTAATGAGATCTAGTGAAAAGTATGATTTCCCACAATGGTACTGTCAAAAATATATACATGGTTTCTGGAACACTTTGATGCTAGAAAGGAGCAATGGAATTTAATAAGAATGACAACTTCCGATTTTAAATTTGTCTATCTTTTTATGGATAGATGAACCGGTATAGAGTTCCCTTCTTAATTATTTCATGGGCATTTAAGTCCTAAGTTAGATTTGTTCCTGTAGGGTGGAGCAAACACATCTACTGATAGTATGTATTCTTTCTTATGACAAAGTTAATATTAGGTATACTTATGAGACATTTGCAGTGTTGAGAGGACTCTATTTTGTAGTATATTAGCAATTACTTTCCATTTATTGCACTAACTCAGTTGACCAAAATAGTTATTTTTCTGTTTTGGTAAGCTATTAGGCCGTTCCCCTCTGAGTGATTTGACAGGCGACGGGCAGTCACCGCCTGATCCGGTATTTCAATCATGTTTTCATAACAATAATGGCATCAGAGCGCAATAACTCTAGCCAGATCTTTGCCAGAAACAACAAACTCCCCAACCATTTAGCCATTTGCAAGATTTACGCTTTGTCAACATTGTTGTAGTTTATTTTAGCACAGGCAATACTAATTATCTTTAAAAGGGAAAGCAAGGCAATATTCTTGATTTAATATACATCCATATCTTGCTTCTAAGCCTTAGAGATTACTGGTAAAAGATAATTTCAATGATAACTTATTGTCCTCATTAACAACATATGCTTTATGCGAGATTTGCGCTAAAAACTATAGTGGGAGACAATAATTTTACTGGGCTCAATCGACTGAACCGAACCAAATTCCGAACTTCAACAAAACTGGGTATTTGAGTTGGAATTATCTCGTCCATGATAATAAACTATATTAAAATTTCTAGGAACGAACAGAAATGGAGGTTTTAAGGGAGGCATGAAATGAACAATTGCGTTATTTCATTTCGTATTGGTTTTTCTGTAGAGATGTACTTTTTAAAAGTTGTTTTATAGTTTAAAATAATGGCTGTTATATACACTTTTGATGCATACCGAATTATAAACAGGATATAAATTAAAAACTACAACGGGAGCCTACAATTGTATTTGGCACAACCGACTGTACCGAACTGAACAAAACTTGATATTTAAGAAGTATTTTACTCAGACAGACTAAACTTACATGGTGATCTATTTAAGACATTTCCATCTCCTAACGATGGCGATTACTTTAATGCTATCAATGTGTGAATAATACTCTTCCATTTTAATCTTGAAATGAGGAGAAATTATAGAACTCCCAATTAATTCACAAGTTTTAGCAGATTTCACTTACGGGAAATCAGCTATTGAGGTAGTACTCATGACGGAATTTTCGAAATTTTTCTTCAAATGTCCATCGATCCTACCTAGTAGGTGACGAAAATGAGGTCCGTTCAAAACTGCATATATATATTTGTCAGTTACCGCTCTAGCGGTCGCAATTTTTGTTTGATCGTTACCAAACTCGATATTTAGTCGTTTTATGTAAAAAGAAAGATCAAGTTCGTTAACGGCTGAAATCGGACAAGTGGGAGGGGGGGGGGTTTAGAGGGAAGGATTTTCGAAAATTCGAAATATCTCCGTTACTATACGTCGGATCGAAAAATTGTACAGAATCAATCTTATTGCAAATTAAATTTTCTATAAATATTGTTATATACATTTATTCTCTATCTTGAATATTAACCGAGATATTTGCATTTTTATTAAACCTGGGCGGCTAACGGACGAGAGTGGCTTTCCCGCCAAAAGCTAGTTCGGCCGTTTCCTTGACTGCTCGGCTCTCGTGAAATTTCTCTATTGTAAAACTGCACGTGGGAAATCTGCTTAGTTTACGCAGCCCCTGCGTGGCGGACTTTTTTAACAGTCGCATTATGGCGGGAAAGCACAGATGAAGTTATAATTCTCCCCCACTCCTTCTGAACTAATAGTGGTTTATCCTCACGTGTTATGTGAAATGATGCGTATACTTATATTGTACCAATGTAGTGTTATTCTCAATAACGTGCATTTATTTAATTTTTAAAAATAAAGAATCTAAAAGGTTGAACGCTGTGAGGAGTGGGGGTGAAATCGCTAGTGAGTTGCAACCAGTTATTTTTGGTATTTATTAATACTACTGTCTTAATATATTAATTATACTTTACTGAATATACTATGTACCATTATGAATATAAAGTTAGCGAAATTGTTAAGTCGTAGGTATACAAAAGAGTACTTTGTTATAATGGTTATTATGAACTTTGGACCGCTTTTGTACAAAGGAGCTATGATACAACCATGATTTGAAACACTATCCATGAAACGATGAATTATATGATACATGATGTCTTAAAAAAGATACATGCACAGGCAACGTGAAATATAAAAATGTTGTGGATAGCGAAGCCTCATATAGAACATAACTTTATTGTTAACATATCCCGAGTAACGCTGGGTACCTAAACTAATATATATATATATATATATATATATATATATATATATATATATATATATATATATGAGCTAATGTGCCTGGCTTCGCTCTGGAAATCATTCGATGCTGAATGTTGATGACAATGTTTTTGGTAAGGCTTCAATGGGTACAACTACACTGCCGTCTGGTCGTATAGTTTTCTCGTAAGGATCAGGTAGGGGACTTATAGAATAGAAATTTTAGTTTTGAAGAATAAATGAGAATAAGTACCAAATCAATCCGTTTCCTCTGTTTGTACTTCTTATAATTAAATACCATCTATAATGTACACATTTCTCTCAAAAAGCAATCCAAGGACACATTGTGAGCCTAGTTGTATACACAACAATATACGTAATAGTAAATGTGAGTCGAAAGCAATTCCAACATTTTCCACGCAATAAGATAACCCAATTAACAATTAAAACAATTAACCCCCGATAACTTCCGCTCCCGCTTGACTGTTATCATCATTGCTTTACTTAAATTATGCATTAAAAATTGCAGATATCATGTCTATGGCATGTGAAACGAAAAAATATCGTGAAGTTTCGAGAAAAAAAAAAATCAATGTACAGACAGAGGCTGCAATTTTACACACACACACACACACACATATATATATATATATATATATATATATATATATATATATATATATATATATATGACTAAATAGATAATTTTCGAGTTAGCCCTTTGAGTTTAGCTTCAAAAGGTAATACAATGTTGGAATATTCATAAAAAATGAATCAGCACGATATTGTGAAGAGGTGTTAGGCTATTTTCGCCAGGTTTGCCATAACATCTTGGCAACGGTGAGATGTTTCTCTCTCTCTCTCTCTCTCTCTCTCTCTCTCTCTCTCTCTCTCTCTCTCTCTGTTCGCGAATATTGACGCGTGCCGCCTGAATGTATTAGAAGGCTGGGCCATATCTGAGCAATGGCCACCGTCAGCTAGCGTTCAACCGCCACACAATAGCCAAATAGGTCAACACACCTACGAACAAGCGGTTGACTCCTCGGATAGAAACGCCTGAAGCGCCAAGTGTTATTAATCATCTTGGAAATATTTGCTTCAATGTGCAAAATAATTCTAAAGTAATCTCTATTGTATTGGGTTTTCACACACAGAGACAATTATGAACTTAGTCCCTCAGGAAAAATAATATATTTAGATATTTTCTTGTGGATTTATTTATTTGTGGATGGAACGAAAGAGTAGAGGAAATAAAAGACCACCAGGCAGTGGCAGTACACACTAATAAGATGTCCCACATATAAGACTATTGATCTCGTCTCACCATATATTTTACATTTCTACGAAAACAATCCGGTGAGTAGATGTGGGGGTTTACGGAAGGCTGAATACAAGAAAATACAGATAACTAAACTCGCTTAATATTTGAGCTACGAACAAAATGCATATAACAACTGTATGGTATAAATATTATAACTAGATTGGTTCTATAACATTCTTCGATACGACTCACAGTATCGGAGATATATTTAATTTATATATGTATATAATTTTGAACGGACCTCATTTTCGTCATCTCCTGGGTAGGATCGATGGACATTTGATGATATTTTTCGAAAATAGCGTCATGAGTACGACCTCAATAGCTGTTATCCAGTAAGGGAAATCTGCTAACAAAAGTCATTCACCCAGGTTCTGCTTTAGCTAAGCTGATTTCCTGCATGTTGGAGTGCCACTTTGATGATCTCACATCAGCATCTCACTTAATAAGGACCCGTTGAAAAAAAACAATATTTAGCATTTATGCTAAGAATAAGAGGAGTACATGAAAAAATTTGCTCCTTTTTAAATTGGGGGTTTAAGGAAGGCTGTAAGCAAAGAAATGATAATTTCTCTGTTACTATTGAGGATAGAGAAAACATATATATACCAATATTTATAGAAAAAAAAGCTTCAATAAGATTGCTTCTATATAATTTTTCGATTCGGCGTACAATAACGGAGATATTTTAAATTTTTGAAATTCATCCAATCTAATGTATCGGGGGGGGGGGGTGAGGTTACTTTGTAACTTCCATAATCTAATCAAACTTACTATTTCAAGAAAACCCTGTCAAAATGCCAATATTTTAGCTTAAAAAATAATTTCATTTATTCTTTCGCTAATTTTGCATAAATTATGCAGCTTATGGATTTATCGCCTTGGTCATTCTGCCGTGTTGTAATGAGAAGAGTTTAAATCAAAGATCAGGATTTAAATCCGCCTTGGGAGATATTGTGTCTATGCCAAGAAGAGAAGTGTCGGTGGATATAGCTGGAGTGGAGTTCTGACGTCAGGGGCTTCCGCCATATCGGCTAAGTGTTTGATCTAGGGCATGCCCAAATAAGAAGTCAAGATGGGCTGAGGCGCAAAAACCTCTTCATTTGAGTGAGTTCAAGTGATCCCTTAACTTAGGAAGTGACATCACCGTATGCTTTTAGCAGATTTCCCATAAAGGTAAATCAGCTGTTTTGGTCTTGTCACGAATTTCTAAAATTTCCCTCAAATGCCCATCGATCATACCTCGCAGACTATATATATATATTCGTCTGTTAACGGTCGTAATGTTTGTTTGATCGTTACCATATTCGATATTTAATCGTTATATGTAATAAATCACGATCAAGTTTGTTACGGGTGAAATCGGACAGGGGTGGAGGGAGGTTTAAAGGGGAGGAATTTCGAAATATCTCCGTTGTTATACGGCGGATCAAAAATGTTCATAGAACCAATCTTATTGTAAATTAAATTTTCTATAAATGTTGATATTTGCGTTAATTCACTATCATGATTATTAACCAAACTGTTCAATTTAAAAATTGAAGCGGTAATAAGACTACACCAGCCCCATCTGTTATCAACTAGGCCAACCAAGGATGGCCCCAGAAGAGTGCTGTATTCTATAGGCTACTTGTGTAAACACTACCTGAGAGGACATCCTTGGGTTCAAAGGGCAAAGATAAGGAACAGGATCAGAACAGTCGAGTGAATAGGACAGCGGTGGAGAGAGTAGAGCCTCTCATTAGTGGCAGCAATATTGGTTTCCTTCTCACACCCGTTTTAACAACATAAGTGAGTAAAGGAAGGAGCATCCAGGGGGAGACCAGGATGGAGGGAGAACACCAGAGCAGCATCGAAAACATCATCACAATTTCATCAGCATCCCTTGAAGTAATCATTAATCTACTAACATACTAACACATATATGCCCTGCAATAGTCCCATATATCATGTAATTATCCAATATAATATTAATAGTAATAACCGTCTTATACATCAACATGGTCCTTCGGTATTAAATCATATACAACTTCCATGAACCAGCACCTCTCTTAAAATATTACAAGCCGTTAGCGGGTAAGGCCGAATGGCTTGTAAATACACGAACTATTTGCATTTTAGCAGATTTCCCTTAAGTGTTGTAAATTGTATAGAACCAATCTTATCGAAAATTAAATTTACTATAAATATTGTTCTATACATTTATTCTCTATCTAGAATATTAACCGAGAAATTTGTTTTTTTTAGTTTTCAGCCCTCAGTAACCCCCCCCCCTCCTCCTATTCATGCCATATTGACAATAAGCTGTTATATCATGATGCGCTTTATTTGAAAATTAAATACCAAATATTGTTCTCATTGAACTTTTACTATTGGAGATAAATGAAAATAAGTGGCGCACGTGGGAAATCTGCTTAGCTGACGCAAACAGACGTTTTCGTCATGTCCTGGGTAGGATCAACGGACATTTGAAGAAATGATTCGTCTATCGCATCGTATTGCTACGTCCTCAATGTTTTCACTTTTCGGGAATTTCCTAAGAACAATTACACCCTTGAAATGTGACGGACCTCAATATAATTGTTTATTACTATTGAGAATTGAGTAAGATTATACTAATGTGGGAGAAGTAAAAAGTGTAAATATTTGGATAAATAGTGGTGTTAGAGCAAGAAAAATATAAAGCAATAGTAGAAAATTACAACTACTATTATTTTCTTGATCCAGTTTATAGTAACGGATATATTTGAAATTATTGATTTTTCCATTTTCATTTTCGCCAAGTCCTAGATTAGAATAGATAAATGTTTAGAAAATCTTGGAATGAGTGCAATCTGCTAAATGACCACATGATGTCTTCCATCCTTTAAGGATTGTTGTGCTATATAGTTGGAGACGAAGAAAGAACGTTTACTATTACATGAGAGAAATGGTAAAACTTCAACACGAATAAACCAGATTATGAAATCAGATAAGATCTATCATTCTGTCCCGAGTGAACGTTCTGATCGTGGGTGGTCTATTTTGAGCGAGCATAAATTTCTCTCGCATTCTGGATCATATATTTGATAGCCCACATTGAGTTATATACTTTATTTCCGCCGTTTGAATGTTTACATTAACTGTGCAGATCCTCGCCCCTCTCCCCAATGTAAAAGTGTACATTTATTAATAACCTGGTAACAGAAAGTCAATCCATGGGGCTTCTAAAGAGTTTGTAAAAAAATTGTGACTTTATTAGGCATTTCTGGTTTATTTTATAGCTTTTATTACGTAAGCATATATCATTTTAGATCATATCACTTAAGGGAAATCAATGAAATAAATTGAGATTGTACTCATGAAGCGATATTCAAAAAAAATTCCTCAAACACCCATCGATCCTACCAGTAGATGGCGAAAACGAGGTAGGCTCAAAATTATACACACATAACATGAAGCGATATTCAAAAAAAATTCCTCAAACACCCATCGATCCTACCAGTAGATGGCGAAAACGAGGTAGGCTCAAAATTATACACACATAATTTTATATATATATATATATATATATATATATATATATATATATATATATATATATATATATATACTTATCTGTTACCGCTCTAATGGTCGCAAATTTTGTTTGATTGTTCCAAAACATGACATATAAGCGTTTCATTCAAAACAACAGTTCAAGTTGGTTAATGGCATAAATCGGCCCATTGGAAGGGGAGGGGTTTAGAGCGGGAATTTCGAAATATCTCCATTACTATACGTCGGATAGAAACATTGTTTAGAGTTAATCTTATTGGAAATTAAATTTACTATAAATATTGCAATGCAGATTTATTCTCTGCCTTCAATATTAATCGAGATAATTGTTTTTTTTTTTATTTTAGTTTAGTTTTCAGCATTCAGTAAAGCCCCCTCGCACTCATGTCACGTAGACTATAGTCTGTTATATAATTAAATGCGTTATTTGAAGCATAAATACCAAATATTATTTTCAACAGATATTTACTAGACTAGATACTTGGAAATACGTTGTATGATTATGTCATAATTTATGATTCGACGTTTGTGACTCGAAAATGTTGAATATTTGTTCAACACCATACTCGACATTTAACTGTTTCATCGAACATTGAAGACTATGATAGTTTACGGCTGAAATTGGACCGGGAATAAGAGGGTTTATCAGTGGCAGGGTCCAAAATGAAAAAAAAACCCATCTACGTTACACATTACGGGTATATGGTAAGACGAGATTTGTAGTATTTAGAACCAGCACGAGGGAATTCTCCATAGTTTACGCATCCCCCGCGTGGAGGATTTTTTTTTAGTAATTAAGAGAAGAACCCAAAAAATGTTGAGTATTAATATAGTGAACGAAGGAGGAATAATGTTTTTTTTTTTAAATTTTGACCAGTGATATCAGATTTGTTGTTGAGACATTGGCGAATTATTTAATATTTTTGGACAAAAACTAAATATTTTGATCATTACGTTATTCTCTCCTGTAATGTCTTGTGGCCCATTGCAATCGGTACAGTCACGGGAGTTGTGGTTATCCTAGCAAATTGTGATTATCCGTCAAAACTTTAAGATACAAGATCCACTTAAATTAGTTTAAATATATATATAGATTTTCTGGATATTACGTGGGACGTTTAATTGAGTGGGGGATAGAAAATATTAATATACGTGTATATATTTAAAGATGTCTTAAATGGTCCTGACTTTAAAATGGTGCACTCTCGGACAGTTGAAACAGCGCATTTTGGCATAATTCCAAGATGTAGCTGCAATTTAATAGTGTCAGCGAAGTGTCGCTGTCCTTATTTACCTTGAAATTGAACTTGACAGTCTTCGGTTCGCTGCATTTCCTCGACATGTCTTTAGACGGCCAAATATCATTATTATTATTTTAATGTCATCTCAGTTTTAAACAATTTATCTATTCAACTAACTACCAGGTCTTAGTGTGCGTGTAGGTCCTGGACATCTCTCAACATCTTTTTCATCATTCGTTTAGGAGTACTTCAATTGCTTTCATAGAGCAGCTGCAAGTACTCACTCATACCATACGTTCACGCATTGTCCTGTGACCTAACTTAGCCCTTCTTATTCTTCTTGATGGACATATTAACATTATAGTGGGTAAATTGTCGGATGAAGGAAGATATCTCAAAGTGATAACCTTGCTACAGTACGACTATAAATATTTCAGATGGTATCAACATTTACATTCAAATCCATGATTTTGTCGTAGCCTTTGGTGCTCTATCTTTTCTGTTACATCAGGGATCAAAGTCTTCCTTAGAGCTATTATTTCCAGGGATGGAGGGAGAGGGTTGTCCTGCTTTTCACGTTTCTCTCAAATTCTTAACTACAGGTCTGAATTTCATTATGTAAACAACTTCCCATAGAAGAGGGGCATGCAAGCATCTGCTCCCTGTGACCATGCGTGTTTTTCTATCGGCTTATAGCTATTCGATTTTTTCATAAAGGCTTTTCCCGAAATTGGAAGATCTACAGCCAACCAATTCTGCAAATAGGTTCATATACGATAAGTCCGTCACGCAGGTGCTGCGTTGACTAAGAAGATTTCCCACGTGCGTCACTTATTTGCATTAACCGTGGGAAATCTTAGTTGCGTTATCTCAAAATGTAAAAGTTCAATAAGAACAATAAAGTGAATATAAGTTTCAAATAAGGTCTTTCATAGTATAACAGCTTATTGTTAATATGACTTCATTAGGAGTTGGGGGTTTACTGAAGGTCGAAAACTAAAAAATGCAAATATCTAAGTTAATAATGAAGACAGTGGATTTACATACATAACATTTCTAGAACATTACATTTGGAAGAAGATTGCTTCAATTCAATCCGTCATGATCTGACGCATAATAACGATATTAAAAATTGTCTAAATTCCCCCCTCCCACTGATCTGATTTCCGCCATTAACAAAAAATATCTTGCTATGGTCCATGGACATTTGAGGAAATTTTTCAAAAATCGCGTCATGAATACAACCTCAAAAGCTGATATCCCTTAAGTTAATATGTATTTTTAACGGCAACCAACATGCTATGATCTTATTGAGGTAAATAGTTGTAGGTCTGACAACTTCAAGAGTGAGATGATTTTCATCTCTCTCTCTCTCTCTCTCTCACTCTCTCTCTCTCTCTCTCTCTCTCTCTCTCTCTCTCTCTCTCTCTCTCTCTCTCTCTCTCTCTCTCTCACTCACACACACACACACACACACACACACACACACACACATATACACACTGTCAGTCTCACTCTCTCTTTCTATAAACAGTAAAAATATATCACAAAATAATAGGTCCATAAATAAGACTTTACATATAGGTTTGTTTATTTGTAAATAACATAAACGAGTGTTACGTCATAATATTTTTATTATTATCACGGCCACATGTAAATTTACGCATCAAGGAAGCGATACACTTCTGAGCAATTAGCAGCTATGGATTAACACAAACTTCTTGGCCTTTAAACATACCTCAGCACAAAATATAATATTAATTTGAGTTTCAAAGGAAAATATTTAATGACTTATATAAAGATATAATCACTACTGAGTTTCAAAGGTGGATTTTATAAGCTATACCGTTTGATTCTCTGGGCGTCATTTTTTTACGTTAGAACATTTTGGCAATAGTTCAAAACATCTTACTAGGACTCTATTTAGGAGGCACAGCATTTATCTTTATTAAATATTTTAGTTTTAATATTGATTTAAGATGAGAATTACCGTTATTACAAATAAATACTTTAGTACATAAGTTGCCTTTGTTATTAAGCTGAATTGGATAAAATATTAGAACTGTATTTATAATAATTGTCATTTAATTTCATTTTTATATTCAGCTAAATGTACAATGAAATGTTTGTATTTAGAAGTCATTATTCTTTAAATATAATTTTTTTTTAATAGCAAAATATAATTCGAGAAATTAGGGGCTGTCCATACTCACTGCAAAACGTAAAGAAAAATATAATAATTTCTGCGACTAATTGTTTTCATTATCATAGAAAAGTAGTTTTAATTGTCTTTATAATCCCCTGAAACATAAAATATACAAACGATTAAGATATTGCCTTATAATATAAACCTTTCAAGTATTACAAACAGTTAGTCTTATCCATTACACATTTAGTTGTAAAATGTAAGCGAATTCCTGAATAGTGTTAAAAGTAGTATGATCGATTTTTTTTACCCTTATATACTACTTGTTGTAGTAGTTATTTCATGAAAGAATACTCTGTGGAATAACTTGACATCATAAATATGCCTACATTTAAACACATCAATAGAATTGAGACCGATAATCACAAATAAATAGCAGATCGTTACTTTACTCCAATGAATTTAATAATAGTAATGTGGTTGAATCAGTAAAATCGTGAACAACAAGTAGTGACTTTTTATTCTTAAGTAATTCTTTATAGAGTCATATGAAGTAACCAAAAATTGTCCACAAGCAACAATTAACAGGGGTTCAGATTAACCATGTGAGTTAAAGCGTTGCCTTTAAGGATTTTATTTTATGAATTCCCTCACTAAATAAATTACTTTGCACAGGCGGGAATCGAACTCGCCACTCTTGGTTTACCAAGATTAAGGTCAACGCTTTAACTCACATGGCTAACCTGAGTCCCAAATAAAAATAATAATAATAATACAGAAACAGATTGACAGTGTAAGACACATGTCAAAAAAAGTATGTAAAATGGAATTGAAGGAATTTCAAAAAAGTACACGACTAACAGATTTATCAATTGAAGGCAAAATGTAAAACTCTCGTTTACTATTCGTTAGTTATACTAATATTAAAAGAGTAATTACTAACTTTAAGACAATTTTATATTCTGTAATTATAAATAATCATTGCGGTTCAATGTTCAAGAAGAAAACATTCTCAGTGTCCGTGACCTCTACCTGAATTATAATAAATGTAGTATTTGGTAAATTTAATGAGTTAATTGTCACATGGTGTTCGTAAAAAATAATAATAATAATTTTCTCCGATATTTATCGTACATATAGTTTGTTTATATAGTTTCAAAGCTACTACACATCAATATGTAGATAATTAAAATCAGAGAACCATTATTAATACCTGGGTAGAATAATAAAATTGAAATATGCATTTTAGCCTAAAAACGAAAAATAATGAATTTCCTTAAAGTAGAATAAAGGGCACTGGGAAAATAGAGCGTCTATTTACAAAATTAATTTAATTTGTGCTCTGCCAAATCCCGAAATGTTTCAGGTAAATTCAATTAGGTTATTTCTAGTATTAGGTCATACAGCCTCTTTCAGTTAATTTAGACTACAAAAAATAATACTCTAAGAAATATGACAGCCAAACAAATAACATATACATCTTACACTCGCACTCACAAACAAATATATGCTGATATATATATATATATATATATATATATATATATATATATATATATATCAATCAAATCAAATAACAAGCTGCCCCCATTTTGAGGGTACCCGTTTGGGTCAGCCTCCTAATCAGCCCCACCAGGGTATACAGGTAAAATAAAAATGATTGTTTTTAAATGTTTTATATATATGCTTACATATTTTTTTTGTAGGGAATTAATTAGATTTCATTAAATTTTGTGCTGGTGAGTGACTAGTTTTAGAGGACAGCTTATGTTGAGCTTTATTTTATTTTGTACAAGTGATTGTTAATGATTCTGAAACTTTTCTTTATAATTGATTTCGACATTTGGCATATTTCTTCAGTCTTCAGTCCATATCTTGGAGTAAGTCGGCCGTTTTTTTTTGGGATTACTCCTCTTGCCCCAATCAGCAATCCGTCGACGCTCCAATTTTGAACTTGGTAATTCTCTTTTAGATACCTGCAGCAAGGTTCGTAAATCTTATTTTTCTCTAAATCAACCTCAATTGCTTGAGAATATCCTGTTTCAAACCTTACTGTAGGATCTAGTATATGTCCTGATTTGGTCTTCTTATTGATTATAATGATGTCGTCACGTCTCTGAGAGCCATCTTCTGACAAGCAACTAACCTCTTCAAATATTTCCCAGTCTGGGTGATATTTTTTGATGTTATTATATATAATAAGTGATATAAATGTTGTTATATATATATATATATATATATATATATATATATATATATATATATAACAACATTTATAGAACGTTAAACGTTCAATAATATTGGTTGCATACTATTTTTCGATTCCACGAATGATAACAGGGATTTTGAATTTTTGAAACTCCCCCACTCTATACCTTCCCTCCAACTGGTCCTATTTTAGCCTCTAATGAACTTAGCCAGACCACATTTTAGTCATCTCATAGGTAGGATCAATGGATGATAGTGGAAAATTGTCGAAAATCACGCCATGAGTACTACCTTATTAGTTAATTTTCCATAAGGTAAATCCGCTTATAGACTACAGCTACACTATATCAACTACCTAGCTAGGACGCATGTAAATACATAACAAGTATTTGGAAACAGCAATGTTTTATTAAAATAAGATACTTATATATTTTTTTGTAATTATGAAATTTGTTCCAGAAATTCAATAACCAATAAGAACTATTCTGTTGTTGATCAGGTACCGAATGACTAATAACATTTTAACAGATTTCGCTTAATGATTGTTTTCATTGAACTTTTACTTAGTGTGATATATGCAAAGACGTTCTGCCCGCCCCCCTTCTTTGGTTCTTGGATTACAAAAATTTGAGTGATTGAGATAAAAATAATTTTGATTCAAAATAAATTACAGCACTATTAATAGCAAAAAGATTTTTAATAAAATTAATATGTTATAGTCTGATATATTTCAGTAATAGTTTTTCTTTTCGGTCTAGAATATTTCTATCTATATATTCAGCTCTGAGAGATTGGTTGACCTGTTTCTTTATAATTCAGACGCTTTCTGTCGGTAAGATTTATCATTACCGATTGTATTTATTCACTCAATTTTCACGATAGTGTATAGAATTATCTATGGTAAACCTTCAAGTGGGGAATCTGCTTAGTTTTGTACGCATCCACTGCGTGACAGACTTTATTTCGTTACAGGAGAGGGGTGAACTAGAAAAATGAAAATTAATGAACTCAAGATTGGTTTTAATTTACAATTAAACTTTCAGACTTAGTGTTATAACCAAAGTAGTGGTTAAACTTGAATAGAATTTCCCTGTTAGTTGTGTTTGGATGCCACGAACAGTTTATTTGAGGGAGAAAAATTTAGCGTTCCTCCGGGAATCGAACTCAAGGTATCCAGTAGCCGGTCCAGTACTCTCTAGTAATTCAGCTACAAGCACTGCATCGAACAGTAGGAACAACCATTTTCTCGTAACCAAACTCTCTAAATACGAGGCCGCTCGATGATATATTAATAAGTGAGGCAATTATTGTCAATTAACGGCTTCAAGTAGGAAAAGTCTGCCAAGTGTAAACAATGTGTTTTATTTATTTATTTTATTATCATCCGTGCTGACTCACTGACTTCACACACTTTACTACATTTAGACATACCAACCAATAGCTCAGCAATTCCGGCGACAAATATAAACTTTGCAGAATTTAAACAAGACGAGTTTCTTAGCAGACCTCCAAGCAGAATTAATTACTCAACAAAGTGCTCAGGAACAAATAAACATTCACCATGACGCGGGGCTGCGTAAACTAAACAGATTTTCCACACTTGTGATCTCATCTCAACACATATTCTCTATATTTATGCAAAAAACCGCCGAGTTGATGTGTTGGTACTGAAGAATGAAAACCACAAAGTAAAAATACTCGCTTAATAATTGAACTGTAGAACATCAATAGCGATTCTGCGATACGAAAACTAATAACGGAGAAACTTGGAATTTTCATAATTCCTCCCTCTTAATATGGAATGAAAGACTTAATTATCGACTAGGGTATAGAAGAAATAAATATTTTCGATTTACGTCCGCAAAATCTTAATTGGTATGTCACCATACTACGTATTTGCATGTATCTCACACTATAAGCGTTCAATGAAAACAATGTATGGTATTTGACCAAAGAATAATGTGGTTCATGATATAACAGCTTATTGCTAGTGTATCATGTGTCAGGAGTGAGGGTTACTTTAGGCTGAAAACTAAAAAATGCAAATATCTCCGTTAAAATTAAATATAGAAAAGAAATTTATATAACAATATTTACTGTACATTTTATTGACAATAAGATTGGTTCTATATAATTTTTCGATCTGACGTCTAATGTCGGAGATATTTAAAATTATCAAAATTCCCAGTCTATACTCCTCTCCCTCCTACAGGTTCGATTTCAGCCATTAATGACTTTGACCCTTTGTTTGGTCTGAAAACTGTCGGGTAAGGTCCTAACAAAAACTGCTACCTCTAGAGCTTCTCAGACATATATATATATATATATATATATATATATATATATATATATATCTGTGTGTGTGTGTGTGTGTGTGTGGGTGTGTGTGTGTGTGTATTTTTGAACGTACCTCATTTTCGATATCTACTAGCTAGAATCGATGGGCATTTTAGGGAAATCTGCTAAAACAGACTAATCTTACAGAATGGCTAAACTAGTGGACAGGAATAAGAGATAGTTGCATACGGGCAATAAATAGCATAATCTCCGAGTGAAGATGGACTATAGATGAGAAGGGGTGTATTCGCTACACCTTGAATTTATGGCATAATGCAAACTCATTTGCACCTGATGATGAGAACTGGTAGACCAGTTTGTGTTCTATACAATAAATACCTGACAGACTTACCACTTACCAAATATCATCAAAAACATGCCTCGGACATAACACACAACATGGCCCCCTTATCGTAGATGTCAATAAATGATTAAAATTTTCCATCACTAAGATCTAAACAAATACAATATCTGGAACTATGTTGTATGTAGAGACAATTGAAATATTTTACCTAGGGACCAACTATGTGTCAAAGTATAAATTATCAAATGACATTATGAGAACTGAACAAGTCATATGTATAAATACATTTGAAAATGAATAAACATGTTTTTGTAAACACCTAATTGACAATGATGGATTGAAAGTGGAAAAGGCTGCAGAAAAAAACGTTTAACACAGAGTCACTGTATATAGTGATTTATGTACTGCGATCGTTTTTTGGAAAGAATGAAGTCTTCCGAAATTAAAATTCTCTAAAATGAGCTACCCTCATGACCATCCATTCTATCCAGTTTTAACAAATTTTCCACAATGCCCATTGATTCTATCTAGGAGATGACGAAAATTAGGGCCACTTAAAATTATATATACTTGTCTGTTGCCGCTCAAGCGGTCGCAATTTTCGACTTATCGTTATCAAACTCAGCATATAAGCGTTTTATGCAGAACGAAAGATCAAATTCGTTAACTGCCAAAATCGGACCAGTGGGGTGGGGGCTTTGGACCTAATATTGTCATCAAGAGGCCTTTATTTTGGGAGATAATGCAAATTCTAATTTTATTTTGTTTTAAATAACTTAGTAGACATTTTTCTTTATTTTAACATTTTAAATTTATGGAAAGTCTTATTGTGATAAAATCATCGACTAAGCTTTTACTTCTTCTTTTTCTTATTTGATCTTTACCAATCTCCATATTTAACTGTTTCCGTCAGCAATGAAAATAATATTTGTTATTGGCAGGGTGGGGGAATTCGAAAATTCAAAATAACTCTGTTATGAGTCTGGTCGTAAAATATTGTAGGACCAATCTTGTTTAACAATTGTTGGTCTACAATTGTTGTTGTACGCACGCTTTCGTAAATTAAATGTTAACCATATAAATGTTATTCGTGCTTTCTTGTTTTCAGCCTTCAGTAAACCGCCATTTCTTCGGTTTCTACATTTAAATATGGACTAAGAGGTGAGATGAGATCTGTCATGCCGGCTCTAGAACTTCTCATCTATGACGTAGAGAGTAGTGCGGTTGCATATAAATAAATAGTTAAAACCAATGGAAAATATTCTATGCATTAGACTATAAATGTAAGCGTGAAACCTGCAAATATCCTTCTTGGCGCGCGATATTCACGAACTATTTGGAAAAGGTAATGACCCCAATGTGTGCTGTCCTGTGCGCATACTTCAAAGGCGGAACTCACTCATAATCCTTCCGTCATGAAATCTCTGCCAAGGACAGTTGAAGAAATTCAGGTTTTCATTCAGGAAGGATATGCCCAGACTTTAAATACAATTGTTTGTATTACTTTGTTATAAACAGGCTATTCCTGCTTTGTGTACAAGTAAACGAGGATATACAGATGGGTCTCTTAAGGAGATGTTCATTCTATTGAGTTAATTTTGCATTGTTCTCTTCTAAAAAAGAAATTACACTCTGCTTCCCTAATGTACTCCATTCTCCCTGCAATGTGAGTATTGTTTTTCAATTATTACAATAGAATATCAACTTTAGATAATAGATTTTATTACGGAAGGTAATGGCTAGCCCAAAATTTACATTGAACTCTTTTATTCTCGTCTTTTAATTTCTTTTGATTAATCTTTAATCTAAAGACCTTCATATTTAAGACCTACAGTAATAGGGAAGAACTAATTTCAGTGTACAACTTACTCTAATGTGAAACTATTTATGGTAGAAAATACAATAATAAACAATTGAATAAAACAATTAAATTTAAGTAAACTGTAAGCAATGACCATTCAATTGGCATCTGAAATCACATTTAATTGTAACCTTGTATTGAATAACTTATATCTCAAGAAACGATAAATTCAAGTCTGGATGAAATATCGTCAATGTAATAAATAATGTAGGTTTATTTATTTTTAAATTTGACTAGGGTGTGTAAAGAGTTATCCTTTTTTTGAAAAAAAATGAAGTTCTTTCTCTTTACTATTTGCTACTTACTATTACTAGTCTTACTTTTATGAACTCATGCTCAAGAAACATTAAACATGTCTATGAAATTCTTGTTAAGGAGCTTGTTTAAAATCTATAAAATTCGAGAGGAGATATTTAGGTAAGTAAATAACAACATAACTAATCCCAGTGACACCATGATGGTTTCTCCTTCGTTTTAATCACTATGATACTTGGGGATGCCCGGGAAATCATTCTTGACTGAGTGAATAATGATGTTAATTTTATACAATGCTTCCTGAATAACACTTTAAGCAATCATATTGAATTTAAATGCATATTGTCTTTTGCACCAAGGGACGTTTAATAGTTCCTATATGTAAAGATAGTATATAGTTATTTCAATGACGTCAACATATCTGATAAAGAAGATAATATATACCAAAATTAAAGAGTTTGATTACCCACAACTTCTGCTGCCAAACGTTGTGCAAATTCAACACGACCTTGTTTATATACATAATAACAAGTAATAAAAATAACAATTAAATAATCGAAATGCTCTTATAGTTTACATTTCTATTGGAAATGAATAACGAACGTAGGTTATAATTAAAGTAAATAATAAATGCCGTGTGGGAGAGGGGGCAGAGATTTATAAACTCACTATTCCCAATTAAACTTAACTCTATCACATAAGTCTAAAAACATTACATCATTTGTCATAACAAGCCCATGTCTAATAAACTTTACTGTAATAAAATTCTATTTTACAATAATAACCTAAGTACTTATAAAATTGGTCCACTGCAATAGTATTTAGTGTATATCATGTTTATACTGCGTTTTCGACAAAACTGTACTTAACAAAAGTAACTTTAAATATCAAAATAAACATCTTCTGTTGTGCACGTTTGCCGAAAAGCCAATAGGAAAGGAAATACCGGGATTTTTAATTTCAGACTTCCTTATAACCCCCACTCCTGCTTGTTTCTAGAAATATTGATACAGCTTATAATCATGGATGAGGTGGTATTAATTCCAATATCATGTTCTTTTTAGTTCAGTTCAGTCTGTTGTGTCCAATACAATTGTTGACTCCCGCTATAGTTTTTAGGGTATATCCTGTTTATACGACAAAAGAATATTTAATAAAAGTTACTCTTAATACTAAAGTAAACAATTTATGTTATGTGACTGTTTTACGATAACACAACGACCAAATATCGCGATATTATTTCAGGCATTAGAAAAGTTCATATGTCGTTAAGTTTTCTTATGTACCACACATCTTTCTTAATTTTTTCTTTCATAAGAACAAACTCCTGACAACAACAAACTGAACAACAAAGTAATTAGCTAAATTATTTCAGCCGCTAACGCGAGATGTCAAGGCCAGGGGAAATAGGAAGTAATTTTTATGTATATGGATAATTGAATTAGGTGATACTCTACATACATATACATATATATAAACATTCATTTAGACAAACTCTCTGGGTCTCTCTCTCTCTCTCTCTCTCTCTCTCTCTCTCTCTCTCACACACACACACACACACACACACACACACGTACAATGCAGCACTTAATTGTTTATTACTGCAAATCTATTGATTCATTTTCATTGCATTCAAATGATGTTAAACGAAAGAAAAAAAACAACAATGCAACAATTAGAGCAAATAACTTCAGAGAAGGTCTGTAGAACTCATGCACAATATAATGTTTCTTATTGTTCCTTGGAGTTTCATAAAAAAAGATGAATTTAATTTTAGCGCATTCACCTGTCAAAATTAAACACTGGAGCAAAGCTATAAACATACTCTAATATCTCTAATGACCAATATTTAACCAAAAAAAAAAGATTGTAAAACTATAGAACTAGGAAATATTTGAGGAATTGAATATTCTGATTATAAGAAGAGCTACTCTCTTTGAAGGCAGATCTAAAAATGTAATACGACCCTGAAATATTTCGTTTTCGTTTACACTTGGCTAGACGTACAAGTGTTTTCGTGGATATTATATTTATGGTTTCCTCATTTTAAAACGGAAGCAGCTTTTTATGAAAGAAAAAACCTTTTTCTGTACTGCTAAAAATTAATGGAATTTCCCTCCGACGTGTTGTTATATCAGTGGCAGGTTATGATAAACACTGTACTTCAAAGAGTTGTACTCATTAATCAAGCATGATAAAATGTAAATAAAAAACGGGAGAATATACGTTTTGGGGCATTTATTTTCAAAGAATTACGTCATATGTATGTGTACCAGTTTAATGGGGATGTTCATGTTTGTTGCATGTTGCGGTAATAATGCTATTTACCGTCACGAGATGACGAAATGTCTTCAGTATTCATGAAATCGATATTGACAAGGTTCTTGACCCAAACTTCATAGTCGATAAACATGCATTATTTATGTAGAATGCGCCGACAAAAGGGTCGTCTACTGGCTCAAATGTGTGTCGGAAATCTGTTTTATGGTTTTTATTGGTTGCTACGTTAATTGTTTTTATGAATGTGCTAAAGCAATGATTGATTGCAGGCGTGCCTTATGCTTTAAGTGCTTTCCAAGCTAAAGTCGTGGAATTTGTTTAGAGAAAGTGTATCGTTGAGTATTTTAGTACAGTACCCACTTTTTGTGGGTTTTACTGATTATTTTTATGTCTTTTATAGAGCACTCTTTCAAGTTGAATTCTGTGCACTGATCAATAACTTTGAACTTTACAACTGACTTCTTGCCTTACCTCTTCAATTTTGAAGGAAGTCCTCCTGGTCACCTTCCTGGTGACCTCTCCCTCATAGATCTCCTCGACGGTGCTCATCCTGACGAATGTGGGATCTGCTGTGTCCTGATCGACGGCTAGCACGGAACTGGCCGGCCGATGTGGAGTCTGCTCCCTCCCCCTTCTGCCAATTGTTAAATATAAACGCCAGGGGCGTTCGGCGAGAGAGAACAAGATAGAAGCCGAAATAGTCTGCCTATCTATCGGCTAGCACCTGAACTCGGGCAGCGAGGGGCTCTTGTCGGCTACGGAAAATCCTAATCCTAAACAAGTTGTTGACCTACACAAATAATCCCAGTTGCAATAAAACTTAAAGGACTGCCTTACATTAATTTTACAATAAAAATAAATTAGTGAAAAAAAAGAAAAATATATATTTAAATTTAAAAATAAGTAGTGTAAAAAAATATATATACATTTTAATAGAAAATCCTAATCCTAAACACGTTCTTGACCTACAAAAATAATCCCAATAACCCCCAATAAAACTTGAAGGACTGCCTTACATTAATTTTACATTAAAAATAAAGTTGTGAAAAATATAGATTTCAATTTAAAAATAAGTGGTGTAAAAAAGAAAAATACATATTTAAATTTAAAAAAAAAAAGTAGTTGAAAAAAGAAAAATATATATTTCAATTTAAAAATAAGTGGTGTAAAAAAGAAAAATAAATATGTAAATTTAAAAAAAAGAAAGTAGTTAAAAAAAGGAAAATATATATTTCAATTTAAAAATAAGTAGTGTAAAAATGAAATATACATATTTAAATTTTTATAAAAAGGGGTGAAAAAAATGTATATTTCAATTTAAAAATAAGTAGTGTAAAAAAGAAAAACAAAATATTTAAATTTTAAAAAAATTAGTGAAAAATAGAAAAATATATACTTAAATTAAAAAAAAATGAATAATATGTATTTAAATTTTAATAAAAGTAGTGAAAACAAGAAAAATATAGATATATAGATAGATTGGTTGAATATACGAGTATACATATTTTAGTCTGAGTCAGGCCCACCCAGTGTTAGTAATCTTACTAATAATATACACAGAACAATATATAAGAACAAACGATATAACATTAACCTACTTTATAAGTAAAATAATACATTTTTTTTTTAAATAAATGTTTTCAAGTAGAACTTAAACTACTAAAATTTATTGTAAACTTAATCTGCTGAATATTATTTATAAATTTTATGTATTAATATTTATTCATTTGTTTACTGTGACTTGTAAATTGACTTCGTTGGACGTTTCAATATTGAAGTGTTTAATAAACAAGATAATTTTACATACTATGTTGTTGCCTAGTTGCATACTGCTGAAAAGAATACTTAATCATATTCAGATTATGAATGTCCTGAATGTAAAGAATATTTTCCAGGGACATAAACTTCTTCAAGTATTGCTCTCTATGATTTGCATAGTATTGCTCTATTTTGAACATTGCAATAATAAGTGTTTTAATCCGTCCGATATAAATTCCTGGCAGCAACACAAACTTTGGATTTTATTATTTTCATTTTTTATTGTAATATAACTTCAAGTTATCATTATTTGAAATTCTCAGTTGGTTAACTAATCAAACTTTCTTCATATTTACTTTGAATTTTAGATAATCTTCGGGTTGGGGACTGGTGTAATAACAGATACTTTTATAATAAGGATTGTATGATGAATTATATACTCGATTGATGTATTTGGATAATATGTGACTTGTATATAAAATTTTGTTCTTATCATCATTTTTTTAATAGTTGTACAATTTTAGGCGGCTTGAAGATGGTGTCTTCGCATCGAAAGCGCCTGCCAGACGTACTCGATCATCAGCCAGAGACGACGGACCCACCGACAGGAAAAATGTTAAAGGGAGCAGAAGCTTCTTTACAATTCAGAAATACAAGCGCAACATAAAGACAATGTTATAAATCAGACAAAGAGTATTTATCGAAGTGAAATGTGATCATACAGAATACCGTTTTTGAAGAAAAGAACCATAAGGAAGATACATGGGATCGTTAGAGAACAGACTTGAAAAATAAGAAGCACCTAGAATTTATAAATTTGCATAGTAACAGCCATATGTTTTAAATTATCAATTTGGCTGGCTGTGGATTTTGAAAAAAAAAAATGGCATCCAGAAGACTGTCCAATAAAATGGCGTATCATGAAGAAAGCGAGATGAATGTCAGATCCAGCCAGACATAGTTGGATATTCTTAATTCGGGGAAACCGAGTAATCAGTGGAAAGGGCCTCTATTCTACATTAAAACAAGAACAAATCAATGAATTTCTAACCTTTTAAGCAGATTTTCCTCAAGGGAAATCAGCTATTGAGGTCGTACTCAAGACGCGATTTTCTAAAAATGTCTTGAAATGTCCAACGATCCTACCCACGAGATGACGAAAATGAGTTCCGTTCAAAACTATATATATATATATATATATATATATATATATATATATATATATATATATATATACTAGCTCAGATACCCGGCGTCGCACGGGAATTCATTTGAGGCTAAATGGTGATGGTATTTTTTTGGCAAAGCTTTACTTTGCACAATATTTTGACATTTACCCATCCCAGTGTTTAGGGTTATACCCGTTGTTAGCATTTGTTAATAATAAAATTAATTTTTAATATAAGACTTCATTGTCCTCCATATTGTCATCTTTCCCGTCTCCTGTGCTTTATCTATAGATTTCAGTTATTAAGGACAAAATATTAACGTAGATTTGAATTAATTTTTCCAGGTGAGGTACCTGATAGTTCAAATAGGAATGAATTTTTGAGCATATCAATATTTCTACGCAAATTACTTGCTCCACACATTGTTCCTGGAGAAATGTATAAAACAGAAGTTAATATAAATAACAAAGTAAACAACTTTTGTTATGTGCATGTTTGTCAAAAAACAAAAAGACAATGAAATATCGCGAATTTTTATTTCTGACCTCCCTTATAACCCCCACTCCCGTTCTAACCTAAAAATTTTAATATAGCTTATAATCATGGAAGAATTAATGCTAATTGACATACCGAGTTTTGTTAAGTTAGCCCCAACCGTTAGCGCCCAATAAAATAGTTGACTCCGGCTTTAGTTTATAGTGTATATCTCGTTTATACTTTGTTAAAAGACAAAAATGAATATTAAAAAAGTTACTGTAAATAAGAAAATAAATAACATTTGTTATGTTCATATTTGCCGAAAAACGAATAGAAAACGAAATACCACTATTTATAAATTCAGGCCTCCTTTACAACCCCCACTCCTGCTCGTCCCTAGAAATGTTGGTATGGCTTGGTTATAATTAAAGCGTTAGTGATAATACATATACCGAGTTTTATTTATTTCGGTTGGATCTTTTCTCCCAAATAAAATTGTTCACTTCCGCTATAGGTTTTAGCGTATATCTCGTTTATAATTCGGTGTACGAAAAAAGTGTATATAACAAAATTTACTCTATATAACAAAATAAACAACTTTTGTTATGTTCATATTTGCCGGAAAACCAATACGAAACGAAATATCGCTATTTTTAATTTCTGGCATCCCTTATAACCCCCACTCCTGTTCGTCTCAGAGAATGTTAATATAGCCTAAAGTCTAAGTTAGGTTAGTAGTAATATACATACCAAGTTTCATAAAATTCGGTTCAGCCGTTTATGCGTGAAAAGGTCGTGAAATTTTGAGAAAAAAAATCAATGTACAGACAACAGATATTTGTCTGTTAACACTCTAGCGGTCGTAATTTTTGTTTAATCGTCACCATACTCGGTATTTAATCGTTTCATGTAAAAAGAAAGATCAAGTTCGTTAACGGCTGAAATCGGACAAGTGCGAGGAGGGTTTCAGAGAGGGGATTTCGAAATATCTCCGTTACTATACGTCGGATCGAAAAAGTGCATAAAACCAATCTTATTGCAAATTACATTTACTATAAATATTGTTATATACATTTATTCTCTATCTTGAATATTAACCGAGATATTTGCCTTTTTATAAAGTGTAACGGAAGAGCCATGGTCGCTTCTATTCGTTCCCGCCGAAAGCTAGTTTGGTCGTTTCCGTAACTGTTCGGCACTCGTATGGAGATTTCTCTATTGTATAACTGTACGCAGACGGTGCTTAGTTTACGCAGCCCCTGCGTGACGGATTTTTTGAATTCATAAGAAGAGTTCTTGAGATAAACAGAAAACCACCACTGAATCTTTTGCCACTTATTAAGTCCGATATCGTATCTTTGTCTTGCTTATTTTATATAAACAATGAGAAAACATCCAGTAATAGTTGGGAATATGTTTTTAATATACAATACTTTACAGTGTAAATAGTAAACATTATCCAATGTATGTCTGTTTTCCTTTAAGTTGATTTAAGACGAGCTACGAAAATAGTTCGCTAACACAGCTCTAAAGCACCGGTTTGATCCCCTATAACCGATGCTATAAATCTACAGGAGTTTCGATGCAATCTTAAAAGCCACTGTTTCTCGGTGAAATATAGCCATCCAGAGAGTAGTTTAGAATTCACGATAGCTTGAGAGGTAGTTTGAAACTCAGCCTGGGAGTTTAGGATTTTACAGAAATGTAGAAGTTGTATAGAAGATGGCCGAAAATATACAGTGATGAAGTACAAAGCAGATAGCTGCCCGAACCATATATAAGGCGCCCACCTCCCCTCCTAAAGATAATGGTTGACAATGATCATATAGTCATCTTTCGTTTATTTCAGGTAACTTAAATAAGCACCTAGAGTGTCGAGTTCAATTCCCGCCTGGAAAACAGGAATTTATTTAGTGACGAACTCGTTAAATAAAATCTTTAGCCCTACCTTGTCTAGAAAAGGGTGGTAACCTGAAGATAACCCATCTCATTTAGCCGTAGTATCTAAAAGTGGACGTTAATAACTAATAATAATTATAGAAATGCATCATACAGAATTCTTTTAAACACCATTTCCAAAATTAGCATATTTCTCTTGAGGTTGAACTCATGACGGAATTTTTTCATAAATTTCCATCGATCCTACATTAGAAAACCACGGGAAAGGTCCGTTTAAAATATATATATATATATATATATATATATATATATATATATATATATATATTATCACAAGCGTTATAGCAGCACTTGGGAAATTTGCTGATTTTATGCAGCCCCACTTTTAGAAATGCTGCAGCCCTCTCGGCAGCACCATGGACCAAACGTTTGATAAAATGTAAACGTCCGTCTCCAATTCCGGACAGTCAGCTCGGGTATACCCCCTAGTATATGTCAGGTCGCTGAACTGTGAGGTGTTTTAAGCCAATTTATACCAGATCCAAAGCAAAGATCAACCAAGGAAGGTTTAGCCCCTCCATACGAAATCTCTGCCAATAATGTTGCTAAAGGGGTGTCTTCAATTTAGCGACCTAGAATAAGGCACTGACATAGCTGGAGCTAACCAAGTCGTTTGCACAGCATTCATTTCAGGCTAAATTTATAGGAGGCATTCTCATCAAAGCCCAGGTTGTATTTACGTTAAATAAATTCGCACAGTGCAACAGAAATGAAAAAAAAAAAAAAAGATCATCACGCAGGAGCTTTGTGAACTAAGCAGATTTCCCACGGGAGTCATGTATTTGCATTTATCTCAAAGGTTCAATGAGAATAATATTTGGTATTAAGGCTCCAAATAAAGTTTTTCATAATGTTACAGCTTATTGTTAATATGACAAAAGTAGGAGCGGAGGATTAACTAAAAGCCGATAACTAATAAATGCAATTATCTTGGTTAATATTTAAGATAGTGAAACAACGTACATAACTACGCTTATTGAGCATTACTTTAAGAATAAGATTGATTCTATATAATGTTTCGACCGGATGCATAATAACGGAGATATTTTCAATTTTGTAAATTCCCTCCTCCAACTGATTGCGATCAAATGAGAATTGCGACCGCTAGAGTGGTAACAGACAAGTAAGTATATATATATAATTTTGAACGGACGTCATTTTCGTCTCTACTAGGTAGAATCGATGAACATTTAGGAAACGCGTTATGAGTACGGCCGCAATAGCAGATTTCCCTTAAAATGCGCGTAAATGTGATCAATTAACAAGGAAAGACAAAAAAAAAAAGTCCGTCACGCAGGGGCAGCGTAAACTAAGCAGATTTCCCACGTGAAGTTTTACAATAGAGAAATTTCACGAGAGCCAAGCCAGTGAAGGAAACGGCTGAACTAGCTTTTGGCGGGAAAGCAACTTCGTTCATTAGGCGGCCCAATTTAATAAAAATGCAAATATCTCGGTTAATATTCAAGATAGAGAACAAATGTATAGAACAATATTTATAGTAAATTTAATTTGCTATAAGATGGGTTCTGTGTGCTTTTTCGATCCGACGTATAGTAACTGAGATATTTCGAATTTTCAAAAATCCTCCCCTCTAAACACCGCCCTCCCACTGGTTCGATTTCAGCCGTTAACGAACTTGATCTTTCTTTTTACATAAAACGACTAAATATCGAGTTTGGTAACGATTAAACAAAAATTACGACCGCTAAAGCGGTAACAGACATATATATATATATATATATATATATATATATATATATATATATATATATGTATACAGTTTTGTTCGGACCCCGTTTTCGTCATCTACTAGGTAGGATCGATGGACATTTGAAGAAAAATTTCGAATAATCATGAGTACAACCTCAATATCTGATTTCCCTTAAGGGAAATCTGCTAAAAGTGGAACATAGCAGACTTGAAGCTGCCCGGGGAAGGTGGTTCTTAATGATTTTAGAAAATATTTAAATATCTTCACTTATTGGTTTGAGTGCATTCAACTCGTCTTAAGTTTCTGGGGGCTAGTAGCCAAGCGATTCCTTCATACTACTGATCTCATCTCACCATATATTCTCTATTTCAAAAAGTCCGTCACGCAGGGGCTGCGTAAACTAAGCAGATTTCTCACGTGAAGTTATACAGTAGAGAAATCTCCATAGGAGAGCCAAACGTTGACGGCAAAGGGCCGAACTAGCTTTTCGCGGGAAATTCAAAAATCCGTTATCGGCCCAAATTTCATAAAAATGCAAAGGTCTCGGTTAATATTCAAGATAGGGAATAAATTTATATAACAATATTTATAGTAAATGTAATTTGCAATAAGATTGATTCTGTACAATTTTTCAATCCGACGTATAGTAACGGAGATATTTCGAATTTTCGAAAATCCTCCCCTCTAAACCCCCCCTCCTAATGGTCATTTCAGCCGTTAACGAACTTGATCTTTCTTTTTACATAAAACAACTAAATATCGAGTTTGGTAACGATCAAACAAAAATTGCGACCGCTAGAGCGGTAACAGACAAATATATAGATAGATAGATATATATATATATATATATATATATATAGATATATATATACAGTTTTGAACGGACCTCATTTTCGTCATCTCCTGGGTAGGATCGATGGACATTTGAAGAAAAATTTCGAAAATCGCATCATGAGTACAACCTCAATAGCTGATTTCCCTTAAGGGAAATCTGCTAAAAATAATAATCCGATGAGTATAAGTGGGGTGCCAATAAAATCTTAATTGATGTCATCCCACTAAATATTTACATGTATTTCAGGTAATATTTGGTCTTTATACTTGGTATAATACGTTTCATTATACATTCGCTTATTTGTAAAGTGCGATGACTAAAAGTGGGGGTTTACTGAAGGCTGAAAACTAAAACGTCCCTACATATCGGTTAATATTGAAGATAGAGAAAACATACAACACAATTTATAGAGCACTAGCTATACCCTGCGCGCGTTGCTACGCCACCAACTAAAATACTAAATTACGATAAATATGTATATAATAAAAAAAGTCCGTCACGCAGGGGCTGCGTAAACTAAGCAGATTTCCCACGTGAAGTTTTACAATAGGGAAATCTGCCTAATAACAACTGTAGTAGTAAGAAACCTCTAAACCTAAAACATTATTTAGGGCGTAACAACCCAGTAGTTTCTAGCCCCGAAAAACAGTTGACCTAACCTCTAAACCTATTCACGAGGGGCGAAGTTATAGAAACGGCCGCCAGAGCTCTCGCCGGAAAGTTCGAATATAGCCTACTGGTGACCAGTATCACGCAGAATACAAATGCAAATATCTCGGTTAATATTCAAGATACAGAATAAATGAATAGAACAATATTTATAGTAAATTTAATTTACAATAAGATTTATTCTATACAATTTTTCGATCCGACGCATAATAACGGAGATATTTTGAATTTTCAAAAATCCCCCCCTCTAAACCCCCCCTCCCACTGGTCCGATTTCAGCCATTAACGAACTTGATCTTCCTTTTTACATAAAACGATTAAATTCCGAGTTTGGTAAAGATCAAACAAGAATTGCGACCTCTAGAGCGTTAACAGACAAATATATATATATATATATATATATATATATATATATATATATATATATATATATATATAGAGATATATATATATATAATTTTGAACGGACCTCATTTTCGTCATCTCCAGGGTAGGATCGATGGACATTTGAAGAAATTTTTCGAAACTCGCATCATGAGTACGACCTCAATAGCTGATTTCCCTTAAGGGAAATCTGCTAAAAGTTACTCTAAATATCAAATTAAACATCTTCTGTTACGTGCACGTTCGCCAAAAAAAAAAAACAATATGAAACGAACTATGACTATTTTTCATTTCATGCCTCCCTAATAGCCCCCACTCCTAGTCGTTCCTAAAAATGCTAATATAGTTTATAGTCGAAAATACGGAGTTTCGTTGATTTCGATTTAGTCTTTCGCGACCTATAACATTGTTGAACTCTTCCATAGTTTTTCGTGTATACCTCATTTATACTTCGTTATACGTCAAAAGTACATATAACAAAAATTACTTTAAATAACAAAAGTCCGTCACGCAGGGGCTGCGTAAACTAAGCAGATTTCCCTCGTGAAGTTTAGTAATAGATAAATATACATACTGCTAAAACAACACCGTGAATAAATACAAACGGAAATAAGAAATGTTTCATCCAATTTCAATAGCCTGCAGGAAGGAAGCGTTAGGTTAGAAATGTAAACAAACCGGTCCCGCCTCACACCGGAAAGAAAAACAATTACTGAAATATATCAGAATATAACACATTAATTTTATTAAGAACTATTTACTATATCTAGTACTGTAATTAATAATGAGTCAGAATAATTGTTATCTCAATCAATAAAATTTTAGTAGTCCAAAACTTTAAGATGGGGGGGGGGAGTCACCAGTACATATTTCCATGTATCTCGTATAATAAAGGTCTCTTGAATACAATTTTTGGTATTTAAACTTCCAATAATGTGATTTATTATGTATCAGAGTATTGTTTACGTAACATGAGTTGAAGTGGCGGTTTGGTGAAAACTGAAAAAAGCAAATATCTCGGTTAATATTCAAGATAGAGAATAAATGTATATAACAATATTTATAGTAAATTTAATTTGTAATAAGATTGATTCTGTATAATTTTTCGATCCGACGTATAGTAACGGAGATATTTCGAATTTTCGAAAATCCTCCCCTCTAAACCCCCCCTCCCACTGGTCCGATTTCAGCCGTTAAGGAACTTGATCTTTCTTTTTACATAAAACGCTTAAATATGAAGTTTGGTAAGGATTAAACAAAAATTGCGACCGCTAGAGCGGTAACAGACAAATATATAGATATATATATATATATATATATATATATATATATATATATATATATATATATATATACAGTTTTGAACGGACCTCATTTTCGTCATCTACTAGGTAGGATCGATGGACATTTGAAGAAAAATGTCGAAAATTCCGTCATGAGTACAACCTCAATAGCTGATTTCCCTTAAGGGAAATCTGCTAAAACAAACATCATTTGTTATATGCACGTTTGCCGAAAAAATGAATAGGTTTCGAAATATCGCGATTTAATATTTCAGACCTCCTTTATAACCCCCACTCCTGTTCGTTCGTTGAGTCTTTTGTGCCATATAAAATTGTTGACTCCCACTATTGTTTTATTTATACTTCGGTAGACGACAAAAAAGTATGTTACAAAAGTTACTCTAAATAACAAAATAAACAACTTTTGTTATGTGGAAATTTGCTGAAAGACCAATAGGAAACGAAGTATCACTATTTTTAATATCAGACTTCTTTTATAACCCCCACTCCAGTTCGTCTCAGAGAATATTGTTACGTTTTGTATTACCAAAATCAGTAATAAACGTTTTTAATAAGAGTTCTTTTGGATTGCAAAATTAAATACTCGCAAGTTTCACAGTTTTTATCACTGCAAAATTTATTTCACAATGCACAATAAACTTGGTGATTATTCTTAATTACTACTCACAGTATACACTGATAGCGTTACTGTTCTTCAATGAGTCACAGTCCAATAATTCACTGAAATTCACAACAAGACGGCACTGTACTGTCCTTTACTTCGCGGCACTGCACTGTCCTTTACTTCGCGGCACTGCACTGTCTTAAACACGACACTAAACTGTTACATACAGTCACTGCACAACACTGTTCTTCTTTTAAAAACACTTTACCGCACTGCATTAAGTCGCACTGAAGCACTGATGTGAACATCAAGACAGGTGATAATAAAACTGACTCGCTCCTGGCAGGCCCTCTTTATATAGGGTAGCGGCATACATCAAAGGGGAATTGTCTAGTTCATTCGAGGCTGGGCTAGACAAGCCCAGTATCGTCTCGACCTTCTGTCGGTTTCTTTTGATCTACGTCACACTTTCCAAATACGCGACTCTCTCTCTCTCTCTCTCTCTCTCTCTCTCTCTCTGAAGGATTATTCATCTATTTAATTTTCGCAACAATATTAATATAGCCAAAATCCTTACCTGGGTTTGTAGTAATATACATACCAAGTTTCATAAAATTCGGCTCAGACATTTAGGATTCTATAAAGGACATACAAACGAACATTTATATATATATATATATATATATATATATATATATATATATATATATATATATATATATATAAATTAATATTATTAATATATATACTTTTTGCAGCTGTCGCTAATTGGGACTGGTTATCTACAGGTTGCCACACTTTTCTAGGCAGGGTGGGACTAAGGATTTTATTTAATGAATTCCGTCACTTAATAAATGAATTCGAGTCCAGACAGGAACCGAACTCCCAACTCCAGGATTACCATGTAAGTTTAAAGGCAACGCTTTAACTCACATGGCTAACCTGAGCCCCAGTACAAGTATAACAACGGAGATATTTTGAATATTAGAAATCGCCCCTTCAAACCACCACCTCCCACTACGGGGCTAAGGTTTTTAGATTTTTAGTGTGGCTTCTATCTATTCCCACAGCGCTAACACATCATTGTGAGGCAATTGTATAGCAACTTAAATACAGGTCGAGTTACTCAGACGTAGCTATAAATAGTCAGAGAATTTTAACTGCTGGTGGTTAAGCCAAATATTTTCAATTTCCGTAAATTACTCTATCTCAGTACTAACAATATTTATTATTTTATTAAGTTGCTCGTTAACGACTACAAGAAATATTTGTTAGTACCATTCTACATGAAATTAATACATTATTGTGTGATTCAGTAATGTATATGAGATGGTAGGTGATATAACGGTTTTTTCCCAAATTGAATGGAAACCCTTTGACAGTGTGGAGACGTAAGGTGATTTAAAAACACTTGTATGGGATCTACCAGGAGTGCCAAAAGCTATCAAATCTGACAGGAACCTGGCACCCTGAGGCTTTACGCAACACTTTCTCGCTGTGTAGGAGTTGAATCTTCGCATAGCTCAGTTCCGAATTTATGTAACTTTGATCACATCACTACTAATGAAAAAATAATTCCCATATGTTAAACAATGACCGCGCCTTACAAGGGGCCATATAGACCATAGCTTACCCAGGCCACATTTCGGATTCTACAAGGGTGCTGACTGCATACGAGATCATTTCCTGTAGTAAGCTAAGTACAGACAACTGATGGAAGAGGTTTAGAGTCGTTGATACTACCTTATATATAGATTCTCCAATCCCGACATTAGCAAATGTAACAATGACACTCTGTTTGCAGAAAGTAGCTAGAGGAAAAGCTAAAAGAAGCAATGAATAAAAGCTGCGTGATGTATTAAGAGAGAGCTGAGGGGGAGGTGAGTGAGGGAAACACAGAATGGATGAAATTCACATTCCGAAAAGAGAAAAGAAGCTTGCTGCGTAAAAAGAAATGGACATATGAAGCTAAGAAATTCGAAGAAATACTGAAGTATTTTTAATGGAAAGTTAAAAAAGTTTCTGGAAGAATACCAGAATGATTTTAAGGCAGGACACTCATCATCAAATCTTCGATAAGGAGAATAACTAACGTAGCCCTTAAAGTGGCTATGAGAAGAATAAAACTAATCCTGATAGTTCTTTCTTAGGTTAAGGTTATTAATTTAAATAATATTAGTTACATGGTTTTCATAGGTTTTTGTACGTGTCAACAGGCACTGAAGACGGACCTGTTGCTCTGAATGTGCACTGTCAAAATAAACGTAATGTAGAGACAAACAGGTCTACTGTGTACATCTAGATTTTAGGCTTGATTTTAAATAGAACCATCTCATATCATCTCTAGTAAATGAAGTAGTATAGTTCACCCGTGAATCGCATAACTTAGAGGTCAGTGAAAATAAAGATAAAACGACTTTCATAAGATATTCCACGCAGACCTGGGAGGGAGAGGAGTATACACTTGCTACTTGGTAATCGTTTAATTGGCATGGAGGAATGGCAACAGAGTAATAATAACCCTTAGACTGACAGGAGAACTAGAATAGCTCTGCGGACTAGAAATTCCTGTGCCATACGAGAAAGACCATTTCTAAAACTATCTCCGGAAGTGATATTAACGATAAACAGAAAGTAACAGGCCCTTGGTGTAGTGTGGCAGTGTAGCATAGAGGTACACACAAAACAAAATTCCCCAACTCGCATGGGCTGCTTAAACTAAGCAGATTTCCGAAGAACCTTATGGCACACGGGTGGTCACATCTCACCATATCTCTTTTTCTTAGTAGTATTTCGATGGATTGAAGAGCGGGGAGGCTCCAAACAAGAAATTACTAATAACTTGCTTAAAATTTGATTTACGATTAAATATAGAGAACAACAATTGTAGGGGTTCAATAGTTTAACAACATTGGTTTTATAACGTTTTCCGATGCGACTCATAATAGCATAATAAGATATTGGGAATTTTCGAATTCCCCCTCTAGACTTCCTCTCTTCCTGGCCTGTAACAACCATTAACGCAAATGATCTTTAGCGCTGAATAAAATGGATTAGATATTGATTACGGCATAGAACTTTAAAATATTAATTGAAGACGTCATAACACAATGTGTTATGTAACCTGCTACAGGTATTCAAACCTCTAGGAAGATCCACAGAGTCTAGGACTAAAACTACAAAGTATTCTACCATGGAATGAAATAGTTTTAGCAGATTTCTCTTAAGGGAAATCAGCTATTGAGGTGGTACTCATGACGTGATTTTCGAAAAATTTCTTCAAATGTCCATCGATCCTACCCAGGAGATGACGAAAATAAGGTCCGTTCAAAATTATATATATATATATATATATATATATATATATATATATATATATATTTATTTATTTGTCTGTTAGCAATTTTGTTTGATCGTTACCAAACTCGATATTTAAACGTTTTATGTAAAAAGACAGATCAAGTTCGTTAATGGCTGAAATCAGACCGGTGGGAGGGGGGTTCAGAGGGGGGGATTTACGAAAATTCAAAATATCTCTGTTACTATATGTCGGATCAAAACACCAATCTTAATGTAAATTAAAGTTACTATAAATATTGTTATATACATTTATTCTCTATCTTGAATATTAAGCGAGATATTTGGATTTTTTATTAATTGTGGGCCGATAACGGATGACTAGTTTCCCGCCAAAAGCTAGTTCGGCCCTTTGCCGTAACTGTTCGGCACTCTATGGAGATTTCTCTATGGTATAATTTCACGTGGGAAATCTGCTTAGTATACGCAGCCCCTGCGTGACGGACTTTTTTTTTCTGTGGGAGCTCATCGACCATTATCCGTGAAATCTTTACAAACAAATAGCCTAAGTTGCAAAAAGAGGACGTTAATAAATAATAATAATAACTAACACAAAGTTGATGGTGCATTAAAAATATGCTCAATAGTTTAATATACTCAATAGTCCTTTTATAATAATAGTTATATAATACTTAATTACTTAAGTCATGAAACATCTAGGGCAATTCGAATAAAGTTTGCGCGGAAAGAAATATGTTTTATTAATGATCCTATCCATTAAAATATGAAGAACATATAATAATATTGGACCCAGAATAAGACGAACAATTATTACTATTATTTCAATGAGTAGATCAAAAGACCTCACAAAGATCCAAGGCACTCGACTAGCCTAGATAAGTCGCCGATGAGACAACATTCATCATCTCAATGACCTAAATATTTGCAATAAAGAGAGTCCTTTGTAAAATTTACTCTGATAATATTAGAACAATAAGGCTGCCTTGCTTTAACTCTGTGTGACACAGAGAAAACATCAAAAGGTATTTTTAAAAATGGTGACAGGAGTGCATTCCTAATTATAGCTTATGAATAACTCTACGTCACGTCCTGTGAGTTTTCCTGTGCCAAATCACTGATGACGTTCCTTCAAAATAACCTCTCTGAGTCCTAGTGTCCTTTGTAACTCTGTCACTTCCCAAGCATTAATAATATTTTATATTGAGAGCCTGGGGTATTTCCCTCTTGAACGGTGTCCTTTTAGACAATGACTCCAGATTTATTGGCTGGCCATGCAGAAACTACTAGAGGTCATTTGGTCTATAGCTCACTTCGGAAATATTTAAAAGTCACTTATCGAAACGTCTCCAGAAGATGAGTGTTCGCCATAAATATGAATAATGGTTGTACATTATTCTTTCAAAATTTAAAAAAAAAAATGTATCTTAAAAACCCAAGAAAAAAATATTACTTGAAGCCAAAACCTTTTTTTTTAACATTCTTTTTATTTCTCTGAGCAATAATAAATAAAATATATAGTCAGATATTAACATTTTTTATACAATGTCTTGTGAGGTGCCTTAATCACAAATGGTAAGCAAGTTTGATTCCCGGCAAGTTTGAGAGGAATATTTTCAGTCATCATCATCACCATCACTGGCGCTACATCCCGCGAGGGGACAGGGCCTCTTGCAGTTTTGACCACCAGTCATCTCTGTCCTGCGCCGCCATCTTCCAATCCCGAATCCCCAGCATGGATCGGGCATCCTCGGCTACGCCATCTATCGACCGCAACCTTGGCCTCCCTCTCCTTCTTGTGCCATATAGCACCTCTTGCAGCACCTTCTTGGGGATCTCGTCTTCTGACATTCTCGCCACATGTCCAGCCCATCTGAGACGGCTTACCCGGATGAATGTCTTAATATCCGCATCTCCATATAATGTCATAACCTCGGCATTAGTCCGTCGCCTCCAGATCCCATTTTCACAGACGCCCCCAAGATTTTCCTCAGAATCCGCCTCTCAAACCTAGCCAGAGCTTCTTCCTGCTTCTTATTAATTGTCCAGCATTCCGAGGCATATCTAAAACTGGCCTCAGAAGTGCCTTATTGAGGCGGGTCTTTGTAGCTCGAGATACCACTCGGCTTTTAAAATGCTCCAGCAGTCCGTGGTAACATCTGTTGGCGGAAATTACTCTACTCTGGATCTCTTGGGCAATTCTGGGAATTCACTTGCGAACTCAAGTAAACAAATTCCTCCACTCTCTCGAAAGTAAAAGGCCCAATATGAATAGAAGGCTCGCCTCTATGACCTGTTTTACACATATATTTAGTCTTATTTTCATTGACAACGAGGCCTAATTTTTCAGCTGCTTGTTGAAGATCTAGAAATGCTCTTTCCATGGCTTCAAAGGTCTTACCAACGATGTCAATGTCATCAGCAAAGTCCAAGATCCTTTCGGACCTATTGAAAATTGTGCCTCCAACTTGAGCTCCTGATCTTCTTACAGCACACTCCATGGCTAGGTTGAAGAGCAGGCATGCAAAACAGTCCCCCTTCCTAAGTCCCTTATGTGTGCAAAAGCACTCTGAGGTCATACCCAGATAGCGGACCATACATATCACCTTTCCCATGGTCATGCGAATAAGGCGTATAAGCTTAACAGGAATGCCTATTTCCAGCAGTCCACTATAGAGCTCTTCCCTTATTATGCTGTCATATGCTGCACGGAAATCAATAAATAGGTGGTGAGTAATAATATTAAACTCTCTTCCTCTTTCCAGTGCTATTCTTAGGGTGAAAATTTGGTCTATAGTGGACTTCCCTTTCATAAAACCTGTTTGGTACCTTCCAATTCTTTCCTGGGCAAAAGGTCGGAGCTTTCCAAAGAGAATCCTGGAGAAAACCTTGTATGCACACGAGAGAAGTGATATGCCCCGGTAATTACCACATTCTAGCACATCCCCCTTTTTGTATATTGGGCATATTAGTGTCTCACTCCATTCAGTTGGCATTATTTCCCATTGCCAGACTTCCATCAGTAGGTTGTGCATAAATTTGGCAATTTCCTCCCCGCCATACTTGAATAACTCCCCAGGCAATCCATCTCTTCCTGATGCCTTGTTATTTTTAAGTCCCTGAATGGCATCTCGGACTTCATCTTCATCTGGAGATTCGATGTCTCCCTCTGGTAATTGGGTCTCCGGATACTCCTCCGAGTTGTCTCCATTTAGGAGAGTGCAAAAATGATCTTTCCATCGATTAAGGATTCCTGGAGTATCTGAGATGAGGTTACCGTCCAAACCTCTGCATACAGGTGTATGCACCTGAAAAGGTTTCCGAAGTCTATTGGCGAGTTGGTAAAATTTTCGGACTTCACCTTGTTGCCTGTGACCCTCCAAATCCTCCAGCTGTTTTTTGTGCCATAGCCTTTTCTTTCTTCTATGCTACTTCTTTTCAACCTTTCTTTTGCTCCTATACTGCTCTACAATGTTGCGAGTGCGTCTTTGGAGCATTAGGTGATAAGCTTCGTTCTTTGAGGCCGTTGCCGCTTTACATTCTCCATCAAACCATCGATCTTTTCTCTCTTGTTCTACCGTCCCTAGTATTTCATTAGCAGCTCCAGAAATTGCCTCTTTGCATGCTGCCCAATTCTGGTTGATGGATTCATGCTGGTTTAAGCATCTTATTTTTTCATCCATAAGATTGGCTAACTGCTCTCGTATTTCAACATCCATTATCTTGTTGACTGCATTTTCACTGGTGGTGCACTTCGCTGAACACGGACGGCTGAGATTCTGACCCTTATTCTTGATATCAGGAGGTGATGGTCTGAATCAACGTTAGCTCCCCTGTAGACCCTTACATCCATCAAGCTAGAAATATATCTTGCACTCTTTAGAAAGTGGTCTATTTGGTTTGCCGTAATACCATCATTTGATCTCCAAGTAGCCCGGTGAATTCGTTTGTGGGGAAATAAGGTACTTCCAACCACCAGACCTCTAGAAGCAGCAAAATTAACCATTCTCAGCCCATTATCATTTGTTTCGTCATGTATGCTATGCATATCAATTGTCGGGGAGAATATGGCCTCTTTACCTACTTGAGCATTGAAGTCACCAATCACTATCTTTACATCAGCACCAGGAAGTTGGTCAAAGGAACGCTCAAGAATACTGTAGAAAGCATCCTTGTCATCCATCATCTTCAGATACTTCAGTAGGGGCATGAATACTGATTATGCTATAGTTCCGAAAAACTCCTTTAAGCCGTAGGCAGCATATTCTAGGATTGATTGGCTTGAAGTCTAAGACGAGCTGTGAGGTCTTCTTATTAATTATAAAGCCTGTCCCAAGGTTGTGGTTGCGTTCATCGCAGCTGAAGTAGATAGAGTATTTACCCTTATCAAACATGCCCTGCCCAATCCATCTGATTTCCTGGATGACAGGAATGTCTACTTTATTAGTGTCCAGCTGCGAGAGGAGCTGTTGCAAAGCTCCTGGTCGGTAAAGGAATACAACATTCCAGGTGGTTAATTTTAGTTCCATTTGACGCGCATTATGTATTTTACCATTAATCTGTCCGGCTAATCTTTGTGCATGTCTCGTAATATGGGTTTGTTTAAGGGGAGCAGGTTATCGGCCTACAACCCCCGAGTATCATATTTTCAGTGATGAACTCAATAAATAAAATCCAAAAAGCAAGTTGTATAAAGGAAAAAAAAATCTGTGAATCTAACTTTTTTTTTACAGTTTTGTTTTAAGTTGTTTTTTTGTTAACATTTTTTTAACATCTGAATGAAAAAACTCAATGGAACTTTGAAACAAATAACACCCCTAACACGCTTACTCTCCATTTGTTATCTCAATATTTGAAATATAGAACATTATGACAGAAGAAAAATAATGGTTTACAATAGATAAAGATACATACTTATAATACCACCGCGAATATTAAGTGAATAAATACAAACGGTAGTGAGAAATCTTTCAGTTACAAGTTAATAACTCTACAACGGAAAGCGTCTGAATTGTAAACAAAGAGGCCAGTCAACCTGAATTCTGGACCGGAAATAAAAACCGATAATGAAATATATCTTAATATAATATAATAATTTTATTAAAGACTATTAACTATAACTAGTGCTGTAATTTGTAATGAATCAAAATAATTTTAATCTAAATTGCTTAAATTTTAGTAATCCGAGAACAAAAAAGGGGGGTCAACAGAACGTATTTGCATATATCTCACAAAGTAAAAGTTCAATGAAAACAATATTCCTTATTTAACCTTGTAATGAAGAGGTTCATGATATAACAGCTTATTATTAATATAACATGAGTAGGAGTGGGGGTTTACTGAAAGCGGAAAACTATAAAATCCAAATATCTCGGTTAATATTCATGATACAGAAAATATGTATAAAACAATATTTATAGATCATTTAATTTGCAATAAGATTGGTTCTTTACAATTTTTCGATCCGACGTATAGTAACGGAGATATTTCGTTAACAGGCAAATGTATATACAATTTTGAACGGACCTCATTTTCGTGATCTCCTGGATAAGATCGATAGACAGTTGAGGAAATATTTCAAAAATCGCGTCATGAGTACGAACTCAATAGCTGATTTCCATTAAGGGAAATCTGCTAAAAAGAAATTTATATTATTCACAAAACAAAATAGGAAATCTAAAAGGATAAAATTGGTTGCGTGTGGCAATAAGCAATCTAATTGGCTCCCTATAAAAGACACAGAATCCGAAAGTGGTGGGTACCAGGCCAAGAGGGAGACCGAAGATGAGATGGGTTGACTGAGTGAAGAAGGACGCTACGGAGTCCCACGTTGTGGATTGTAAAGCCACGATAGACAGAGATGGAGGACGCTTGGTATGGTGGCTAAAGATCTACAAATGTAATGCATTTTCAATGTAAAATGTATTTTCAAAAGACGAAACAGCTGATAAAACGTAAAGGATGTGTTATAAGAAATATACATTCCAAGAATTTTATTGGATAAAACAATACTATTTTACGATAAGTTCTTATATCACGATACGCAGATCAAATCCCAGATCAACTTGTACCAAAATTGTTTTTTTTTTTTATTTCTTATCAATGGAAAATACTTTATACCTCTTCAAATTTACTTTTTTATGACAGATTCAAAGCTATGGAGATTGAAAATAATTGAGAAAAAATGGCTAAACATAGAGGAACACCTGTGAGACACATTTGTTTTTATTTAAACAAAGCAGATCTCGATGGCAGTTTCAACTCCAAGAATCCTCAGATAACGCTCTCGTCGTTTTTTTCCAAGTTATATTTTGATTTGAAGGTAACAAATAATCTTTTAATCTTTCTCTAAACTCTTTTTAGAGATCTTTTACAATTTCCACGTCCATCAATAGTATCATTCACATCTCGTTTTCCGAGAAAACTCATTTTGACTATACTGGAGGGACACATCTCTCTATGAGTTACCAATTCCTTGTTTCAAATAATAATTATAACAGATTATTAATTTTTAAAAATCTTCTTAATGTATCAAAGGCTTAGATATTATTTTTTAGCAGATTTCCCTTAAGGGAAATCAGCTATTGAGGTTGTACTCATGACGGAATTTTCGAAATTTTTCTTCAAATGTCTATCAATCCTACCTAGTAGATGACGAAAATGAGGTCCGTTCAAAACTGTATATATATATATATATATATATATATTTGTCTGTTACCGCTCTAGCGGTCGCAATTTTTGTTAGATCGTTACCAAACTCGATATTTAGTTGTTTTGTGTAAAAAGAAAGATCAAGTTCGTAAACGGCTGAAATCGGACCAGTGGGAGGGGGGGTTTAGAGGGGAGGATTTTCGAAAATCGAAATATCTCCGTTACTGTACGTCGGATCGAAAAATAGTACAGAATCAATCTTATTGCAAAATAAATGTACTATAAATATTGTTCTATACATTTATTCTCTATCTTGAATATTAACCGAGATATTTGCATTTTTATTAAAACTAGGCGGCTAACTGGGCTTCCCCACCAAAAGCTAGTTTGGTCGTTTCCTTAACTCTCGGCTCTCGTGAAATTTTTCTATTGTAAAACTTCACGTGGGAAATCTGCTTAGTTTACGCAGCCCCTGCGTGACGGACTTTTTCAATATTGTTCTAGGTTTTCTTTACTTTTATGACTAATCGTTGATCTTATACTAACACTGATCCAAATATATTAGCAAGACATTCAAGACGAATTTCCATTACTTACAAATATATTAACTTGAGAAACGTATTTTTTTTTTAAATGCAATACGAAATTCCAAATCGATACCGCGCCATATTATATATACTTAATTATTTTACGATATGTTATTCATTAACCACTAAGCATGTTTTATAGTTTTAAAATACGCATAATTAATCTAATCGAGATCTAAATTTAAAATGTTTGTAGACTTCAACTTTAGTATTTAGAAACTCTTGGCAAGCTCTCTATAGTAGAATACAAATTACCATCAAATATTTATTTCTATTTCAATTTATAAAGGCTGACAAATTGTTTGTGACAAGTTAATCTTAGATTATACATTTGCTAAGGGAGATCGTATAAATGGAATCCAATGGTGAACGAAGCATAAAAAGAATTGTTGTTTTGAGTCAAGTGTCAATAATATTAATAGCTTGAAGCTTCATTCCCAAGAATCAATGTAATGTGTTTGCAATTAAACTCTCAAAATACGATTTTGGACTTGATCTGTCAGACCAAGTTTATTTTATGGTAGTTTTAAAAAAATGTCAAAAAGACCATTGACATCATGGAGAGTTATAATAAATGTACACCAATCGGAGGCTGCAAAGTAGATTTCACACGGGCTAGTATAACCCATTTGTGATCTCGTCTCACCACATACTCTCTATTTCTATGAAAGAAACCTATCAGAAGTAGAGGGACGGAAGAAGTGTTACAGAAGGTTTAAAAGTCCGTCACGCAGGGGCTGCTTAAACTAAGCAGATTTCCCATTTGCGTCCCTTATTTGCATTTATCTAATGACGTAAATGTTCAATGAGAACAGTATTTGTATTTGTAGCCAACTTAAAAATATCGTTCTAAAGTGCTTCATAATATAACAGCTTATTGTTAATATGACGCTAGGAGTGGGTGTTCACTGAAGGCCGAAAACTAAAAAACGCAAGTACCTGGGTTAATATTAAAGACAATAAAAACATGTACATAACAACATTTATAGATCATTTAGTTTTCAATACGATTGGTTCTATACAATTTTCTATCCGATGTACATTAACGGAGATATTTCGAATTTACAAAAATCCTCCCCTCTAAACCCCCCTCCCACTAGTCCGATTTCAGCCGTTAACGAACTTGATCTTTATTATTACATAAAACGTTTCAATATGGATCAAGCGAAAATTGCGACCGCAAGAGTGTTTACAGACAAAAAATCCATATAATTTTGAACGAACCTCATTTTCGTCATCTCCTGGGTAGGATCGATGGACATTTGACTAAAATTTTCGAAAATCGCATCATGAGTACGACCTCAATAGCTGATTTCCCTTCAGGGAAATCTGCTAAAACGAGAAAGCACGAATAACTAGCGTAATATTTGAGTAACGAAAAAAACATTTGTAGATAATAAATAGTTTAACAAGATTGATTCTATAACATCTTACTATCTCGTTCTTAACAACAGAAATATTTTGAATACCCCCCCCTCTCTATACTGCCATTATTCCATGTCCGATGTCTGTCAATAAAAAATATGGTCTTTAGTGTTGACTGAAACGTTAAAATGCCGAGTCTGGTATAGATCAAATAATCATTTTCGAAACAAGAATGTCAGATTTTGATTGATGATAAACATAAAAAATCATGTTAGATAAACAATTCTCTGTTATGTAGTAAACCATATTATTCGAAGCTTAAATGCCATAAATTGTTTTTGAAGAGACCTATATTATACTAGATATATGCAAATATGTTATGGTGACCCCTCCGTCTTAAGTTCTTGGACTACTAATTCTTTTTTCTTTTACTATTTTTCTTTCCTGTTGGAAGTTGGTACACCTGTTTGTTTACGTTTCAGGTGCTTCCCATCTTGAGGTTTCTTATTATCGTTTGTATTTATTCACTTAATATTCGCGGTGGTGTTGTATTACCAGTATGTAGATTTATCTATTGTTAAACTTCACAAGGGAAATCTGCTTAGTTTACGCAGCCCCTGCGTGACGTACTTTTTTCAACAGAGCAGCTCTAGTGCGGTGACAAGAGGCTAGGGAATAAATCTGATAGGTTAAACAACTAAACTCTCCTACATTTCGGAAACAAGCTGGTAACTGGTAATTTGGCCACTGGACCCCAGAGATAATGAGGACGGTCAGTTTTCTTGAGACAACATAGGCTAGTTTTCCAATGTCTACAAAGAAGGAAGATATATGTATATATATATATATATATATATATATATATATACTGGCAAAGGGGGGGGGCTTAGATCAGTGGCACAAAGCACCCGACTTTAGATAATCAAAGTTTAGCAACGTCGAGTGTGGTCAGTACTTAAATAAGTGATCGCAGATTATATTCACCGGTTCACTACCAGAAGGTACTGGTGTTGCGACGGCAATGAAATGCCTGTAGTCTAGTGAGTAAGTCCGACCTGGCAGCTTGTAGGTATGACGAAGGACATTGCCTCAATTAGGGACCGTCAACTAGGAATCTGGCCGTTGGTGTTAATACCCCTGCCCACCTCCAGTCATTATGAGTCAGTCTACTGGAGACAATTCATTCCTGGTCCTTCATGGTTCACGGGGGTTGTTAATCAAACATTCTGATCGTGAGTCCCTCAAGACCAGCTTGCAGGTGGCTGGCTATAGATGTTAAAAGTCTATAATGCCAACCGAGAAAAAAAAGGTACTTAACACTATTAATATTGATAACGAATTAATGTTCACAAATTATGAAATAACTAAATGCCATAAAAAGTAAATTATTATTATGGAATGTACAGTGAAAGTAGACAATTTGTTTATAGATAAATATCTATGTTATTAATAGAACACCATTTTAGATACCTGGTAAGCCTGATTCATACTTGTATTCTGAAATTTTCGTTCAATCATATTATCAGGCCTCTTCCAATTACGTACATTATTTGGAAGGTAATTTGCTATAACTGAAAGTTAGTAGAGCTCATTAGAACAAATAATAAGGCCATTTAGTAAAGGAAGTAAACTGCCCCTTCAAATCATACCTCCGCATTACCCGCAAGACTTTTATGCCTTGCGTTATGATGCAATTTCTTCAACAATTAGGGATTTTATTCTTATTTCCTTATTCTTATACCTTTGGAACGGATCTACTATGGCAGATGAGGTTCTGACGTTTTATTCATAATTATCATAAAAAATATGACATTCAGTCTCCTTAAAAATAATTATCTCATTATTTTTTCTAATGATGCGATGACTGATAATTTTCTGAAACCTCTTAAAAAAATACAACCTTGGAAAGCTATGTCGAGAAAACTATGCCTGTTGCACATATGTCGAATAATTCTTTGAATCCTGTTGGGGAGCATTCATCTTCAGTTATCATAACTGGAAATATGTAAATGGTTAAATGTAGTGTGTACTTATACTCGCATAAATTAAATACACTTGACATTAATTTAACAAGTAAGGGAAATTAGCTTTTGAAATTGTAACGCATTGCGAAAGTTTGGAAACAAATTTTAGAATGGTCATCGATCCTACTAAGGACATGACGAAAATTATAAAATAAGGTCCGTTCAAAACTACACACACACATACACACACACACACACTCACACACACACATATATATATATATATATATATATATATATAACTGGGTATGATCGATGGACATTTGAGGATTTCTTTCAAAAATTTCGGGAGCTCAACCTCAAAATTTCCTTGTCCATTTTGGTGTATATACACTTAAAAAATTGTTTATTTTCTTCATTTAGATTTATTTTGTTATCGCTCTAGTGGTCGCAATTTTTGTTAAGTCATTGCTAAACTCGACATATAACCGTTTCATGTGAAACTGAAGATGAATTTCGTTAACGGCTAAAATCCGACAAGTAGGAGATGGGTTTAGGGGAACTTCGAAAATTAAAAATAAATCAGTAATTTTAGTCGGGTCCAAACATTTTATAGTACCAATTATATTGTAAATTTAGTAACCTATAAATGTTATAGAAATATTTTCACTATCATATGAATATTATATTTTATGAAGATTAACCGAGATATTAGCATTTTTTTCAGATTCCATCAGTTCTCAGCCTTCTGTAAACGTCCACTCCTATTCATGGTATACTAACAATACGCTGTTATATCAAGAAATAATTTATTCCAAGTTTCAGTACCAAATATGGTTTTCATTGATTTTTTTTTCTTTGTGAGATACAGGTAAATACATTGAGTGATGACGTTTCCAATTAAGATTTAAGTTCTTTTCACGAATTTTATAAATACCATAATGAATATTTAATCGTTTCTGTCAGTATTAAAGGTCATATTTGTCTTTGGCTGATATCGGCCGTGGAATAGGGAGGTTTAGGGTGGGGGAATTCGAAAATTCGTAATATCTCCGTTCTTATGAACCGTTTCGAAAAATGTTATAAAAGCAGCAATTTTGTTAAACTATTGATGTTATTCAATTGTTCTACATTTATTCCGTAACTCAAACATCTAGCGATTTATTCGTACTGTTTACAGTTTTCACTAAACCACCACTTCTACTCATCGGATTTTTACTTAGAAAAATAAATTATATGATGAAATGAGATGAGTTGTGTGTCACACCTCCACGCCAGAAATCTGCCCACTGTACGCAGCCCCTGCGTGACTGAAAGTTTTATTTGTGGCGTTCCCTTTAACCCCAACTCCAGGTCTTGCATACCAATATACCTACCAGCGATACTTTAAAACTCCTTGGGTGTAATGAGACAATAGTGTTATACGATAATTTTGCTCAGTGCATTGTGCACATTCCTCTTTTAGGTGCATTTTTATATCTTTGGTTGAACATCATAACGATCGAAAATAGATGCATTAAGAACACAAAATTAAATATTGTTAGTAAGCGACTGTTTAGAATGAGTGTTGGCTTTTATCCAAAGAAATGTCAGTTTATGTGTGTATTGATTACATAGAGTAGTAAATTTAATTATGTATTATTTAGGTGAAAACAGTTTAAAGAAATATGTAAAGTGTATAATGTTTAAGGTTTTTCTGAAACGTGTCTGACCTCTTTTTTTTTCTTTTTTTTTTAATCATGAGTCTTTCTTTCTGTCATTCACGACTGTCAATTAAAAAAAGAAAAAAAATTACATGAATGACTAATGTGTAGTTTAAATCAGTTTGGTTTGTTTTGTTTTTTTTGGTGAGGTAAATGCAAATAGCTCTCCACCCCAATTTAATATAGTATTCGGCCTTTGTGCCACTTTCCAATAATCCTATAAAATAATTATTCAACATAAAATTATACAGTCTTATGTTAAATGTAGCATGTGTATTTCTAAGCTTCGGGAAAATATTGAGATGTCCATTGTCTCAGAACTCTTATTTTAATTAAATTGTTGAACTGGTAACCTTCCCTCCATAACGAAGAAACGACATCTTAAGGCGGAAGCTGATTTTTACTGTGTTTTTCAAAAGTAACATTTTAGTACAGTAGCAAATAATTTTGTTATTCCGCAATTCTAAAGTAGCGGTCCACTTCATTGAAAGCTTAAATACCAAATATTGATTTCATTGAACTTTTACAGTTGTGAGGTACATGCAAATACGCAGTGTAGTGACATTATCCTTTAAGAATTTACATTATTTGTTCTACACCAAAGTATAGATATTGTGGTTAATCACAAAACTTTTTTATGGCTCCTCACAATTTTATTTCTTATAAACGCTAAACGCTTTCGGGGACTAAATCCCCATCCTCAGAGCTACAAAACAATGTAACACCATAATTAAGGAGTCGCAAAAAATCAGTTCTTAAAAATGTTTTACATAGTTGGTCATATAGCAAACAGTCTATAACATTATAAAATTTTTACAATAATAACACCTATATTCAAAAACACAATTACAATTAAAATATAACAAATTAATAATTACTATTTAAACATTAAAATGATATTATAAGCAAAATGTTTTAATGTTTAAATAGTAATTATCAATTTGTTATATTTTAATTGTAATTGTGTTTTTGAATATAGGTGTTATTATTGTAAAAATTTTATAATTTTATAGACTGTTTGTTATATGACCAACTACGTAAACCATTTTTAAGAACTGATTTTTTGCGACTCCTTAATAATGGTGTTACATTGTTTTGTAGCTCTGAGGATGGGGATTTAGTCCCCGAAAGCGCTCAGCGTTTATAAGAAATAAAATTGTGAGGAGCCATAAAAAAAGTTTTGTGATTAACCATTCATCACCCTCACCACCAGCTAAAAATAAATATGTGTATAGATATTGTGATATTTATCTGGTTCATTCAACTACTGAAGAGCATATTGTTTAATTGCTGAAGTCGGACCAAGAATGGGGGACTGCTTAGAGATGGGGAATTCCAAAATTCAAAATATCTCTGTTATATGAGTCAATTCGAAAAATGTTATAGAATCAATATTGATAAACAATTGATGTTCTACAATTTTTGTTCTATACATTTTCAATTAACTCAAATCTTAAGCGAGCTATTCACGAGAGCGAGCACTTTCTTGTTTTCAGCATTCAGTAACCCCCCCCCCCACTACTGCAAGTGGGAAATCTGCTTAGATTCCTCAGCCCCTGCGTGGTGGACTTGTTGAGTAGTTTATGTGCCGTACGTGTGTATGCACTTTGAAATGACCAGCCTAGGATGGTTGCAACATCTAATCGTTAAAAGAGAAACGAAAATAGAAACTTAAATATTGCAATGTATCAATTAGAGGTAGAGAACATTTGTGTAGATACTTTTTTATTTTTTATCTTAAAACGATCTTTGTTATTATCTATTACATTTTTTGATCTGCTGAAATTACAGCATAGCACTTTGTTTATTTTATTTAATAGAAATACAAGGAAGCCAAGATGTGTGCAAATCTCAGATCAGTAAAATAGTTTTCCTTCAATTAATTTGTTTATTATTATTATTATTATTATTTATTAACGTCCACTTTTTGCAACTTAGGCTAATCGGGACGGGTTATCTACAGGTTACCATCCTTTTCTAACCAGGGTGGGATTTTAGGACGTTATTTAATGAATTTCGTTACTAAATAATTTCCTTTGCCCAGGCAAGAATCGAACTCGCCACTCTAGGTTTACCATGTGAGATAAAGGTCAAAGCTTTAACTCGCATGGCTAACCTGAGCCCCTATTTGTTTATTATTATTCATACAATAATCGCATTTCGCGACTGGGGCGATTTAGCCAATCAGTTATTTAACATATATAATCACTTTATTATATTTATGTAAGTATGCTCATTTCTCCAAATATTTTCAGTATTGTCCTACATTATAATTTTTTGAAAATTTTTTTATGTTTCAAGTAGTGCAATACGTGGTCTATATACGGGCTACAGTCAAGTAGTAATTCAGTCAAAGTATATGGTAGGTCTATGTGAGTCCTTAAATTGCAGTCAGTAAGTATATTTTTTATAGTAAGTCTACAGTTACAGTGTTGGCAGTAGGGTTCGTCTTCTCCAGTAAGTAGGTAAGTCAATTTATTACTATCACAAGTAATAACAATAATATTTTACTAAGTATCAATAATTAATTATTAGGTATCAATAATAAATAATTCATTACTAAGTATCAATTAATTTATTACTAAGCGTCTAGAGGATTTTAAATTTTATCAGCTTAGGAGATTCTGACAAATAATACAACTGAGGCAAATAATAGGATGTACACAAATGACATCATCACTGGCTGATATTAAAAACATGGCGCTTTTCTTTGTGATATTAAGCTAATTCATCGTACTAATTATGACCTCTCATTAGAGACATTGTCCAGCAAAAATAATTAATGAGAAAAAGAAGTGACAAGGACATGATGAAAGAAACGAAACACACCAGGAAGTGAAAGGAATACATCATTGTCACTTCTCCCAACCAAACAGGTATCGTTAGCCAACTTGTGTGTGTTTGTGAATTCAACTAAAAACATGTATATGGTAAGGAGTAACACTTGTTTACGTAATTGCGATGTTATCTTATTCTTTTATTCTTAGTATTTAATACTTCCGATGGGTTGCAAAAAATTAAAAATACTCCGTAATTAATGAAAAGGGGATTCATGCTAGCCATACGAGTTAAAGCGTTGGCCTTTATCTCACTTGGTAAACCTAGAGTGGTAATAGGATTTTATTTAGCGACGAAATCATTAAATAAAACCCTTAGTCCTACACTGGCTAGAAAAGGGTGGTAGCCAGCAGATAACCCCTCCCAACGTTAATAAATAATGAAATAAAGTTAATCCACCTACAACATGATGTATATCAATGAAAACTGCTCTTTATGATTTTAATTATGAGAACACTACTACATTTTTCTAATAGAATTAAGCATTTTCTAATTAATTTTGTCGATTTTAATTGTACCTGCCTGAGTTTTGTTCGGCATAAAAAATTAATAACTTTTATTCAGAATATAAAATTGGTCACTCTTGATTAAACTCTTCCCCATAACAAACAATTATCATATTATTATTCATAATTTCATTAGTTCGATTTTCTCAGGTAAATAATATTTAAAAATACAAGAAAATAGGAATCCTTAAAGTTGAAATATGATTTTAAAAAATGTCGCTAAATAATAATATTATATTAATTTTGATTTTCAAAATGGGTGTGGCCCCTCCTGACTCTATTCTCTTTATTTCCTCTCATATGTAGAAAAGTCGGTCACGCAGGGGCTGCGTAAACTAAGAACGTGACGTTTAACAATAGATAAATCTACATACTGGTAACACAACACCACCGTGAATATTAAGTAAATTAATACAACCGATAATAAGAAAGCGTCTGAAATGTAAACAAACAGTTCTGCCAACTTCTCCCCTGAAAGAAAGACAATTACTGAAATATATCAGAATATAACATATTAATTTAATTGAAAACAATTTACTATATCTAGTACTGCAATTTATAATGAATCAGAATAATTCCAATCAATCAAATTTAAGAAGTCCAAAAACTTATGAAAGGGGGGGGGGAGTCACCAGAACATATTTGCATATATCTCGTATAATAAAGGTCTATTGAAAACAATAATTGGTACTATAGATGATTGGGACGGGTTATCTGTAGGTTGGCTAGGGTGGGACTTTGATTTTGATAAACTGGAATGTCTAGCCTAAGACCCGAGCTAAAATTTATTATGTAATCTTCTCAACCTGTGAACTTTAAGAAGCCCTGGTGCTTAACGGAACAAACATAGTACAAGATCACAGAAAAAATATTTTGTGAATAATATGAAACATATTTCTAATTTAAACATTTTTTATAGTAAAATAAAGTATAAGTCTTACGTCCTGTCCCAATGGGCATAATATGTTCATATAATGCTGGATTGGTGGTATTTTTAATTAGCCTATAAAGAAAGGGTATCTCTTGACACATGGCCAAATCACTTATATTCGCTTTTAAGTTTTTATTTGAATTGCCCCATTATTCTTTCTATTTTTTTTTATTTGATGACTAATTAGTTAATTAATATTGATTCTATGTATAGCTCCGCTGTACTAAAACAAGCATTGTGGAGTGGCCAGATTCATCAGAATACAAACTATGTATGGAATACTTAATTATGTCAATAACAATCACATGTAAGGAGTGTTTCGACTCATTTTGGCTGCGTAAACTAAGCAGATTTTCCTAGTGCTGTCGGTGCATTGTAACCTGGTACCGTACATTTTACCAGGCCCACCATAGGGTAACTAGCTATTTACTATAGCAGAAAAAGGTAGGGGGTAATGTCCGAAATTTCCAAATATCTACTTCATTATGAGAGTGATCAAAAACCTTTTATAGAATCATTCTTGCCAATGTGTTGATGTTGTACAATTGTGATTTATACATTTTTCCGTAGCTCATATATTAAACGAGTTATATATCCTTTCATGTTTTCAGTCTTCAGTAAGCTCTCTCCTCTACTAATCTATTTTTTTTTAGAAATATAAAATATATGGTGAGATGAAATGAAGAGTTTGATAACCACAGTTGGAGTATCTGCTTAGTTAACGCAGCCCTTGCGTGGCGGACGTTCATGTTCGAGCCCAAAACGATAGCTCTAGCACGAGTAAATTCTTATATAAAATTGCCAATTTTGTCTAAATTGTCTTTTACAACAAGCAAGAGAAGTATGTCTTAAGGGCACATACAAGTTTTATAGTTTGCATCCTCATTTTGGCTAATGCATATCACTAGTTAGCTTATGCAGGCTACAGGCTACTGAGGAATGTCACTTTAATCAAGCATCGTGAGATTATTGGTATGAACGAATTTTTTTTTGATGCCTTTATTATTGTATGGTCTTATGCAGAATGAGAATATGTATTATTTTATTTATGTATATAATAGGTTACTACAATTACTGTAATTGCAAAACCAAGAAAATACAACTACAATTACCAACTACACTTTTATAACTGTAGTTGTAATTACATAACTATTGTTTATTGGTAGAAAATGGTGCAAGTATTATTAAAAATTGTATAGCAGCAAATTCATTTTTGACGACTACTACTTTTCAGTAACCCACACATTTTTTGATTCTTCGATTTCCTTAAAAGAACTTCAATACTGCATAAAGAAAAGCAAAAATAAAAAGGCACCCGGAATAGACCAAATAATATATGAAATCTTTAAAAATTTAACACCAGAACATGTTCAATAATATATTTGTAACTGAAAAGCTACCAAATCTGTGGTCCAAATTAATTTTGCACCTACTGTACAAGAAAGGAGATAAACTTGATTATGACAATTATAGAGGGATATCTCTAATAAATAATATTAGAAATCTTCACCAGAATTTTATCAAAAAGAATCCTCAGTTGAGCTGAATCAGAAAATGTTATCCCAGAAGAAAGAACAAGCGGGATTTCGCGGAAGAAGAGGTTGCGCTGAACATATCTTTTCACTTTCCTCACTTATTTCTATTAATCTTAGAAAAAAAGGAAGTTATGTTTATGCCATATTTGTAGACTTCAAAAAGGGCTTCGATTCCGTTAATCTCAATTTGCTCTGGGTAAAGCTATCAGAAATTGGAATAAGAATAATAAAACAGCTGTATGATTATTCAGTAATGCATATTAAAATTGGGAATCAACTATCTGAGGATATAAATATTACATCTGGTTTGTTACAAGGTGAAAGCCTTAGCCCATTACTATTTATCCTTTTCTTACCTGACATAATAACATTTTTCGAAAAAAATGTTGTGACCGAAGTCACCATGCTGTTATTTGCTGATGATATTGTTATTTTAAATAGCTCGTGGCATAGTGCGCAGAGAAACCTTAAAATATTAGAAAAATAGTGCGCAGAGAAACCTTAAAATATTAGAAAAATATTGCGCCATAAAGGCACTATCCTTAAACACTCAAAAATCCAAAATAGTAGTTTTTCATAAGTCCCCAAGAAAAAAAAAGTTAAAACCCCTGATTGGCATGATAAAAAACTGGAATACGTCAACTCTTATATATATCTCGGAGTTCCATTCTCATCCTCCGGAAAGTTTCTAAAAGCAACGGAGCATTTTGTACAAAGAGCATCAGTCGCCTGCTCACGTGTAAAAGAAATACTTCGAAAAGGGAAGAGCGACACATGGGAAACGAAGATTACACTTTTTGAAGCAATCATGTCATCAACTCTTCTGTAAAAATCTGGAGCATAAATTACTTGGACCAACTGGAATCGGCCAACCTTGCATTTTTCAAATCTTTGTATTTTTGGCCGAAATGCACACCAAACTATATGGTTAGACTGGAAACTGGACAGAGCCACATAACAGTTCAGGTGTTGAAAAAAAATCCTTAATTTCAGTATAAAAATATTGTCAATCTCCGAAAATATTGTCAAGAAAGTGTTTCGGTAGATTAATAGCACTGGACGCCAGTAATCATGATACAAATTATAATTGGGTCTCACAAGTAAAAGCAATAGCAAGTTTATATAATATATAATAATCTTACCGATATCTCGTGTCAAACAAATTTCCTAGCTAATAAAAACAAAGTTTTGGAACAAGTCACATATTATCCACCGACATCAATAGAGTATATAGTACATCATACAATCCCTCTTATAGAAGTGTCTGTCATTAAACCAGCCCCCAACCCGAAGATTATCTGAAATTCAAAGTGAATATGAAGAAAGTAAGATTAGTAAGTCAACTTTGAATTTCTAATAACGACTACTTGAAGCTGTATCACAATAAAAAAATGAAAGTACAAACATCCGGAGAAATTTGTGACTGCTGCCAGGAATTTACTTCAGACGGATTAAAACATTTATTATTGCAATGCTCGGAATACAGCTATTATTGAGAGCAATACTTGGAGAAGTTTATAGCCACAAGTGATGACTTAATGTCACTGGAAAATCTTCTTCGCATTGCGGACATTTATAAATTGAACATGATTTAATTATAAAGAATTTTAGAAGTTTAAGTACCTGAAAACATTTAATAAAAAAAAATGTAAAATGTATTATTTTATTGTATATAGTAGGTTAATATTATGTCACTAGTTCTTATATATATATATATATTTTTTTTTCTTTTTGTATATTACTAGTAAGATTACTAACACTCAATGGGCCAGGCTCAGGCAAAAATATGTATATATTAGCCAATAAAATCTATCTATCTATTTATTGGTAGAAAAAAAATGTTAATTACGAAAATATTTAATTACTGCCCAACTCTGACGTCAGCTATAACAAGGTGTTTACAAAATAAACTATTAACGATTAAAATATTGAACAATTAAAATTGTGTTTGTATATTTGAATTTGTTTGTTTGTTTGTTTTTTTTTAAAATATCTTTTATTAAAGGGGAATGAAGGAGAAGATGGCCACTTTAATCTAGACGGAAGTGGGCGGTGCTCCAATAGTTTCATCAGCAAATAGATTCAGATTAATCTCCAAAACTGCCTTGGCGTTCTTCAGTGGCTGCACTTTTATAGCTTGCCGCGCTGACTTGTGAAAAGAAGTATAAACATTCTGTTATATTTTATTTGACATAGATATATGTGTCTTCTTAGAGCTTTATAGTCTCCTTGCAACCCACTTCCTTCCTCTTCCTCGAGGAACTACTTATTTAGGCCATATCAAATCGGCAATGCAGAAAATATTCAATATGATTCTAAAATAGATACAATTTTGCTGCTTCGGGTATTAATATGCTCTCAAGGATTATGTCCTTGGGAAAATATAAATACCCGAAACAGAAAAATTTAATCTATTTTTGAATCATATTTGACGGTTTCTTAAGTCGTTCTGCACGAGCTAATATTTCGTCCGAGATATCTGTCTGTACAAAAATAAGGGTAACCTTTTCAAGGTAAATATAAAAACATTGGTTTGAGGTTAATTTTGTTGATATTGTTATTTATTAACGTCCACTTTTTGCTACGAAGGACAATTGGGAAGGGTTATCTACAGTTTACCACCCTTTTCTATCCAGGGTGGGAATAGGGATTTTAGCAGATTTCCCTAAGGGAAATCAGCTATTGAGGTCGTACTCATTACGCGATTTCCGAAAATTTTCTTCAAATGTTCATCGATCCACCAAGGAGATGACGAAAACGAGGTCCGTTCAAAATTTTTTATATATATATATATATATATAAATATATATATTTGGGTGTTAACGCTCTAGCGGTCGCAAGTTTTGTTTGATCGTTACCAAAATCGGTATTTAATCGTTTTATGTAAAAAGAAAGATCAAGTTCGTTAATGACTGAAATCCGACCAGCGGGGGGAAGGGGGGTTAGATGGGGGATTTTCGAAAATTCGTAATATCTCCGTTACTGTACGTCCGATCAAAAAATTGTATAGAACCAAATTGCAAATTGTATTTACTATAAATATTGTTATATACATTTATTCTCTATCCTGAATATTAACCGAGATATTTGCATTTATTAAGTGTGCTTGCGGCTGTTCTCGGAACAATTCTTGGTCTACTATAGATTCAGTTATTAAAATATAAATTATTCTGATTCATTATAAATTGCAGTACTAGATATACTATATAGTTTGCAATAAAGTTAATGTGTTATATTCAGATGTATATCAGTTATTGTTTTTCTTTCCGGTGAAGAATATGTCTATCTGTTCAGCTCCCAGTGGTTGGCAGACCTATTTGTTTACAATTCATAAGCCGTTTCCGTTGGGAGCTTATTAAAATTAACTTAACGATTTCTCATTACCGTTTGTATTTACTCAGGGTGGTGTCAGTATGTGGATTTCTCTATTGTAAAACTTCACATGGGAAATCTGCTTAGTTTACGCAGCCCCTGCGTGATGGACTTTTATTTAATGAGTTCGTCACTAAATAAATTCCTATTGCCCAGGCGAGAATCGTGCTCGCCGCTCGAGGATTGCCATACGAGTTGTGTCGACGTCATAATGCAAATTCTATGCAGAAAATATATCTGCAATTCTTCTCTCGGCTATTAAACACGTTTTTCCTTCAAAGCTCTCCAGAAATTTTGACGACCGTTTGTGTAGCATTTTAAAAATAAACGTAATTTTTTTTTTAGTTATTAAAGCCCAATTTATGCTCCTGTAGCTAATTGGGAATGGTTATCTACAGAATGCAACCCTTTTTTTAACCAGAGTGCGACTCGAAGGAATCGGACTCACGACTCAAGGTTTACCATGCTAACCTGAGCTCCAAAAATAAGGGTGTAGATGTTCTTAGTCAGCCCCCTCTTACTAGTCAATCTATTTTTTAAAGAGCACGCATTATACGATCACGAATGTTCTCAACATCGTGTAACAATATTTTTTTTTTTTTGTAAACTCTTCCAAAATTTGGACGTCATTGCCACAATTGTGTCTTCTTCAAAATATAAGTTCAGTTCTGTTCCTTACTTCCATTGAAAATGCCACACTTGAGTCCAAATCTATCTGAAATAAATTTCTTAGGAAAACAAATGCCCTCGCTAATAATGTATGCTACCTTATTTCTAACATACTTCTGTTAATACTCAGACAAACTTGGAGCTGGAGTGAGTAAATAACCCCTCCATTCCAAATTGATTCACGTTTCAAAAATTTATAAACATTCGTAATAACATTTTGAATTTGTAATATACAATTTTTCCATCCGACGCTTAATAACGGAGATATTTAGAATTTCTTTAATTCCCATCTTAAGGGAAATCCGTTATGAGGTTGTACTCATGACGTGATTTTTGAAAAATGGTTTTATACATCCATTGATCGTACGTAGTAGATTGAAGGATCCGAAAATTCAAAATATCTGTGTTATTATCTGTTGGATTAAAAAATGTTTGAGAACCAGTCTTGTTAAAATATTGATGACCCACAATTGTTGTTCTATGCCGTTTTTCGTAACTCAAATATTGAGCGAGTAATCGTGCTCTCTGGTTTTCTGTCCGAATATATGGTGAACTAGTGTGTTATACCAGCCAGTGGGAAATTCGCTAAATAACCCCTGTAAAATTTACTATCTCATGTCATTAGACTTGGATAAACATAACAATAGGTAACACCTCTTAGATATATGATGAAGTTATTTAAATAAATTCCCCAAAAACATTCTGAATTGAGTGAACATTTTAATGAAATTTCCAATATTCCAAGAGGATAACTGTGAATGAAACGATTTGATGATTTAAATAACCGTTTAGGATGAGACTTAACTAAAATAGTTCCTGAGAACAGATGTAAAACACTTTTTTCATGGGTATTATTTTTAGTCTGAAGTGAGATATTCATAGAACTTGTGTAAAACATGATTGTTTTGTTCTCAACAGAACAGCAGCATACTATTATTAGCTGATACAGAGCTTTTCAACTTGCTATTAAGTTAGAAACAATATACAAAACATTTTTTTAATATTTACTCTTTAAGAGTAATAGCTTTAAAAGCGTACAATTTCTTATTAAAAATTTAATTTCGTTATTTTGTTTCTAAAATTTAGTGATTCACTATGCAAAAAACATGTGCTAACCCTAGTAAAATCGGATAAATTAGAAATAATCTTTCAAAAATTCTAATAATAATAATACTATTCAATTAATTAATAAACGATAAACAGAATAGCCTAGAATTTGTGAAAGTATCAATACTTAGCTTGTGTTGAAAGACCAGTAAAAATTGGAATCAGCCAGAGTTACTGTTATTGTTATTTCTACAAACGGCCTTGTGTCTAAAAACACGGTCAAAACTATTAAATATATTAATTTATGTGAAGATATACTTTGGCAGTCTTAAAAATGGAAATAATTTAATACTATGGGGATAGTAAGGGAATTTCTGAATTCCTAATAAAGTGGCCCATTTAGGAGATTTCCTGTATTTACTGAGGCCGTACTCATGACGCTATTTTCGAACTTTTTCTTCAAATGTTCATCGATCCTACCTAGGCTATAACTAAAAAGGAGGTCCGTTCAAAATTGTATATATATATATATATATATATATATATATACACACACACACACACACACACACACACATACACATATCCGAAAGTGCACTCTGCATTATATTAAAAAACAGTAGAGGACTTGGCCTTCTTATTGATCCTGATCAATTGGTTCCTCTACCATCCAGCATATTCCAGAGACATACACATATATTTGTCGATTACCGCAATTTTTGTCCTATCGGTCCCAAACTCCATATACAAGCGTTTTATATAAAAGTAAAGATCAAGTTCGTTAATGACTGAAATCGGGCAGGAGGAAAAATGGGTTTAGGGGAGGGAAATTTTGAAAATTCGAAATATCTTCGTTATTATACGCCAAATCGAAAAATGATATAGATACAATGTTATTGCAAATGTAACGTTCTACAATAGTTATAATAAACAGTTGTTTTCTATCTTAAACATTATCGAAGATATTGGCATTACAAAATCATACAGTCATTTTTTTTAAAAATCAACGGAGTCAATTAAAATTACCCAACCCATATAAACCAACCCACTGAGTTTCTCAATGCAGACACTTTATTATTATTAGGTAGGATACGAATTCCACTTTGGAGACCTCCAGTAGTAAATGTTTTAGCATTATACTCTCAGACATTTATCTCAAACTCAAGACAAGTCAGTGAATGTTTTTACTTTATAGAGAATATGCACTATTATTTCCAAAAATGTCCTTCACAAACTTAGAATATAGTGACATGCTGTAAATGTATGATCTAGCAAATGGAAATGCTCCAGTACTGGATGTAACTGAATAATGAAATACAATTCATCAACAAAATTCATAAAATCCTTAGTATTGATTATGAACACAGTTGTTCGGTCTAGAGCTTGCTGCGAACCACTACTCGGATTCCAATTCTTCCCAATAACATCTTTTTGATATGATACAAGGGCATAGTCCCTGTAAAAAAGGTGGGTTACATAAGTCCTACTTAAAGAAAATAATAAAATTCTAAGTAAAAAGTAATAAAATACAGCGCGAGAAGAAAGCAAAAAGTAGCAAAGAGAACTTGCCCGTGAGACGACGAGCATCAATAAGGATCACACGGAGCTAGAGAAAGGTCAAGGGAATATCTCGCTTATTTGAATATATAATACACTCAGAGTCCTACTCCAGAAAAGGGGGAAAATTAAATATTAAACATTTGAGGAGAAATGACAATGAATTATATTAAATGTATTGGCAAAAATTCCGCCACGCAAGGGCTGCGTAACCTAAGCAGATTTCTTGCGTGAAGTTTCACAATAAATCTATATACGGGTAACACTTAACACCACACACAACACCCTGAATATTAAGTGAATAAATACAAACAGTAAAGAGAAGTCTATCAGTCAATTTTAATTAACTCCCAACACAACAACAGGTCTGTCAACCTCAGAGAGCTCAACAGATAGACACAAGTATTCTTCACCGGGAAAAAAACAATTACTGAAATATTTCTGAATTTAACATATTAGTTTTATTGAAAACTATTAACCATATCTACTAATATAATCTATAATGAATCAGAATAAGTTTTATCTCAATCACTGAAATTTTAGTAACTCAAGAACTTAAGACGGGGGGGGGGGGAGGAGGATGAATGTTCATGTATCTCGAATGATAATGGTCTCATGAAAACAATATTTGGCATCTCAGCTTCAAATGAAGTGGTTTGTTATATAACAGAGTATTGCTTTATGGCATGAGTAGGAGTGGGGGATTTCTGAAGGCTTAAAACTGAAAAATGTGAATAACTCTGTTAATATTCAAGATAGTGTATAAATGTATATAACAGTTTTTATATTACATGTAACTTGCAATAAGATTAGTTCTATAGAATTTTTCAATCCGACGTATAGTAACGGAGATTTTTCTAATGTCCGAAAATACCCCCACTGATTTCCCCCGCCCCTTCTACATGTGCGATTTCAGATATTAACCCTAGAACTACCAAGGGGGGGGGCTCCTTGAGCCCACAACTTTTTGTTTTTGTTCCCTATCACCCAATTTTAATGGGATATTTTTGATATTTTATGTATTCCTCAGAAAAACATCCTAGAGTGAGGGCATAACAATAAAATTAAATAAAAAAATTTCTATGTTGAGAAAAAAAATTTTTTTTGACGTATGGGCTCGAGGAGCCCCCCCCCCTTGGTAATGCAAGGGGTAGTTATACACTTAAGTACCAAGGGGGGGCTCCTCGAGCCCACTGATATTTAATACTACTTTTAACTAGTAATTCAAGTGTTATTAATTATATTGCTCAAATAATAATTACTTTGATGTAATTTTAACATACACAAACCTTCTCAAGTTTTTTTTTTCTCAAAAAAAAAATATATATATTCTCCCCATATAATTTTTTTTCATATAAAAATATATTACTGAGATGGTTATAATTATTGCTCCTGATAGGTACTTTTTTAGAAAAGAGAAGATTTTCTAGGTTGTTCCCAACTAGGGGAACAGTTAGTCCATGCTGCATCCTGGATAAACACTCGGAAAAAAAATTATTGTGCAAAAGCACCGATAATTGCATTACGAATCTGATAATTATATTTTCTTAAATTATTATTCTATTATAATGTTATAATAACTTAGATATAGATAACTTTTTATTCTAACAATGTTTAGATATGTTCCTCCAGTAGAATAAAATTACATTTAATTTAAAGTCATCCTTTTTTCCCCATCCGAACTTTTTTTTTTTTAATTTAATTTTGTATTTAATTTTTTTTTTTAATTTTTTTTTTCCACAGGTGTCATAAGAAACGTTCATTAAACATAATCCAATATAAATAAAAATTTTTAAAAAATTATAGGACCAAAATAAAAGGTTTTTAAGGTTGTGGGCTCGAGGAGCCCCCCCCCCTTGGTAATCCTCTCCCAGGTCGCTAATACTAGGGTTAATGAACTTGATCTTTCTTCTTACATAAAACGATTAAAATCGAGTTTGGAAACGATCGAGCACAAATTGCGACCGCTAGAGAGTTAACAGAGAAATATATAAAAACCCTCCTAAACGGCTGGACCGATTTGAATGATTTTTTTTGTATGCGTTTGGGTGATGCCCTGGATGGTTTAGATTCACAAATCAGCCCAGCAGATGGAGCAGAAGAGGGAGGCCTAAAATTAAAAATAGCAATATTTCGTTTCCTAGTATAAAACAAAGTATAAACGAGATATAGTAAAGTATCACTTGTTTTAATCATAATATTATAAAGTTAATACCCTAATCGTTTGAAACATCATGCAGGACAACGTCTGTCGGGTCAACTAGTATATATATATATAAAATGTTGACCACATTTTAGTCATATACTTGGTAGGATCGATGGACATTTGAGGAAAGTTTTCGAGAATCGCGTCATGAGTACAACCTCAATAGCTGATTTCCCTCGAGGGAAATCTGCTAATATTTTTGTTGTTATTGTCACCAATCCATTTTATAATATAAGCATTTCCATTTATCACCTATTAGAGCTTGTATCATATTTGATAGATTCACAATCACATTTTAAGATCAATCTTTTTACTTACTTTCATTCTATTTTGCCAACTATTATCCAACTCGTTATTTTCCATGTATCTTAAATTCTTGTGTTATCAAGTCTTCCTTTTTATTATTTATTATTACGTAGCAATGAGTTATTGTTAAAAAATGAGCTTATGTAAATGAATGACTATAAAATATTTGCTTACCCTCATAGGACGGTGGTTTTTCTGGCTTGTCTAACATCGTCCTTATAGTCTCCATTTATCTTGTCCTGGAGCGCTGCCATAATTTTGTTCCAAGCTAGTATCTAGAATGAATAAAAATAAGCTAAACATTTCCTTAGTGTATAATCCCATTTTTTGGTTCAATACTAGGAAGTAATGGGTTCAAGTTGAATTTTACATATATGTATGGGTATATACATAGCCGAAAATCTTGAAAGTGACAGTAACCAATGCGATACAAACAAATAAATCCCCCTCTCCTCCCCGTGCAATTCCACTTTACTCAATCTTTTATTTTCTTAATATATGTACCATGAGTATAATACACTGTTTTGGCAAATTTCTCTTTAGGAAAATCAGCTATTGAGGTCGTACTCATGACGCGATTTTTGAAAACGTTCCTCAAATGGTCATCGATCCAACCCAGGAGACGAGGAAAATGAGGTTCGTTCAAAACTATATATATAGCGGCCGCAATTTTTATTTGTTGATTACCAGACTCGATATTTAAATGTTCTATGCAAAAGTAAAGATCGTTAATGGCAGAAATCGGAACAGTGGGAGGGAGGGTTTAGAGGGGAGACATTTCGAAAATCTGAAATATCTCCATTATTATAAGTCAGATCTAAACATTGTACATAACCAATCCTATTGCAAATTTAATTTTCTGTAAATGTTGTTGTGTTCATCGTTCCTCTATATTGAATATTAACAGAGATATCTCAATATTTTAATTTTTGACAATCAGTTAACCTCCACTCCTACTCGTCACTTTAAGAATAAATTGCTATAAAATGAACCACTGTTTTTGATCCTTCCGTTGATGATGGACCTCCACCAGCCAGCACAAATCCAGACTGTTTTTAAATTTATATAGCAAATATTGTCTTCATTTAACATTAACACATGCAAATACGTAGTATGCATCATTAAAGACTTTTTGGTCTTGACTTAAATATTATTATTTGATCTATACCACACTCATTAGTTAACCGTTTAATTCGACTCTAATGTTCATATTCGATAATGGCTGAAAAGGCCCCAGAAATAGGAGTTGGGTTATTGGTGGGGTAGTTCGAAATTTCAAAATATCCACTTTATTATGAGTAGTATAGAAAATGTTACAGAACCGATCTGGTTAAGCTGTTGATATTCTCTAGCTGTTATACACATTTTTTCGTGGAGCGTATATTAAGCGAGTTATTTGTCCCTTTAATGTCCAGTCTTCAGTAAACCCCCACTTCTACTCATCGGGTTTTCGCTTAGATATATAAAATATATAGTGAGATGAGATGAAGAATGCCTTGTGACAACACATGTCAAAACTGCTTTGTTGTCCCTTCGTGGCGGCCTTTTTTTACTTGTAAAAGCAGTAATAACCTGTTTGGAGCTTCAAAATTTTAGTATCTCCTGTCTGACAGTTACGTCAATTTACGAATTGTTGTATTTGAAGTGACAAATTGATACGTACAATTAGTATTCTTGTTGTCACGAAGTAGGAAGGTAGCACGTTTCCAGGCCATCTGATTAGTGCTTAAGGTCTATCGACAGCTACTGTGTACGGTTGGCACACGTTAAAGAACTGATTTAAATCAATTAATATTCCTCACTGCAAAGGTTTAGATTGATAGATTTAAGTGGTAAAAATCGTTGAAAGTTACTAATTTTGAGTGGTCTATTCATGAGACGATTGGATTATGTGGCATTTGAAATGATTTAGGCAATTTCCTTCAAGATGGCTCCTATGAAACGTCCCTTAAGGGTGAAATCAGCTATTGAGGTTCTACACATAAAAAATACCCTTAAATGTTCATTAATTATGCTCAGGAGATGATGAAAATGAGGTCCATTCATTTTATATAATTATATTTATATCGTTACGTGTAATCGCTCTAGCGATTGAAATTATTTGTTAGACCATTACCAAACTCGACAGTTAAACCTTTCCTGTAAAACTAAAAATAAGGTTCGGTACTAAATGAAATCTGAAGGGCGGAGCGAGGGTTAGAGAAGGGGGGGGGAGGAATTCAGAATATTACAGTTATTATGAGTCAGATTGAAAAATTGTAAGAGGAACTATCTAAGAATCGAATGGTGTAATGTTCGCAGTCGGGAAATGCCAGCCATAGGTTAAACAGGAGAATGTCTAGAGAACATCCATGAGAACATGAAAAATGCTATATTGTTTCTCGGGGAACTTCTACAGGAGGCAAGGAACAAAGGTGTGTACAGGCGGTTATTTAAAAGAAAATCATGTTGAAGGATCAATATTCAGGATTTATTTTCCAGACTGTTGCTATCGTCCGATACAGTGATTCATCAAGACGGCTGTTACCATAGAAAACAACAAACAACTGTTATGAAAGATCTGTTTATTTCTTTCCTATAAGGAGGAGGATCTTAAAGGATACAACGATTTAAATATTCAGGGTGGTATCGTGTTAGCAGTTTATCTATTACTAGCTAAGATACCAGGATTCGCTCGGGAAATCATTAGAGGCTGAACGATGATTTTGGTAATTCTTCAATGAGTACAACTGCGCTTCCTGTCTGGGTATATTGTATCCCCATAAGGGTCAGATAGGAGACATATAATTCAAATTTTAGTTTTGAAAAATAAATGAAAATTCGTCCCTAGTCAATCCCTTTCCACGTTATGACACGCCATGAATAATTCAAATCACAAACATGGATACCATTTATTATAATTAAATATTATCTATAATGTACATATTTCCTGTCAGACACCAATCCGAGATTCAGAGTTATTTACATAATAGTAAATTGGGGTAGAATGCAATTCCATCATTTCACAGGAAATAAGTTAACACAATTAACTGTGTTAGCTTCCCAACAACTTCCACCCCCACTTCAGCTGCAACATTGCTTTACTTAAATTATTTATTTAAAACATATTTTCTAGTAATTTATAAACCTCAAATAAATAAATAACAGTGATACCCTAAAACTAATTTAATTTATATTCTAAAATCGTGGTGGGGATTCCATCCAACTTCCTCTATCACACTTTTAATAATAAATAATATATTATACAAATTAAATAATCAAAATGCTCTTTTAGTTTAAATTTATTTTGGAAATATATAACGAAGTTATTATCTAATTAAAATAAATAACATTTGAGAAGAGGAGGGGCGAAGATTTGTTACCTTCCCAATCCAAATTATATTTAGAGCTATCTTATAAATCATAAAACATAGCATGATTTGTCATATATGCTTATAACACAAACACTTTAATGAGTAATAATGAAGTATACTCCTGCTATGGTTTTAGCGTACATCTCATTTAATCTTCTGTATACGACAAAAGTGTATATAAAAAAAGCTTCTTTAAATAAAAAAATAAATACCTTTTTGTGATGTGTATCATTGTTGAAGAAGCAATAGGAATCGAAATATCCCGGTTTTTCATTTCAGGCTTCCCTCATAACCACCACCTCTGCTCGTTCCTAGCAATTTCAGTACAGCTCATAATCATGGGGTAGTTATTACTAATTCACTTACCGAATTTCGTTTAGTTCGGTTGAGTCTTTTGTGCCCAATAAAATTGTTGATTCCAGCTATATTTTTTAGCGTATAGCTCGTTTACATTTCGGTATACGAAAAAAGTTTATGTAACAAGCGTTACTCTAAATAACAAAATAAACAACTTATGTTCATATTTGCCGGAAAACCGCCGGTTAAATTCAGGTTAAATTAAAACCCCCACTCCTTTCGGTCTCAGAGAATATTAATATAGCCTAAAGTCTAAGTTGGGTTAGTAGCAATATACATACCGAGTTTCATATAATTCTGCTCAGCCGTTTATGCATGAAAAGGTAACAAACAAACAGACACCAAAGAAACAAAATGCAGTGTACATGTGAATGGAAAAGTTGTCGTAAAATTTCGAGAAAAAATCAATGTGCGGACAGAGGTTACAATTTTATATGAATATAGATATAGATTAAAATTCACGTGAGAAATCTGCTTAGTTTATGCAGCCCCTGCGTGACGGACTTTGTTGTTATATTTTGATGAGACCTAAATCCAAGCATTATTTAATCCAACTGACTCAAGAGTTGTTGACTCGTTTTCCTGGAATGTGTAGAATGTCCTGTTTGATGCACTTCCTCCATAGGCCTATGACAGGTCAGGTCTGCTGATTCACCATGGTTCTTCCTATTAGTTGAAATGATTCACAGAGCACGGTTACATATCTTCTCAATTTAATGAATTCCCTTAATAGTAATTCTACTCAATGGCATAATCATTTTTTGTATGTTTTGCTTTATTATCTGAACTTTTGCTTCGTATCCGTACCGAAACATACATACAATTCTAGTTTGAATACTTCTAATTGTCCGACTTGTTGGAGTTGAGTAAAATAAGCAGTTTTTTTAAACGCCGATATTGAATTCATTTAAAATTTTAAGCACAGAAGTAGGGGTTTACTGCAGGTTGAAAACGTAAAAATAAATTGAACATCGTTAATATTTGAGTTTATTTATCATCAAGAGTGGTTGTATTTTAATTTTCAATCATACCTGTAACAGCAGAGATACTTTTTACTAAATTTGATTTGATCTCATATATATATATATATATATATACATATGATAGATGATCCCCAATGCTGGTAATAAGTGCTGAAGATCTGTATGCTATCTAAAGCCAACCAAGTTTTCAAAAGTACTTTTACAAAAATTTAATTTATCATGAATCACTGTTTTTCTGTATCTAAATAAAACTATTTTCTTGTAATGAAGGCAGTTTGGGACATATCTATTAAACACATTATATTTCCACAGCATATTTCCTTCAAGTGAAATCAGGTGTTGAGGTTGTTACTTATTCATGACATCAATCCGTCGAGAAAAAACTTGCTCCATTAAAAATATAATATATATATATATTCCACGGCAGTGTTTGTTGGAAGTGAAGAATGTTTACTTGGAGAGAGAAAAAAAACGTCCAATTCTTCACAATTTGTTTATTTCAGCGCTAAGCGATTTGAAAGACTAATGTCTCCATCTTCAGAGCTACTTGCATGCGCTCATTGGGAAAGACAGCAAGCGACTCAACAAGTATATATATGTATATATATATATATATATATATATATATATATATATATATATATATATATATACTTATTGTTACCTTGTTGCTCTAGCGGTAGCAATTTTTGTCGCATCGTTACCAAGCTCCATATCGTTAACGGCTGAAATCCGACATGGGGAGGAGGGGTTTAGAGGGGGGAAATTCGAAAATTTGAAATATCTCTGTTATAATAGGTCCGATCGAAAAATTTTATATAACTAATATTATTGCTAATTAAATGAGCTATATATGTTGTTATATAAGTATCTTCTCTACCATGAGTATTAACGGAGATATTTGGATTTTTTAGATTTTTTAAATCCTCACTCCTACTCATGCCATAGAAACTAAACTGTGTTTACATAAGGAACACTTATCTTTGAAGTTTAAATACCAAATATTGATATGAAGAAACTCTTGCAAATTGGTTGTGTGGTGACATCAATTAAAATTTTACGTTCTTGTATGGAAAATCTATATTTGATTTATACTATACTCGATATTAAACCGATCGTGCGACATTTAAGTTTATAGTCGTTAATGGTCGAAATCGGGTTAGTAATAAGGGGGTTTAGAGGGGAAGGGGTTTCCAATTATCTCCATTATAATGAGTCCTATAGTAAAATATTAGAGAATCAGTATTGTTAAACTATTGATGCTCTACAATTGTAGGTCTTTGCATTTTTAGTAACTCAAGCAGTAAGAGAGTTATTCATACTTTCTTCTTTTCAGCATTCAGTCACCCCCTCCCCTTTGCAGAACTGCAGAACATTTGAACATTAAAGAAACACCTACAAACTTTTACTGAACACAATTATTTACAGGGTATGGCAAAATTTAAGTGTCTAAACAGATTTAAACTGACTAAGAACCCATACGCCAATGCGATTTTACTACTGAACAGACTTGTACTAATGTTATACAGACTGTACACTGCTTTCAAACGAAAGGTACCTTTTTCAAGAGTCACTTATGAAAATAAAAAACCGATTGCCTGTTGAGGATAGAATTTTATAGAAAGGTACAGTAAAGCATTCAGGAAATTTGGAGAAGTATGATGCCAGAAAATAAGTAATTGGAATAGCTATAATGGGCCAATTTATATTATACTGTTATAAACCACATGAAATAATCTATTATCACTCTTTCATTATTTACAATTTTGTAAAATAATGTTCTCATTTACTTATTTGAGTTACGCTTAATTATTTACATATATCTTTTAAAAAAGTCCGTCACACAGGGGCTGCGTAAACTAAGCAGATTTCCCTCGTGAAGTTTAATAATAGATAAATCTACATATTGGTAACACAACACCACGGGGGGGGGGGTCACCAGGGACATATTTGCATGTATATCGTATAATAAAGGTCAATTGAATGCAATTTTTGGTATTTAAACTTCGAATAATGTGATGATTATGTAGCAGAGTATTGTTTATGCAAGACGAAATGGCAGTTTGCTGATGGCTGAAAACTGAAAAATGCCAATATCTCGGTCAATACGCAAAATAGTGATTAAATGTATATAACAATATTTATAGTACATTTAATTTGCAATAAGATTGATTCTATATAAATTTTCGATCCGACGTATAGCAACGAAGATATTTCGAATTTTCGAAAATCCTCCCCTCTAAACCCCCCCTCTCACTGGTCCGATTTCAGCCATTAACGAACTTGATCTTTATTTTTTTTTGCATAAAACGTTTAAATATCGAGTTTGGTAACGATCAAACAAAAATTGCGACCGTTAGAGCGTTAACAGACAAATATATATATAATTTTGAACGGACCTCATTTTCGTCATCTCCTGGGTAGGATCGATGGACATTTGAAGAAATTTTTTGAAACTCGCGTTATGAGTACGACCTCAATAGCTGATTTCCCTTAAGGGAAATCTGCTAATAAACTCCCTCTCAAAAAGCCTACTTCATCCAGGAAATAAATAAAAAAAAGTAAGTGAAATAAAATATGAACAAATATTGATGTATTCCTCTGCTACTTGCTAAACAAATCAAACAGTATGTTGTGTGAGGACACTTCAACCACCAAATGCATTTCTTAATTAATGCTCTGTTCATATAATCCTTCAATGCGAGCTGTCCTTTGATCTCCAACCATAAATGACATTTGAGAAGCACGATATCATTAAAGTAAGGCAGTAAGAAATAAACTGCATAATCTTTGAAGCGTAGAGTGCGTAACAATGTTGATCCAATTCATTAATATCGTTGTGAAGGAAACAAAACTAAAACCGACCAAACGAGGAGTGGAATATAACCTGCCTTAATCTCATTATGCATGAAAATAAAATAGCCATTCCTTTCACGGAACAGTTCTCATTTATCAAGTAGCCTCGCTAATGCACGGCCACCATTCAAAATTTACTTTTTTTTGTTCTCTTTCGACTGTGAGTGAAGTAGTACACCGAGAGTGCAAAAGTCAATGATACAGGTTACTTATAAGTTCATGTTTTTTTTTGTAAGTAAAAATTAACAATTCAAAGCAATAAAAATGTTTTAATGTATTAATTTTCTGAGATTGTTACAAGGTATTTGGTATCATAGGTAAGAAAACAAAGGCTTCGTTCCTTCACAGTTATTTATTCTATGCAACAGAGCATACGCGCCATCATCAGTTTTTAAATTAAAAATAAGGAAAGTATACATGCACTCATTGAAGGAAAAGTACTAAATTTAGAATACATATAACTCTAAGAAAAATACAAATCAGTGCACCAGTGTACATTTGTAGATAATATATGAATAATATTCTTACAGATTTAAATTGAATACATATCAATAGTGTGTGTATATATATATAAATCAAATATTCAGAATAAATAAATAATAAATAAGAAACATATTGTAACTTCTATCACAAAAATAATAAATGTTGATTATTAGGGTTCTTTTGGATTCCAAAATTAAGACACAAACTTTGACGTTTTTCTCACTACACAATTTATTTGACTACCACTTGACTCCCTTTTACACATTGTTTTCTTCACTATTACTCACAATATCTATTTTTAACTTCGCTTTCTTATTACACAGCAAAATAACTCACTACCACTCGAATCACTGATGTTCACTAAGAAAACTGCACTGCACTGATAATCGCTAAAAACTGCAATGAATTGATGATCACTAAAAACTGCACTAAAAGCTCTGATGTTCAATTCAGAAAACTGAATAACTCCCGGGTTGGCAGACTTACCTTAATACATCCGGCAACGGAACTAGAAGGATCGAGGCACCAACTCGCCTGGTAATTGGTCGGCCCCGGTTCGTCGTCTAGCGGGGTCTAGATCACCTCTCTGGCGTCAATCCTTTGCAGGGATGCCTTCATTTTCTTGGTACTCCTTAAATACGTGATTAAATATATTCAACTTCCAAGCAACAGCAATATCTCTCCACTAGACCAATGTCAGTTTATTTGGCGACATATAGAGGGTATTGGAATAAAAATTGAACAGACAAAAAAAATCAAATAGTCAAATTAAAATCACAAAACCACCATTGAAGTCAAAGAAACACACACCGGAGGAGCTACAGAGTGTGTTATAAAACTTGGAAAGAGAAAGATATTGAAGCAAAACAATGATTTACCTCTTGACAAGGATGTTACTGGAACCAAGGATTCGCTGTGACTGAGGCTTCGGCATTGGAGAGAGATGAGCGAGGCACCAGAGACATGCCTCAACCTGGTGCCTTCTCCTGTCATGGTGATATTGAGGCCTCCTTTCTTCTGCCTGTCCAGTTTTATGTAAACGTTTTCCGCTATACTGTGGCCCTTGCCTTTTTACGCTTCATAGAGCATCTCATATTTTATTACGGACTTTTCATTCCTTCCTGATGTGGGCGTGGAACTCCGTGTCTCTGGTAACATGCACTTTCAGCCGGGTTCTAATTCTTCTTCCACTTTGCCCGACGTACGAAACGTCACAACTCGAGCACGTTATCCTGTTGACTCTCGATTTGTTGAGTGGCACAACAGGATCCTAGACCCTCGGCAGCATTGCTTTCAAAGACCATCTCCTTTTGAAAGCGGTCATCATGCCGAGTTTCCTATCCATCTTCTGAGAAACAGAGCCTAGATAAGGAATTGAATTATTAAAACCTACGTTCTGATTTCGGACCACCTGACCATCACCAACCTCCACATCCCTGGAGCTTTCTTCGAAGCCTCCCCCTGACAAGTCTCCACCACTCCTAGCCGTTGTTGGATACTATGCACTTGATGTGGCGCAGCTCACCCTCTAAGTTCTTTGCATGCAACGGCACATTCAATAGTGTATCCACGAAGAAAATAAGACTTCACATCTTTTTCTGGGTTATGGAAAGAATCCACGGGTATAACTATATACATATGTCTTTGTCCCTTTAGGTTGTTGCAGCTTTGGCTTGTGTATCAACCATTATGCTCTCAGTTATATCCGTATGCACAGGTAACAGCTCAGCTTCATAGTTCTTTGCATACAACGGCACATTCAATAATGTATTCACAAGGAAAATAAGACCTGACACCTTTTACTGGGGTCTAGAAAGAATCCGTGGGTATAACTATATATATATGAGTTATGTCTTTGTCACTTTTACTTGTTGAAATTTTGGCTTGAGCATCAACCATTATACTCTCAGTTAGTCTTTGTCACTTTCGGTTGTTGCAATTTTGGCTTGAGTATCAACCATTATGCTCTCAGTTATACCCGTATGCCCATGCAACCAAAATAAAGTGACTTTCCTATTGGTCAACTATAGGTTGTACAAAGTGTCCTTTATATTCTTTATCATGGGATTATAGGTATAAACCTCTAAGAGTTTATGCAAACAACTCAAGAGGTCCGCAAATAATGTGAAGAACATTTCAAAAATAGCGTCAACAGCTGGAATTTTCAAAAGGAATTCAGACTTTAATTAAATGATACTTATGATCATATAGTATTCTTAAATTACCATAATGTGTCACATGCTTGCACGAGTGACCTCCAAGAAACGTGTACGAGTACTTTGCGAGAATAACCATCAGCAGATAAACAGTTCTAAGAAGAATCATAGACTGCTTAGTTCGTATATAGAATGAATTCTTTCAGTCACCAACTTTTACATTTATGCGAGAAGAAATAAATAAAAAATTCCAAATATCTCCGTTATATCCGATGTGAAGGATCAAAACCCTTAAATAACCTTTTTTAAGAAAATTTAATTCAACGTTACATTATTCATGTAAAACCTAACATTAATTTATAACATATACGATTTTCATATATCAAAAATTAAGCGAAATATTTGTATTTTGTAGAACAGCTTGCAGTAGATCCCCACTTCTATTCATCACACGTAAACAATAAGGGAATATATCATGAAAACAAGAAATTACTCCTAGAATAGGTCGTGCGAGATACAAGCAAATAAACTGTATGTGATGTCATCAATTTATTATATTTAATTAAAGAATAAGCCTTCGTTAAAGGCTGAAATCTGTTCAAGAAAATACCCGGTTAAGAGAGAGAGAGAGTGAGGGGGGAGGGGTAATATCGAAAATTCAAAATATCTCAAATGTTATCAGTTTGATCGAAAAATGTTATATAACCATTTTTGTTGCAAATTTAATCTGACATAACTATTGTTTTATATTAGATTTCATTGGCTGAAATATTGAGTTTTTTTTTCTTTTTCTGTCAGGCTATAGTAAGCGTTCACTTTTCCTTGTTCAATTTTACTTCGAGTAACCGAGTAAATGAGCATTTCATGACTAGCTTACATTTCAATCACAGTTTACATTGGTTTCTTCATACGGGAGAAGTTAAGAATAAAATGTGAGATATGATCACCACCGTGTCATTCCGGTTAGTTTACGCAGCACCAGCACTAACTAAAAGCGTTAAGCGAATGCGAAACTTCTGAATGTATTTAATGTCCTACGGGAAGAAATGAATGAACAAAAACACAAAAAGGCTGCGTAAATTATGCAAATTTCCAAAATGCTGGTATGTCACACTAGTGATCTCATCATATATTCTGACTATAAACCAGAAAGTACGAATTACTCACACATATTATATTTGAGTAACGAAAAAATGCAAAGTACAGCAATTTCAGAGCATCAATACCTCAACAATATTTGCTAAATAACATTTTTCTACCCGACTCATAATAACGCAAAAATGTGAATTTTCGGATTCCCCCTCCCCTCCAAACCCCTCCCTATTCGTGATGCGATTTTTGCCAAAATGATTTTCAGTGTTCACTAAAAAAAAATAATATCGAGGATAGTATAGATTAAATAAACATTTTTTTCTGTAATCGTTGAATAATAGTAACATTACTAAACTGAAATGAGTGAAGAAAGTGAAACATTTTGCAATAGAGTGAAGAAAGTAATCACTATCTTCACAAGTGAAGAAAGTGAATTGCCTTCTTAATTAGTAATAAGTATAAATTAAAAAATAATTTGAAGTTGGAAATTAAATGCTTTTAAATGTTTCTTAACATTGTAAGAATTTATTTTAACAAAATAAATTGAGATGTGAATGAATTATTGGTGGAAATAATCAATATATTTTAAAATTTAAATATAATAATAATTACCTTCCTTGTTTATAACCTGCACTTGTTTATAGCCTACTTCACAATCATCACTAGTTGTTTTATAACTATGCTTATAACCTTTCACAACCATGCTTATAGCCTACCAACAACATACCATAACCTTCACAACATCCTAATTTTGTTCATATTCTGGTTAGATCTGATCATGTATTACACGATTACAGAAAAAATTTAATATTACACTCGTGACGAAAGTAGAATTTACAACTCTCGTGAAATTACAACACTCGCTTCGCTCGTGTGGGTAAACGTTTCACTCGAGTTGTAAAATGGTCTACTTTCGTCACTTGTATAATAAATAACTATTTAAGACAAGAAGGAAAAATCTTAATTGATGACTTTGTATATAACACCGTTTAAAGAAAATTAAACTTATAACAAGATTGCTAACGATAGTTTTTCGGACCGACGTATAATGACGGAGATATTTCGAATTTTCAAATTACCCCCCCCCCCGGCCCTGTAAACTATATCAGGTTAGATTCCTACTAAATATGGATTGATATTTCCTAAATATCGTGTGAAGGTATTAAGATTAAATAAACATTTTCCACCACTCAGCCCTCCACCCTCCCACTGGTCCAATTTTAGCCGTTAACGAACTTGATCTTCATTTTTACATTAAACGCACCATTTTTGAACGGCCCTCATTTTCGTTATCTCCTGGGTAGTATCGATGGAAATTTGAAGAAACATTTCGAAAATCCACTGAGGAATACCTTCCAAAGGAAATCTACTACTACCTAAAGCGTAACCTCCAATAGAACTTAGACCCCGTTATCCACATCCATTCATAACCAAATGGCCAGGCCGTCTCCAGCAAAAGCCTTACTCATTGATAAGCCTTGTGTAGGACTGCCAACCCATTGAGTAGTTCTCCCCTCCCCAAGCAGCAGGTAGTATATACCCTTCCAATCTCAGCCGGCCTCACACTAACTGTCTGACTCGCTACCGACAAGTAGTGGAGAACAAGCACACCGCTCTTACAAATCAGGTACGTACCTAAACTTATATTACTATTTCAGGAGTAAAAAACATGTGTTATATAAAAACAGTAGCAATAATTCGAATAACATGACATTCTACCATTTAAACCACCCCAAAAATGCAGATTTCAGGAACAAAATAACTCTCTTATTTATTTAGTATCTAAAATAAAATGTAAAAAGAATAGAAGCAGAGACAACTTGCCTCAACTTAATAGTAAGAAAAAAGGCATTTTTTCATTTGCACGTTCTACATATGGACCTTAGTTAGTATATTGATTTGAAAGTTTTACATTGCATTTCCTGAGTACATAACAAATAAAACTCCGTCACGCAGGAGCTCCGTAAACTAAGCAGATTTCCAGCGTGAAGTTTAACAATAGACAAGATAAATCTACATACCAGTAACACAACACCACCGTGGATATTAAGTGAATGCAAACGATAATAAGAAACCTCCCCCGGAAAGCATCTGAAACGTAAACAAACAGTTCTGCCAACTTCTTACCGGAAAGAAAAACAATCAATATATCAGAATATAACGTATTAATTTTATTGAAAACTATTTACTATATCTAGTACTGTAATCAGAATAATTTTTATCTCATTCAGTCAAATTTAAGTAGTCCAAAAACTTAAGAAGGGGGGGGGTCATATTTGCGCAGAACATATTTGCGTGTCTCGTATAATAAATGTCTCTTGAAAACAATATTTAGTATTTAAGCATCGAATGATGTGGTTTATTACAAAACTGAGTATTGTTTATGTAACATGAGTAGAAGTGGGGGTTTGCTTAAGGCTGAAAACTGAAAAATGTAAATATCTCGGTTAATATTCAATATAGAGAATAAATATATATAGCAATATTTCTAGTAAATTTAATTTGCTATAAGATTGATTTGATACATTTTTTCGATCCCACGTATAGTAACGGAAATATTTCGAATTTCCAAAATTCCTTCTCTCTAAACCTCCCCCCTCCCTCTGGTCCAATTTCAGCCGTTAGCGAACTTGATCTTTTTTTTACATAAAACGACTAAATATTGAGTTTGGTAACGATTAAACAATAATTGCGACCGCTAGAGCGGTAACAAACATATATATATATATATATATATATATATATATATATATATATATATATATATACAGAGTTTTGCACGGACCTCAATTTCGCCATCTCCTAGGTAGGATCGATGGAAATTTGAAGAAAAATTTCGAAAATCACGTCATGTGTCCTTAAGGGAAATCTGCTACAAAGCCTATCACGCAGGAACGATAACTAGTGTCCGTAAACTAAGCAGATTTGCCTCGTAAAATTTTGCAATAGATAAATCTGCATACTCGTTAACACTGAACACCACCGTGAATAAATACCAACCGTAATGAGAAATCTTTCAGTCAATTTTAAAAACCTCTCAACGGAAAGCCACTAAATTGTAAACAAACGGTTCTGCCAACCAATTAGAGCTGAAAACAAATAGAAATATTCTTCACCGTTAAGAAAAACAATTACTCAAATATATCTGAATATAACATACTAATTTTATTCAAAGCTGTTTACAATATCTAGTACTGTAATTTATAATGAATCAGAATAATTTTCATATCAATCACTCAAATTTTAGTAGTCCAAGAACTTAAGAAAGCGGGGGGGGGGGTTAACCGAACACATATATATATATATATATATTTATATATATATATATATATATATATATATATTACAATTTTTAAACCTTATGGTGTTTGACATAGCTGTCAGTTGTTTATGTGTTTAACTGTCAGTTGCTTGTGATAACTGTAAGCGATTGACAGAATGCGGACTACAAATATCGTTTAACACAGGCGTGAAGACGTTTTATTCCACGGATTCCTTTGATTCCATTTGACTTTAAACAATTACAATTTTTAGTGCGTCTACCATTTGCAATGTCGATAAATAAATCGCAAGGGAAGTCGCTAAGTGTTAATGGCATAAATATTGAAAATCCGTGTTTTTCAAGTAGCCAAATATATATATATATATATATATATATATATATATATATATATATATATATATATATATCCATATTTATTGGGAATTTAATTTCCAATAAGATTAGTTCTTTACATTTTTCCAATCCAACGTATAATAACAGAAATATTTCCAAATTCCCCATGTAGACCCCCCTCTCCCTGGTTTCGATTTTAGCCAGTAACGAACTTGATCTTTAATTTGACATCCCCATTTAATCCGACTAAATTCCCTAACTACCCCATAAAACGTTTATAACGATAAGACAAAAATTGCGACCGCTAGTTAGAATATATATATATATATAAACACACACACACACACACACACACACACACACACACACATATATATATATATATATATATATTGTAAATGAATCAATATGAATAGTTATCATTCCAAGAGTACCTTATTGCCTTAAAATGTAATTCCTAAAATAATTTTTTACGTTTCGATCTTCAAACTAATTATTAATATTGAAATACTCTTTAACCATTATACAATACCTTAATAAATGAGAATATAAATAGGGGGGGGGATGAATCAGAAGCCTCCCTAATCAGGTGATGAGGGATAATATATTGGTCCAGATGATGCATACAAATAATTCAATTGTTCTGACACACAGTATAGCTTTATGTATTGGGTATATGAACATTTTCTTTCAAACATGTAATAAGTCAAAAATGCTACCATATTGTAAAAATCCTAATATTTGGTGCGTGCATTTGTTTTGAGTTATTTGAATAGATCATTGGCTCAGCAAACTGAACAGTTTTCCAAAGTTTCTTATCTCGTAGATGACGTAGCTCAAATTTTGTAACATATCTCTTAGTAAGAACTCTAGATAAACGAGACATGAAATACAGTCGGACATAATATGTTAATGTTAATTTTTAGATTCGTACTCTCAGCCTTCTATAGTACACCTCCCCACTTCTACTCTTGTTATTTTTTTAAATTTAAAAAAAAAAAAAAATTTAAGTAAATAATTTTTACAATATATGTTTAATTTACAAAGGGAAAAAGATATTATTTTATATGATATTCATTACAATGGATATGTGAAAATAATTGAGTTTTACTCATTCTCTAAACTTGCGCTCCTCTGGGCCGACTTTAGAATTTAGCTAATTGGATTTGTAGATTTACATTACATACATACGAGTTTGTACGATTCTCGAGAATCGCATTTGAAGACTTTTTCCAAAAATTGCTCTATAGCTAAAACCTCAGTAGGCGCTTTCAGGTACAACGTAACTGCTAGAAGGACTTCAAGGAAGCTCTGGGAGAAAAGAGTGTTAGTACTTGTGTAGCTGACCTCAGCCAACATCTCATCGCAGATCAGACCAATTCCAGATTTACAAGGCTGGCTAACCAGCCAGATTTGCCATCTCATCTACTCCTGTATTTCGTGTTCACAGCCAAGCGAGACAAAAATGAGCAACTTTCATTAGGGCCATTCTTGTTCCAGTGGCCCCAACTAGCCTACATCGAAGCCTTAGCTATATATGCCTTAGCTACTTGGTTCTATATTAAAGGAAATACTGTTTATACATCGAGTTTAGTAAACAAACAAACATTTTAAGTGGAACTTAAGTAAGAGTAAACAGGCAGGGACAAAGTTGAAAAATAACGTCATTTTCATAAGTCAAGCTTTGACCGTTAATAAACTTAATAACGACGAAAAGACTATATCTGGGATTGCCAAACTATATTGAAGAAGAGTCCCAAAATTTGTTCGTTCGTTTTTCCAAAATGAACTGACAACTCCGACCTCTCCCCTTCCCCCATAGCCAAATTACTTTAAAAATCTTTAGTTGTTTTCATACATACATACAAAATACTTACAAATTTAAAAAAAAAACACTGGTGTTGGTTAAGTGATTAAACTTGAGATCATTTTCTCATCAAAATTTTACAAAATAAATAGACGTAAAACTTAGTAAATATCAAGTGTTATCGTAGTATTTACAGGCTACACCAGTTAATTGATCTCGTGAACAGGTAGGTAAACCTAATTTTCAAAGAGGCGAACAAGGGAATAAGAGGATCACAAGGACATGCAGTAATTTCTCATTGCCTTCTGCCTTAGGCCATCCAGCAGAAAAGGCTGATGAAGAAAATTCCATTCGCACCCAAAAAGATACGAGTGGAGAAAATTCGATTCAAGGCCAGAGTTGTTAGATAGCCATCCCTCCGCAGCCTGCATAAGCTGATTTATGATAGACTATTAGCCAGTATTAGTATGCAGACTTCAACTTTAATCTACCCTCCATTCTTGCCACCACTGGCATTACAACATGAGACTTTAGACAGGAAGGAAATGTAATAAATAACTATTAATTCAAATAACGTAAAAATACTTAAGTTGCTAATTATGTTTTGGGGATAAAACATCAATGTGTGTGCGCGTGTGTGTGCGAGTGACCCCACTTTAGTGCGTGTGAGGAATCCCGAGGTTAAAGGTTAGTTTTGTTAAAGGACCTTTTTTGTTTATAGTGTAAAGATCTACATATTATAAGATCTATCATTTTTCGATCCAAAACATTGGAACAGAGACATCGTTAATCACTCAAGTATAATAATTTTGAATGAAGTACAAACATTTTGTTTATTTAATTTAACAGGTATACAAAGAAGTCATGGGGTGCTTACATCAGATTCTTATTCTGGGGAAACCTTTAGTTTATTACTGCCTGTTAAAATAAAATGATTTCAACATTCCATTGCTTTTCAACAAGTGGTTGGAGGAGCATGGAAATACCGCGATTTATCATGGGGTACTGTCATAAGGAGACTAACTGACACCATTCGATTCATAATCACTTCTTATCAGAATTAATAATTTTCATTTCCTTTAAAATTTATTTTGTAAACGAGTTTCCTTCTCTCGCCTAAGTAGGAAACCCCTTTATTAAGTGGTCTGATGACGTCAGCTTTATGTGACACCTCAGAAAAGAGTCCGTAACGCAGGGCTTGTTAAACTAAGTGGATTTCTTATGCACTGGTATTAAACGCTTGTGATCTCATCTCACCACATATTCTCTATTCGAAAAAAAATCCGTCACGCAGGGGCTGCTTAAACTAAGCAGATTTCCCTCGTGAAGTTTAGTAATAGATAAATCTACATACTGCTAAGACAACACAACCGTGAATATTAAGTGAATAAATATAAATGGAAATAAGAAATTTTTCAGCCATTTTCAATAACTTGCCGGCAGGAAGCGTTTGAAATGTAAACAAACAGATATGCCAGCCCCACACCGGAAAGAAAAACAATTACTGAAATATATCAGAATATAATATATTGATTTTACTCAGAACTATTAACTATGTGAAGTACTGTAATTAATAATGAGTTAGAATAATTGTTATCTCAATCAATCAAATTTTTGTAATCCAAGACCTTAAGACGGGGGGAGGGAGTCACCAGGACATATTTCCATATATCTCGTATAATAAAGGTCTCTTGAATACAATATTTGATATTTAAGCTTCGAATAATGTGGTCAATCATATAACATTCTCTGTTATTTATTTACTAAACATACTTTGTTTCTGTAACATCAGTAGAAGTGGTTGTTTGCTAAAGCCTGAAAACTGAAAAATGCAAATATCTCGGTTAATATTCAAGATAGAGAATTAATGTATATGACAATAATTATAGTACATTTAATATTCAATAAGATTGATTTTATACAATTTTTCGATCCGACGTATAGTCAGTCTGTCTGCCTGTCTATCCCTTAAGGGAAATCTGCTAAAAGGATAGAAAAGGGTGGTAACCTGTAGATAACTCGCCCCAATTAGCAGTAGTAATGCAAAGTGGAAGTAAATTTAAAAAAAAATGGAATATATATAGCATAAATTCTAAAGAGCTAATTTAGAACCTCCATCTAAAATGGAGTCTGATGAGGCAAGAAATGGTTAAACACCTTTTTGGTAATGAAACACTGTCCAATTTTAATTGCCTCAATTTGCTGATATTTAGGTGCGTTATTTCACTTTGACTGTCACGTTCTAAAGATAATATATCTCTACAAATAAAATTCCCGCCTAGGCAATAGGAATTTATTTATAGAGGAACTCATTGAATAAAATCCTTAGTCCCACCCTGGCTAGAAAAGGGTGATAACCTGTAGATTATCCGTCCCAACTAACTAGCCATTGTAGCAAAAAGTGGACGTTAGTAAATAATATAACTAAATCTCCATTGCTGCTATATTGATAACTAGCGGCTTCCTATTTAAACAGCTGATTATCTTGAAGTAAATTGATCCCCAAATGATTGCAAGTTATTTATTTTACATTGTTAGCTTTTTGATCAAGATACCATTGAAGATTTTGGGAACAGCACTTTGCCAAGACTTCCTGTTAATTGTATCGGGTAGGTCATCTGATAGCTCTCCTAAAGAAAACCTTAAGTAACCTTATCTCTAGAGTAGCCAGGTTCCCTGAATATATTGAGCCTCTTCCTGGATATTCAGAGGCCTTCAAGAGCTTCCCTTAACTCAGTTGATTTAGTTTAAATATTTAGCAATTGTAAAGAGCAGGCGTTTGATGGCTGGTGCTTGAGATTCGAAAAAGAAAGTACAAAAGGTAAATTATTCCAGATATGGCTTCGCTATTCTTTGCCGATAGTCAGGCACTGGAAGCGATATCTCAAAAACCGCCCGTCATGCAGGGACTGCGTAAACTAAGCATATTCCCCACGAGCTGGTATAACCCACTTGTGATCACATATCACAAAAAATTCTCTATTTCCATGTAAAAAACCGAGGAGTAGTAGGGGCGGAGGGTGGAGGAGGGCGTCATTTAAAGCTGAAAACAAGAAAGCACCTATATCTCGCTCAATACATGAGTTACCAAAAAATGCATAGAACAAAACAAGATTGGTTCCATAATGTTTATGATCCGACTCCTAATAACGAAGATAATTTGAATTTTCTAATTTCCCCACTCTAAGCCACTACTATTCCAGGTCCGATTTCAGCCAAATTCCATTTAGTGTTGCTGAAACGGATGTAACAGAGCATGGTATAGATCATATAAACATTTTCGAGTAAAGAAATAAAAATCGTAATTGATGATGTCATCACATGACGTATTTGCATGTGCCACAGAAAATAATAGTTCAATGAAAACCATATTTGGCATTTAAAATTGGAATAAAGTGATTCGTGCTATAGATTATAGTTAATATGACATGAGTAGGAGTGAGGGTTTATTCATGGTGGGAAACAAAATACGGAAGTATCTCGGCTAATATACAATATAGAGAAAATATGTATATAACAACGTTTATTGAACATTACATTTCCGAAAAGATTGATTCTATACAAATTCTCGATCCGACGCATACCAAGAAAAATAAATCGAATTTTCTAAATTCTCCCACTCTACCCCCCTCCCACTGGTCCAATTTTAACTGATAAAGAACTTAATCTTTATTAAAAAAAAAAAATTAAAAAAAGTTTGAATATCGAGTTTGCTATTGATCAGACAAGAATCTCGCATAATATCTTGAATACAATATTTGATTTTAAAGCTTCCAGTGAAGTAGATTATTATAAAACATACTACTATTTGTATGACATGGGTTGGAATGGGTGCTGAAAATTAAAACATCCAAATATCTGGGTTATTATTGAAGATAATTAATAAATGCATATAACAACATTTATATGTATTTACGTTTTCTTATAAATTTGCTTATTTACAATTTTTCGATCTCCGACTTACAGTAACGGAGATATTTCGGATTATCTAATTTCCCCCTCTAACTCCTCTCCCTCCCTGCCAAATTTCTAATATTCATCTTGACAAACCTGACCTTTGGATTTACGTGAATTGCTAATATTTCAAATTTAGTAAAAATCAAATAAACATCGCTAGAGAGGCAACAGACAATTTTATATATATATATATATATATATATATATATATGTATATGTATATATATATATATATATATATATATTACACACATACACACACACACACACACACACATATATATATATATATATATATATATATATATATATATATATATATATATACAAACACACACACAATTTTGAACGGACCTCATTTTCGTCTTCTACTATATAGGATCGATGGGCATTCTAGGAATTTTCTTGAAAATTCATGAACGTCCTGAGTTGAACCTTAATAGCTGATTTTCCTTAAAGGATTAGATAAGAGAAGGGTTTCTCATTTTTTTGAAAACCTTAATAAATGTAATTTGCATTTGTTGCACTATTTTGATATTGCCCCCTTTAAATCAAAATCTGATGAACATATCAATAATAACTGAAGAAAATAATCTCTGCAACCTTACGAATATGATAAAATATAATAGCATAAATAATATCACGTTTCAAGGCAAGTTTTAATAAAGATCGTGGCAGCACTGTCATTTCCATGAGGTAATTTCAAAGCGAATGAGAAGAAGGCAAAAGTATGCTCAGCTATTTAAATTGACAATAATACCATCTACATTCAAACAGGTGTCGGAAGTCAAGGTTGGAATACAACTTACGTCTTTATCAACACTTATTCCCATAATTTGATTCCCATCAAGCGGAAATGTGTTACTTAGAAATGGAACTAGAAAAATATATAATACAATAGAAAGTACAATACATATTACTTTCTTAGTATATTTTTAAACAACATGCCATTTTCTAAATGCAATTAAAAGTTAAAGCTTTTTATTTTGATACTAAACTACTCTTATACTGTACTTGGCAGACTCAGGATCGGCCACACACATAGAAACTTAATGACAACTGCAGTCATCTCTACATGTAAACAAGTCCGTCACGTAAACTAAGCAGATTGCTTAAGTTTAGGGATAGCGTTCCCGTAATTGTGTACCACGTATTCGTTATTTCTATTTTTCGAAAATCGAGTCATGAGTACGACCCTTATAGCTGATTTACCTAAAGGGAGATGTGCTAAAAGCGATGAGTAGAAAAAGAGCCACACCCCACCCCTCCCTATAATATATGTAATTTTGAACGGACCTTGTTTTTGTCATCTCCAGGGTAAGATCGATGGACATTTGAAGAAATTTTTCGAAAATGTCGTCATGAGTACATTCCCTTAAGGGAAATCTTCTAATACTGCAACAAATTCTTAACAACGAAACACATATTAACAGACTCCATCCAACAAAAAGACCATGACATACCCACGATTTTACTGATCTACCCCCTAACTCATACACCCTAACTCATAAAAAAAATATATAGGTATTTGTCACAAAAAAATAGAATTATAACATTTTTCATACAACGTACTTCAGAAGATTATAAACGTTATAGCTGTAGGTATAACCTAATGGCTACATAACAGCATAAAGTGAACGAAAATAAATAACAAATAACAAACGTATAACTTTTAACAGATTTCCCTTGATGGAAGTCAGCTATTGAAGTATTTAACCGTCCCATTCATATTCGTTAATGGCTGTAATTAGAACAGGAATAGTGGGGTTTAGAGAGGGAGACGAAAATTAAAAAAATCGACGTTATCTTTAGAAATTGAGAATAATTGTGAGATGAAATCAGAAGTGTGTCATATCAGCAGGTGGGAAATTTCCTTCAATATGAATGAACTTCAGGTATTTAAGAGATATTATTCTAAATATCTAAATAAAGCTATCACCTTTATGCGATCAAAGTAAATTCATTATCCTATTAGTGATTAACCCTCATCTTTCTCACGCTAATCACCTGAATTCTGGGGCATAAAATAAATATAAATGTCATTAACTACTTTAGATTTAAGTTTTCATTATAAAAAATAAATTGCCCCAGATATGTGAGTAACAGTGACATTTCCATTAAATTTAACGCTCTAAAGTCAAGAAATATTTTTGATCTTCTGTGACATGATATTGTAGATCATTTTCTGGAGATATAAAATATGGATTTTTACAACATCCCATTTCTGAGCTGAACATCAGCATTGGAATCCATGGTTTAGTAGTAGAAATCCATAGAAACCATGGTACGAAAACTGCGGAGTTTGTAACAAATCTCGAAACCAAAGAAACCGGTAAAGGTTTAAGTCTATTCGGTCGGGCAGTAGGGAAAACGTACACAAGCCCAAGGTGGGAAGAATAAAAGGGAAGAGAGAAACTGACTGATAATAATAATAAAACAGTGCTTCACTATTGTGGAGGGAGCTCAATTCTTGGTCAAATGAAGCGACTCGAACGGCAAGCATTGTGTATTCCAGGGGCGAACCAGACTTAAAAAGTAAGAATCTTGACTTCTCTGCCAAGAAACAGGCACCATCGGGACATACAAATGAATTTATCTTGAATAAAGGGTAAAAGACATGAACTGCGCTCGAGATCGTTGGACGACATGAAGCAATAAAGGACTTCAAATAATCAACTTCTAATACTTCGCAATGGCCAATCAAAACTAAAAGTGTTACAGCAGCATCTTTTTTTATTTTGAGCATATATGATGGAAAAATTAATTATTCTATTTAATATTTAATTACGTATAGATTTATTTATTGGAGCTTTGCAGCTGTGGCGATGTTGCTCAAAATAAAAGCTTCATAAATTTAGACAACAAACAAAGAAAATAGAAATAAGAGAAACTAAGTAAATTAAACAATACAAAAATGGAACACAAAACAGAAATGGAAAACAAAAATAGAAATGTAGAACCAAAACAGAAATGGGACAAAAAAACAGATATTGAACAAAAAAACGGAAATAGAACACAAAACAGATGTGGAATAAAAAACAGAAATTGAACACAAAATGGAAATGAAAAATAAAAAGTATGTCACACAGGAGCTGCGTTAGCAGAGCAGATTTCCCTGGTATAATACACTTGTGATCTTATTCTGTATTTCTATGTAAAAATTCGGCGAATAAAAGGATTATTGGGAGGAGGGGTTACTGAACTCTGTAAACAAGAAAGTACAAATAACTCGCTTAATACTTCAGTTACGGAAACATTATACTGCAAAAATTGAAGAGTATCAATAACTTAACAAGATTGGTTTTTTGGGATACGTCTCGAAATAACGACGATATTTGAATTTTTGAAATCCCCCCCTAACCCCCCCCCCTTTCTATTCCACCTATGATTTCAGCCAATAACTACTGATACTAATGCAACAGATAAATATCGAGTATGGTATAGAAGAAATAAATATTTTAGCTTCACCACCTCAAAATCTTAATTGATGCCGGCATCTCACTCACATATTTGCATGTATCTCACAGAGTAAACCCATTTTTGAGGGCAGTCACAGGGAATCCTTGGTTCCTGTCATATCATTGTGAAGAGGGCACTGATGATGGAGCGTATGCTCTGAAAGCGCTCTGTCACAACGAATAAAGAATAGTGAAGGAACGAGGCGTTTTTTTCTTACCTGAGATCACACAGTAAACGTTCAACGGAAAAATATATTTTTATTTAAGATTAAAATAAAATGGTTCGTGATATATAGCAGCTCCCCCCTCCCTACTCGTCTGATTTTTGCCATTAACTAATGTGACCTGTACTTTTGCATGAAACTCTTATATATCAAGTCAAGAGACAATAATTGGGACCGCTAGAACGGTAACTGACAAATATATATATATATATATATATATATATATATATATATAAAAATATATATATATTAATATATAAGTATTATTATTTTTTTTTTTTTTTTTTTGAAGTGACCTCATTTTCGTTGTCTACTCGGTAGGACCGATGGATATTTGAGGAACGTTTTCGAGAATCGCTTCATGAGCATGGCCTCAATAGCTGATTCCCCTTAAGGGAAATCTCCTGAAATGCAAATATATTTTGATTGATATTGTTCTTGAAATAATTTATTTTGAAATAAATAATTTTTTTAAATTAATTATACATATAGAAATGACTACATATTATACCTATTTGTTAACTTAAATAAAGTCCATAGGCATCACTTGAACTAGTGCACCAATGCTCAGGCAGGATTTTGAGATGATACTTAACTTTAATGATAACAGGTAGGATAGAATGATTTGGTTTTGACACTTCGATTCAAATCAGTTCCTCTGTCAGTTTTGCCCTTCAATATTTTAAAGAAAGAGTCTTGGTTCATAAATTTATTATTACTGCAAAATAAAACTAATGATAAATTACCATTAGAGTCTATTCATAGACACAGAATAAGTTAATAAACTTCAAGTACGAATGTATTTCATCAGGTATGAAATTGAGATTTGAAACCATTTTAAGAAAAACTAGGAAAAACTTTACAGATTGTAGTTGACTTATTTCATTCAGTTAGATGAGTTACATTAGAAAATATAATTGGATTGTGCTTTATCAGTAATAAGGATATTCTGGCACGAAGTCAGTTCCATGCTCATTATTTGTAAATTATCCACAGAATATTATGTGCAGACCATGGGATATTGAGAAATTATACTGAATATGAAGATGTAGAGAAGAGCGTTCAGGTTAATAAATATGTTTTCACGCAAATACTGTTATAAATATGTGTTTATGCATACATATGTATGCCACGTTAACTCAGTTTATATACTTATATATATATATATATATATATATATATATATATATGTGTGTGTGTGTGTGTGTGTGTGTGTGTGTTAACTTCATAACGGTAGTAATTTTGGTATGATCGTTACCAAACTCTAATTACTAATGGCTGAAATCTGACCAGTGGGAGAGGGGGAGGTTAGGATGGGAAATTCGAATTAACTCTATTGTTACACATCGAATCAAAAACGTTTATAAAAAGCTCGTCACGCAGGGGCTGCGTAAACTAAGCAAATTTCCCACGTGAAGTTTTACAATAGAGAAATTTCACAAGAGCTGAGCAGTTAATGAAACGGCCGAACTAGCTTTTGGCGGGAAAGCCAGCCAGATTTAATAAAAAGGCAAATATCTCGGTTAATATTCAAGATAGAGAATAAATGTATATAACAATATTGATAATAAATTTAATTTGTAATAAGATCGATTCTGTACAATTTTTCGATCCGACGTATAGTAACGGAGATATTTCGAATTTTCGAAAACCCTCCCCTCTAAACCCCCCCTCCCACTGGTCCGATATCAGCCGTTAACAAACTTGATCTTTCTTTTTACATAAAACGCTTAAATATGAAGTTTGGTAAGGATCAACCAAAAATTGCGACCGCTAGAGCGGTAACAGACAAATATATATATATATATATATATAGTTTTGAGCGGACCTCATTTTCGTTATCTACTAGGTAGGATCGATGGTTATTTGAAGAAAAATGTCGAAAATTCCGTCATGAGTACAACCTCAATAGCTGATTTCCCTTAAGGGAAATCTGCTAAAACAATCTTATGGACAATTTAATGTTGTTATGTACGTATTTTCGTCATCAAGAATATTAACCTATATATTTAGATTCTTTAGTTTTCATCGTCCTATAAACCCCTCGTACTCATTTTATATTAACAGTAAGCAGTTGTAACGAGAACCAAATGATTCTAAGCTAAAATACTAAATATCGTTTTGTAGATACATTTTTTATGCGAGATATATGCAATATACGTCATCAATTAAGATTTTATGTAGATGTTTATTTGATTTATAACATGAAATAGGGCCTGGAATAGTGAGGGTTTAGATGGCTGGTGGGAGAATTCGGAAATTCAAAATATCTCTGTTATAATAAGCCAGATCGTAAAATGTTATAGAACCAATCTTGTTAAGCTGTTTGTGGCGTACAATTCTCCCAAACTCTTGTACTCGTAGGTTTTTCACATAAGAATAGAGATGAGTTTGTTATAAAAGCTCTAGGGAAATCTGCTTAGTTTCCGCACCCATGCTTGATGGTCTTTTGCTACTAAGCTAGAAAGTAATGTACAGATTACAGCAGGCGAGCTGAAATGGCGAAGTTATAGTAATTTCAGAATGTGAGGAATCTCCTAAGTTCACTCAGCTCCTGCCCGAAAAACTTTTATATTAACTTTTATGACGACGATAGAGATCTTTACCTTGAGAGTGCGTTAAAAAAACAACAACAATAAGCAAAAACAAGAGTCGAGCAAAAAATAAAATTTATTTCCAAAGACTAACGACCCAAAGTAAAATACGGGTTTAGTCGGAGATTAAAAAGGTCAGTAGAGAGTGAGAGAGAGAGTGTGTGTGTGTGTGTGTGTGTGTGTGAGAGAGAGAGAGAGAGAGAGAGAGAGAGAGAGAGAGAGAGCGAAAGAGAGAGAATCTATGGTTGTAGTTGAACGATCGGCGAGGACCTTGGACAGCCTGCTGTGGATTCTCACAGCAAGGTGAAGGTGACAATGGGACAGCTTCCACAATCGCTATCGATTTCCGATTCAATGATTGTTGAAGCCGATGCAGATTGCAACAGAACCCATCTATCAGCAATCTATGGGTCCTTGGCACATATCCCACCCCGTTAGTACTGTCAGCCAGGTGGACATGAGGCGGGGGTCATTATTACCTTGTCACAATACCGTGAATCGATTATCGACAGGAATATACATACTAGTGGTTTTTTTTATCGATTGTGACAACACAATCGACAGCGTATTCGATGGGCAATGAGTCTTCGTTTATTCGGACCATTTAGCAACCCAAGACATTTTCAAAGGCCACATGAGTTAACTTGAAGACAGTTGGAAAGAAACGTTTTATCGAGGAATTTATGCATTTCATAATTTTGTTATTTCTTAAATACCACCAAAAACGAGAATTTCACCACTGACATATAATATTACAGACATCTATAATTTTTAGCTGAATTTCCCATTAGGTTTAGTATTTATCGAAATCTAAAGGTTCATTAATCTTTAGTTAATCCCGTGCTTCTAACCATCTCCTATGAACAATAAGCTGATATATCATTCCAAGCTTAATATATATATATATATATATATATATATATATATATATATATATATGGAGGAGAGGCAAACGAAAAAAAAATTACGAAACATAGATAATCGTCTACCAATAATACATAATAAGAATAAATATACTGACAAAAACATAACTAAAATAACTTCTAGGCCTTTACGTTGCTCTACAGCCTCTGTCCTGAAATAAGCACACCATAGATTTGGGACACTTCCACCATACTTCCCGAGCCTATCCTACACCTCTCTTGGTCCACCAGCTGCCCTGAAGCCTCGAGGAAAGGTACTGAACTTGGCCCACACGAACCAGGTTCCACTGAGCACTTTGATGGTGATCCACTCCAGTGTAGCTTGACTCACTCCCAGCTCTCGCAGCCCATCTGCACTCTTCTTGCACCAAACACCTTTGTAAGACAGGGGTTACCGGCAGAACTCTCACCATGCTTGGCTCCACATCAGCGAGCTTGGCTACAGCCATCTCCAACTCCAGCTGATCATATTTACTTTTCTTCCTATAGAAGCTGTCTTCCAAGGGTCCTGCCGCGGTGACCACGTGCACATCAATAATAGCGGCCTTGCCTTTGTACTCCACGACCAAGTCCGGCCTAAATTTACCCTGTGGGGTCATAAAAACGTTTTCGTGCCACATGCACCTCCGGCTGATCATACTTATTTGTCTTGCGGTAAAAGTTATCTTCCAAGGGTACAAAATGTTGTTATGTACATTTTACATTTATTTTGAGTATTAACTGTGAACGGTGTTAGTTTTCAGCCTTCAGTAAACCCCCACTCCTACTCATGCCTCCGAAAAGTTCTTATATCATGAACCACTTTACCTGAAGCTTAAATACCAAATATTGTTTTCAATAAAGTTTTACATGCAAATACGTTATGTGATGGCACCATCAATTAAAATATTACGCCTTTAGACGAAAATCTTTATTTGATCTACACCGTATTTAAACGTTTCAGGCAACGCTCAATATTATATTCGCTACTAGCTGTACCCTGCGCGTGTTGCTACACCACCAACTAAAATACTAAATTACGATAAAGATGTATATAATAACAGTTAAACATTTTTTGTTACTTGCACGTCCTCCAAAAAGACAGTAGGAAACGAGATATGACGATTCTTCAGTTCATGCCTCCCTAACAACCCCCACTCCTGTTCGTTCCTAAAAATGTTAATATAGCTAATAGCCAAAAGTACGGAGTTTCGTTTATTTCGATTTAGTCGTTCGTGTCCTATAACATTGTTGACCCCTTCTATAGTTTTTCCTGTATACCTCATTTATACTTCGTTATACGGCAAAAGAGTATATAACAAAAATTACTTTAAATAACAAAACAAACAACTTTTGTTATATGCACGTTTGCAAATGAATAGGTTACACTAAATAAGCGCGATTTCATATTTGAGACCTCACTTATAACCTTGTTCGTACCTCGAAATATTAATACAGCTTATAATCAGGAAGGTGTTAATACCAAATCATATACTGAGTTTCGTTTAGTTCGGTTGAGTCTTTTGTGCAATATGAAATTGTTGACTCCCACTATAGTTTTTAGCGTATAACTCATTTATACTTCGGTATACGACAAAAGTGTATATGGCAAATGTTACTTTAAATAACAAACTAAACAACTGTTAAGTGAATATTTGCTGAAAACCCAATAAAAAACGAAATATCGCTATTTTTAATTTCAGACCTCCCTTATAACCCCCACTCCTGTTCGTCTTAGAGAGTATTAATATAGCCTAAAACCTAAATTGGGTTAGTAGTAATATGCATACCGAGTTTCATAAAATTCGGTTCATCCGTTCACTATTCTATAAAGGATATACAGACAAACATTCATTTATATATATATATATATATATATATTTGCTGAAATTGACTCAGGGATAGGAGGGGGGGGAGGAGGAGTCGGATCGTAAAATGTTATGGAACCAAACTTGTTACCTGCTATTGACAGTCTATAATTGTTCGATGTAGTTATTCATAACTCAAATATTAAGAGGTTTATTCGTAATTCTTTTCAGTGTTCTTCATACCACGACTTCTACCCGTCGGTTTTTACATATAAATAGAGATCACTTTCTAAACACCACCTAATACATAACTGTTCTCAACCTCCCCTTCCAAAATCACTTCCATTCCTAACCAGGTCAATTTTGTACCATTTCATCATTAACATATAAATCGATATATGACATATAAATATTTATAAAAATTTGAACGGACCTCATATTCATCATCTTTTTTGGTAGGATCGATGGGCATTTGAGAAATGTTCTCCATAATCTTGTCATGAACCATAATAGCCCTTAAGGGAAATCTACAAAAAGGAACTTACTTAGCACTTAAAATTAAAAATAATTTTTTTGAAGATTTATTTCTGTTTCATATTACTATTTACGCCAAAAATATATCTAATACTGTAAATTTTTTAGGTCAGTGCCATTAAGAAGATATGCCTCGAATATTCCTATTTGCTCTCATATCATTTTGCTTCGTGGAGATTTGCATTTGCTGTCTTGGTGCCACACTTATCAGTAAGTAACCACTTAACTAGCAAAAAGATACTTAAGAGGTATTTTTCTTCCATTTCAATGTTGTGAGAAACTAAATACACAGTCGAAGTGCCAAGTGAACAGATGGCGCGACGAGACGATGTTATACTAACACGATTACGAATTGGATATACATTACTGACTCACTAGTATTTGATAGAAAGAAAAACAACTCCAATTTGTCAGGCTTGCAACGTTCACCTAACAGTCAAACACATAATTAACTGAATGCCATCAACGTATTAACTTACAAATACCACACGACTTACACGGATTACTGAAGAAGGGTAATCCATACTTTCACACAATATTTCATCATCTTAAGGCTATACACTTTTAACTCAAAAATATAGTATTTTATTTTCTTATTAGGTATATCAACTCCTGTGCTACATTTTATTTTATTTTTATTTAAAAATTCTAGTTTTTTTTTTTATTTTTATTCATTTTTTAAAATATATTTGAACGCTTTTAGATGGAATTCTAGAATAATTCAGTACTTTAATGAGTAGTTTAGTTAATTAGTATGCACAAAGAATTTTATATTAATAATCTTTCCTCTTTATCAAATCTTACTTTTTTAAAATAATCAACAATTTATACACTTACGGTCTTATTAATTTACTTAATATTTTCTATATATTCACTTATATTTTTTGGTTCATACTTTTTTGTTTCGTATTCAATTACGCATTAATACTTTTTTGCTCTTAAATCTAATCTTTTCCCTTAAACTTTTCCCGTTTTCCACTCAGAGTGTCCCTCTAACGTGGGAATTTATTTAAATGTTGTGTGCTTCATCCTTTAGATACTACACACATTTCAGTATTTACATTATAATATTTCTTATATAATAATTATAAACATTATAAAACAATAAACAAAATAAGTAAAAAAAAAGGAAATAAAATAAAACATATGTAGAACATTGCATATGTGTATAACAGTAGATGTAGATCTACAAAATGGTGTCCAATTCTTGAATAAATGCATTAAAGCTTTTGTTGGATTTGTGTAAAAGTTTCGGTTTGTCCGTCAGCCAAGTTCCGTTTTGTGAAGTAATATACTTGATGAGTTTTGATCTTGGTCCGTCAAGTAATGTACAGTCATATAAGAGATGGTCATATGTCTGCTCAGTCTCATTGTCCCATTTGCATGTATTTGTGTTTGTTAGTTTAAATTTGTACAAGTAACTTTTTGTAGGTCCATGTCCAGATATAAATTGTATTTTTTTAGAATTGCTAAGTGTTATTTTTTGTCTCTGGTATATAGTTGGTCTGTACTTATGTAATTGTCGTCGATTAGTAGTATTTGTCCATCTTTCGTCCCATTTTTATAAGATTCGTCTTTCAAAAGTCTTCCCTTGAACTTATTGTTCAATTTATTTTCTTGTTACTGTTGTTGAAGTATGTAGGATGAAAAAATTGTTGGCTACGCTTCCACTATAATAGTGGAAGCGTAGCCAACAACTTTTTCATCCTACATACATTAGAAGTCACTTCCAGAACCTGCCAGAATACCAACTCAGAATGTTGTTGAAGTGTTTTGTGATTTTCATTCATGTACATTTATTATTATCGTTAATTTTTGTTTTTTTCCTATTATAGTTGTTAATGACTTTTGTTTTTCGCAATTATCTTTAATCTTTTATTTCCGCCATAGATGATTTTTTCGTTTCCGGTGTTAATGTATTGACTGATCCTTATTGATTTTCATGAATTTCTGTTTAGTTTTTTTTCTTTTGTAATCTGAGCAATATTGCCTTGTAGCGAATCCTCCCGAATAAATAAATCATTAGGTGCTCAGGTTAGCCATGTGAGTTAAAGCGTTGGCCTTAGTCTCACAAGGTAAACCTAGAGTGGGAGGGGTTGATTCCCGTCTGGGCAATAGGAATTTATTTAGTGACGAACTCATTAAACAAAATCTCTAGTCCCATGCTGGCTAGAAAAGGGTCGTAAACTGTAGGTAACCAGTATCAATTAGCCATAGAGCAAAACCTGGACGTTAATAAATAATATTAATATTCATAAATCTCATTAATATATGCCAGTATCATTGTCAGGACCCCCGTAAGGGCTACTGGCGCCTGTGTGCAAAAAAGGATTTTGGCGCCCCTTAAGGCATTTTGAATTATCTTTTTTTTTATGGTAGGTAGGGGCTTGAAATAAAGCAAAGAACTGAACTTTAAAAGTCATATTTATTTGTAGACTAAAATATCAAAACGAAATAAACAGAACAAAATCTAAATTTTTTTTTTGGGCACTTGGTTTTGGCGACCGTGTGCATTGCACACTTTGCATACGTGGTAGCGGGCCCCTGATCATTGTACAAGTTCTGGGCTGACATTTTCAACTTTATTCAGTGGAAATCAGACTTTCTATAACTGCCAAAGAACGAAAGCAGTTAGTTTGCAGCGCACAACCGCCTGATATTTAGTGAATAAATGCGTTTCGATCTCATCTAAATGCATATGTTGAGACCAATATGAGGATAAATGCTTGCGTCAAAGCATATTACACCAATCTGGCCCATTCCTGGGCTGCTTTATCATTGTCTAATCACCAAAGGTGTAAGGTTAATTATCTACTAATTAATTATGGCATATTTCATTAATTTTAATTTGACTGGCAATCCATTAGAACGAACTTTTCAGCACTCACTGATTGCTTAAACTATTGAGGCAAAATGAGGCTAAGTTACAAAGCACTCCAACATGACTTTCTGACTTCTTGATCCATCAATACAAAATACTTAACCCTGCGGGTCGGACTTTTTTACCAAATCTTTACTAGATGGGATACATCCAAATAATTTTTGGGATGATGAACATCAATTAAGATTTTTTTTAGAAATAGAGAATATATGGAGGGATGAGATCAGCATTGTGGCATACCAGAACTTAAGGAATTTGCTTAGTTTACGCAACTCCTTCACGACGGACTGCATCATTACCAAACTCGATACTTAAGACTTTCATGGAAAACTAAAGATCAAAGTTGTTAATTACTGAAATCAATCCAGCAATGGAGGGTAAAATAATAAATTCGAATTATTTTCGTTATTTTGAGTCTAATGGAAAAAATAGATTATAAGTTAGCTCAAAATGTATGCAGAACATAACACGGAAATACTGCAGTCAACAGTGGAGACGGCGTTTAAAAACCATTGATCTTTTCTTAAGAGTATGTTAGGCTATTTTTATTAATTTATTCAATTGAGTTATTTTCTTTCTCAGAGATATATCATTTTTAAAATCACTACCTTAAAAGTTAATGGCTCTTAAAAAATTCACTTTCTTCTAAAACCTTATCAAAAAGACATGTTACCCAGATTAGCCAGTAATTCTACGACATCATTGAGGTATAACTAGCGAGACAATATGGGGCGAATTAATATAACGTTAATAACACCCTCATTGAATATGACACTTTTAGCAGATTTCCCTTGAGGGATATCAGCTTTTGAGGTCGTACTCAATGACGGGATTTTCGAAAAACGTCCTCAAATTTCCATCGATTTTACCTAGTAGATGACGAAAATGGATCCGTTCAAAATTTTATATATATATATATATATATATATATATATATATATATATATATATATATATACACATGTCTGTTACCGATCTAGTGGTCGCAATTTTTGTTTGAACGTTACCAAACTCGATATATAAGTGTTTCATGCAAAACTAAAGGTCAAGTTCGTTAATGGCTTAAATCGGACCAGTAGGAGGCATCCCAACCATCGTTTACAGCAGGGCGGGGGCGGGGAGGGGAGTGATTTCAAAACTTCAAAATATATCTGTTATAATAAGTTGGGTCGAAATCTTGTATAGAATCAATGTTTTTGCACATTTTCTCGTCTATAAATGTTATACACATTTATTCTGTAACTTGAATATTAACAGACATATTTGCATTTTTCAGTTATCTTCATTCAGTAAACCTCTACTCCTATACCTGTCAGAATAGCAATACATTGTCACATCATGAACCACTTTATTCTAAGCTTTAATATCGAATATTGTTTTGAATAGATCTTTATAATGTGAGCTAAATGCAAATTCTACATTCTTATCTCAAAAATGTTTATTTGATCTACACCATGCTCGATATTTGACAATTTCAGCCAACGCTAAAGATCATATTTGTTATTGGCTAAAATCGGAATGGGGGGGGGAGGAATTCGAAAATTCAAAATATCTCTGTTATTATGATTCGGTTCATAAATTTTATTGAACCAATTGTGTTCAGCTATTCATAGTCTACAATAATTGTTCTATGAAATTTTTTCATAACCCAAACATCCTTAAAAAAATACTTTATACCTTCTTAGTACTTTCTTGTTTTCTGCCTTTAGTAAGCCCCATCAATGGATTTTTATTTAGAAATAGATTATATGTGGCGAGATGACATTACTAGTGTGTTATTTCAGCACTTGGGAAATCCGCTTAATTTATGCAGACCCTGCCTGATAAACTTGCACATACCTTAGGAGAACCCTAAGAGAATACAGGGGTGGGGGGGGGGTGTTATCTCATAGACTAGTCTCTAAAAAGGGAAATTTATATATGAAATAGAAAGAAGTATTTTTTAGCTGTTTTCCAAATAGTGACATGATTAAAATATTAAATATAAATTAGTTTACTTTCTGAAGGAATTGTTAAATGATTTGTGTTGACTAGAAACAGTGGCCAAATATGCAGTGGAGATTAAAGTTTTATTACAAAAATTTTACCTTTTATTTGGCTTCCTAATACAATGTCAATTGGTTGACCTTCCTCTTAACTAGATAGCTATTACCTAACCGTATTAGCTAAATATCAGTTGGAACATTTAACAGTTAAATTGAAGAAAACAAATACTTGAATATGAAAGCCCTTACTGCAAATATGTTGGTGGAAAACCCCAGTTTCAATGTTTCTAATTTTTGGAATTATTAGTAAGCAAAGATGTTTTTGCTATTTACTAAGTACAAATTGCCATAACAGGCTCAAATCAATCAAATGACCATTTGAGCTTTACAAGCCTACCAGAGGACAGATGTGAGGTCCTACCATAACTTTGCCTACACTACTGATCTAAATGGAGGAAATAATCAGCAAAAATATAGAGAAATTGATTGATTTTACACTTTGGACAAATATAGATTCGCTCATTCTGATGTCCATACTTTTCAGGGAGTGGAGGCTTGAGCTGCTATGACAAACAGCTAATAGTGGACTTGCACAACCAGCTGAGGCAGAGAGTTGCTCTTGGACAAGTTCATGGCCAGCCACCTGCTGCTAATATGCTCGAGATGGTAAGTTCGATAGGTAAGTTCGGGATTACTTTATACTCAATAATATATCCTACTGTGGACAAAGTATTGAGGAATTCGCATAGGAAAATTTTCAATTTAATTGTTATATTTCCAAGTAATTGCCTTGGTCTCTGAATCCTTAAAATGTTTGTCACAGAAGATGTTCTGCATAGGCATGCTGATATCATGTTATATTTCATATTTCATTTCACCAGTAATAAGAACTTTATGAAAACAGGACTTCAAATCTAAATTGGACATGAAATTTTTTGTGGTACAATACTTTAAGTGAATATTGCTCGGGAGTTTAACCAAAGACTGAAAACAAAAATTAATACAAATAGCTCAGTTGCATTTGAGTTAGAGAAAAACTTGTAGAACCAGAAAAATTGTATAGTACATTACTTTGTTTATTATGTGATATTTTTCGATTCAAAACAAATTAACTGAGATATCATCACTCTTTTATTTACGCTTTCTTTAACATTGTTGTATGATTTCATCTATTAAAGAACTTAACATTTAGTTTTACATGAGGAAGTAAAATATCAATTAGTAGAATAAAAATTGAGCCCTCTAGAGCATAGAATGTTCATTGATGGTGTCAAATTGCTCATTATCCGACCTGTGTCGCATAGCATAGTTCCAATGAAAACAATACATGGTAATTATGTATGATTTTAATGACAATTGGGTTATTCATAATGAAAAATGAATAAATGGGCTGAAGAATTAATACAGCATTTGTAAATTGTGAATCGTGGTGATTATTAGAAGGTAGCTGTCATATTAATACGCTTTTAAATTCCTTGAATGATTGACATTTACAAGAAACTTTAAACCATACTTACCCTACTCATTTCTCCCTCTGTTTTATTTATTTCATTTGAATTAAGTTACAAATTAAATGTGTGTGTTTGTGTGAACTAGAGTGTAAAATAAATTTTTAAACATGTGTTTTGGACTTCTTCATTCCAGGATTTAATCGCAAAATTTATAGCTTTACATAGTTTTAATTTAACACTTTCTCAATTTTATTTCGATATATTTTATTTTGTTTTAAATAACTTAGTACACATTTTTCTTTGTTTTAACATTTTCAATTTATGAATTAATGATAAATGATGCTGAGAGACATCGCCACTTTTCGGAAATAATCAAATAAATAAATAACTAGCATATTTTTGCTAGCAAGGTGTGCAGGAATAATGGTCTAGATTCAGAAAGATCATCACCTTGATGAGGCCTTCAGTTAATGGAGGAATAATAATGTCACATCCCAGCAGACTACAAATGTCAAGTAACAGATATGCTGAGCATAATCTTTTATATGGTGAAGCATCAAATGAATTCGGACATTTCAATGTTTTCATTTAAACACCATAAAATAATGTTAACTTCAACCGTTCTGGGGAAAAAATGTATCATGTTTCTCTCAATAAACCTGCTTTATTTATATTTCTTAGCAATTAAACTCACCATAATTAAGCACTGGGCCAATTACAGTATACATTTCGTTTTCAGTGAAATAGAATTAGATCGATAAGCCCATATCATTTCTTTATATATATATATATATATATATATATATATATATATATATATATATATATATATATATCTTTAATTGTAGAAATGTAAGAGTATTTGGTTATATAATATGAAATAAGCCTAAAATGTTTGCATATGTACCTACTGAAATTATCAGCAATAACTATAAGTACTTAATTGTGATTTAAATAAAATAAATTCTAACTAACAAATCTTCTTGTTCTAAACAAATTTTCAATTGGTTGTATCATGTTTATGTCAGTGTTTATTTTTCAATAATTGTAATGAATAATGTTAGTTATTTTAATGTTTCCTATAGAGCAATGTTTATCTGCAGTATAGGAATTTATTTCCCATGCTCCATCATAAATGATAATACATAGTATATAAGTATCTTAATTCTTCATTTTTTCGTACAGTATCAAATTAAATTACAACTTTTACAATGAAAAAAAAGTACTATAAAGAGAACTAAATTGACAATTATGTATCTGTAAATGATATTAATAAAATATGATAAAAAATAATAATGAAGTAGAAATAATGAAAATGATATTTAGATAATACAACTGGTTATATTAAAACACAAAATAATTTTGTAATTTTAATTTGATTTTTTTTTTTTTTTTTTTTTAAATTCCAAGGGATGGGATGAAGAATTGGCAAGACAAGCACAGGCTTGGGCAGACCAGTGTATTTTTCGACATGACTCTAGTAGATCAAGGAGATTGTGTAAGTAAATGATAATTTAGTTTAATATCTAATAAAATAATTATTTGAACCATTTAGAGGAGTGTATATTTTTATGCCAGATCAAATTGATTTCATCTATTTAAAAAATTAAAGATATATTCTGCACGACTAAATTCAAATGAAATCATCATCTACAGTAAACTACTAAAGATAGGCACTAATCTCCCCCCCCCCCCCAAGCCCTATCAAAAGTGAATGTATTTTATGAACTCATGTGATATCATAACTGTATAAACATATAACCAACAGAGCATTTAATTCTGTTAGGAAAGTGATTACCATAGTGATATTTTACCTATGGATTGACTATTTTGTCCAATTGTATTTGTACTATATGACTCACTTTAGATATTTATGTCAAGATAACATTTTAAAACAAACTGAAATAGTATATTTCTTTAATATTTCTTCCAAAGTGTTAGAATGAATTTCAAAGGGATCAGCTATATGCTTCAGTAGTGTGATTGATTTTGAGTATTGTGGGTGTGCTAAAAATACAGTCGAGTTATTCTGCTATTCTGATTATAACTTTGATTAGTAAAATCATATTACCTTAACAAAAGGGAATTGACCACTGGTTCATGATGAAAAATGCCCAGTATTGTAGAATAACATGTATAAATAATTAATATCATATGCAAATATGTATTAATTTAATGCCGGATTATATCCATACGTTGCAAATTACATGAAAAGCTTTGGAATAATGTTGAACCCCTCTCCCTCCTTCTCCCATTGTATTTCAATTTTGAAACACAATTTGAATACTAAAAATTTTGGCACTATTGGAAATTTCAGACAATTGCATATCAAAAACAGGTTCAATGAGATTTGATATATATCTTTTAGTCATGTAAAGATTAAGCATACTAACAAAGTGTGAAAAGTTAAGGGAAAATCACTGTGTTGATTTTCAAGATTCATGGGAGTATACCATCTGCACTATTAAGAATGTGTACATTGGGTGATTTTAAAGAAAGGAATCTTTAAGGGGGAGTGCCCAATGTAATGTGGGATGGCACGTCAGAAAGGTGAAGAAAAGATGCAGGCCTAGGCAAAGATGGATGGACCACCTTGATAAAGAGATTTTTTTTTTTTAATGAAATTACTACTTTTATATTTTAAAAAAATAAATTGAATAAAAGTATTATAAATAGTAAATGAAATTAACAATTATGTAACTATAAATAATAATGTTAAAATATGAAAAAAAAAAATAATGAAATAGAAATAATATAATCGATACTTAGATGAAGTTTAAAGGTATCAGTTCAGTTCAAATTTTAAAGTCACAATGTCATAGCTGTGTTGAAACAACAATTGTTTTTTAGTAGCTGGCCAAGCTCCGTTCAGAAGAACTAAGCTTTTTATTAATGTTGCCCGTTATCTATCATGAATTCTGCATGTACATATTATATGGTCAAAAGATTGTTTGGTTTCATTATCACAGTCACACATATTGTTGTCATTCAGACCAAAATGATAAATGTAAATTTTAATTGGTCCATGTCCAGTTAGTACTTGAGTAAGCAGTCCATTTATGTATTTCATTCGTTTTCTTTCATCTACAGTTTTAATGAAATGTTCATCCATTCTCTGTCCATAAATCAGTAGATCGTTCTTTCAAAATTCGTTTTACAATCTCCAACTGGCTAGTATGTCAGCTTATTTGATGCATATAAGTCATGTGTGTTCTTTAATGTAAGTTAGTCCTAGTTCTATTTGCTTTTGTTTACATTGAAAAATATTTAGTATATTTAATTTGTTAAGTAGTCATTTATTTAGGGATTGCTAAGTCTGTCAATCAATGTTTTACCTTCAGTGTGTATAATAATTGTGGTGGGCCCTGTAATAGTCATTAATGTATTGACTGGCTCTTAATATTGCCAGATGTTCAGCTTGGTTTTTAATGCAATCGGGACCAAGTCCCTCTTTGTATGTATTAATCAACTCACTTCCAATACAAGCAACAATAAAAAGCATGCCACATCTTGTTCACTTTTACTTTGACCAGTATAAATTTCTTTGCTTGGAGTCAGTGATAATTGTCAGGTGATGTGTCTGTTTCAAACTTTAGAATAGAATCAATAGAAAAATAGTTACTCACAGTCCCCCTTCTTAAATTCAAATTGAATTAATAAGTAGTGGTATGTTTTTTTGAGCCCAGGGGCCAACTTCTTCAGATCTAATCTTGATAGTCCCTTTCAATAAGATATGCAAGTATTTATCATAATAATTACCAGTTTTCCATGAAAATCAAAAATCCTGTAGATTGAGACAATTCGCAAAGCATCACATCAAAAATAATCATAATTATAATAATTAATAAATATAATGAAAATTCTAATTATTAGTATTTCTTATTCATTTTTATAATCCATATAATCTATGTTTAATTAAAATATTTGCCTTTCAGTGCTAATAATAATGATAATAACTGATTTAGTTGTATTCTTGTTTTTTAGCTCGTTTTCCTGTCGGACAAAATTTAGCAGTTACTTGGAGTTCTCCCAGACCAAATGCTCTTGGTCCAAATCCAGATTTTCCTTCTAAGATTAATGATTGGTTTGAAGAAGTTTACCAATACGGCTATTCAGGAGCGTTTACTGAGTCTACTGGACATTTTTCACAGGTATTTGCTCACTCGATATTATGTTCCCATAGCATATGTTTATAAAATATATTTTTATACTGGCAGTGTACATCAGAAAAACATATTTTATATCACATCAATATTGGGTATTTCATTTTAATAAGCAGGACAATTTAATAAAGTGATCAATTAAGCAGCAAACATCACACCACAGAGTCTCATTGATAGTTGTGAATGCTTTGTTTTTAAACTATATCTTAGCTCTCCTAATCTGGTTGTACAAAACTTAATTAACCCTCGGTTGAGGACAGGACATCTCTTTTGTTTTTTTATAAAATAAATTAAATTCTTTGCTGATTCATAAAATAAATTAATGTTGCTTTCTTGTTGGTCTGAACATTCAAATCTTAAAAATGAGTTCCTACAATTTATAATCCGTTAAAATCCTTGCTCAAATAGAAGTAGACCTGAGAGGTCCCCTCACTTCACTCACCAACGCCAACTTTCAAACCACGCCTATTTGGAGGATTTCTGAAACATTAATAATTCAAAACAATCCACCCAGAACAAATCTAGCTTTTAAACAATTCAGTGCAATATTGAAGCCATAGCAGCCAGTAAACTGCACTATGTCATGCAAAATTTACTAAAACAACTATAAGGGTGTACACATTTTATTGGCACCTAGTTGACTTAATACTCAAACAATATTTTACTTTAATACTGTAATACAAATAGTAGCAATTATACTTAACTTTGAAAAGGGGCATGAGTTGTCCTTGAGACTTAAAGCATTGATTTTGATCTGATTTTGTATACCTTATGTTATAAGTTCAATTATTACCTGGGCAATAGGAATTTATTTAGTGAAGAACTCGTAAAATAAAATCCTAAGTCCCACCCTAGCTAGAAAAGATTGGTAACCTGTACATAATTCGTCCCCATTAGCCTCAGTTGCACAAAGTAGACATTACTAAATAGCATTTAACTTTGTAAATAGTAAAAATAAAGCTTTTTAATAATAGCTTATTGATCAAAATATTCCTATTTTAATGGTGAATCCTGTGTTATCAATGATTTTATTTTATATTGATTATTTTTTCAATAACAGTATAATAAGTCTATAAATAATATACAGGAGACTCTCTGCTACCTTAATCAAAATATCAGGCATTCAAACTATCTGACCTATTTATAAGTATATTTTACGTTTGGTCGCTCCAGCTGAACCTAAGCTTGGGTCAACATCTATACCTACCCCATACAATGTTCAGATTAATTACACCAAGTTTGGGTTTCTAGACTTTTAGTCTTCCGACAGGTCATCTGCCCACTTTTGCATGAGCCCTGCCTTTCTTCTTTTTATATCTGGTGCCTAAAAACAACTTGTTAGCAGCTTGGAGGGTTCCAACCTATTAACATAATCCAATAACTTTTGTCTGGTTTTGTTTATTGCCTAGAGTTGTCAGATTCATCTTTGATCTCAGTGCATAATTTCATTGGATCCTACACAGCTTCAATTACACTGAAAATCTTTCTAAGATTGTTCTGCTCCTCTACTACTTTTTTTTTCTCCAATAAAAGGGGGTTCTTTACATTTATGAGTGGAGGTAATGTTGGCAATACACTTAGTTCGATTTTGGGAATTGCGCATTAGATTTTATTTAGCTGTGCAATTAAGAGTCTTTGAGTTTGGGCTACTATTTGCTCCACCTGTGCCCGCTCAGCATCATGGAAACAAGTATCTTGAACAAAGAAAAGTATTTTTGGTCTGTTATCCTGATGTGAAAGAAAACATATCAAGCTTGACCTCATGACCCTCACACCAACACCATGGTCCTTCGTGGTTTGTTAAGCCAAAGATTTTCACTCTTTCTTTGCTTGTATGAATCCAAGAGGAGACCTGGTGTATGGAAACAGCTTCCAAACATAGCAGTCAGTTACATATGTCTAAGGAAAATATGTCAATATCTTTGTTTTCTGTCAGATAACCACTTCTTGCCTTGTAATTTTCATGGCATTGATTGTTTACCATTATTGTGATCTGAGGGTGGTCCCTGCACATAACATCCCTTAAAAGTACTGATCTCCAATTCACTTGAAGCTTCAATAAATTTACACTGCAATATTTTATTGTAGTCAACTTACATCTGTTCCAAGACCTTCTTCAATCATCTAAGGAAATAATAATAATAAAATTGGATAATACCAATGGAAATGATTTTATCATAAATATTCATCCCATAAATATGGTGAAAGCAAAAAATCTGTAAACTGAAAAACTGTGATGAAAGTTTTATAAATATACAAATATTAAATTTTTAAGGCAATTATTTATTCATGTTTTGCATAATTTCATCCTTGCAACATCCCTCAGGAAATGCTTGGATTCTGTTATAGTATTTTCTCATTAAAACGAGTATTCTATTCTGTAATGCTAGTTCATTGACTTCAGCAAGAATACTTTCAATAGGGCTGGACCTAAAGGTTCTTATTGGTAATCTAATACCTGTATTCTGTATTGTGTTAAATATTTTGAGGTATTGGGCTTGGCAGTAAGTATGCAATGCTTCAACAATTCAGAAGAGATCTGGTGCCACATCAATAGAAGTTTAACATTACTTTCCTGTAGCACTCCATTTAGTGTTATTTAGGATTCTCAAAAAATGTAAGGTTTTTCTACATATATAGTATTGATAATTTCCTCCAAATGAGATACCCATGTAAGGTGTTTGTCAAAGGACATGCCTAAGAATTTCAATGTATGTAATTCTTCTGTGAGTACATTGCTTAAGTGTAATAGATACTGGTTGTAACTTTTCGTTCAAGTAGATTATTTGTTTCTTGAGCTTCTTCTTGGCAAATAGTGGTTGTGATGGAATAGTAGTATACATAGGAGTATAGTATAGTAAATCATCAACATATAGACAGCACTGAATATCTGGTGGAATTTTTTCCTTTACCGAGCCCATCGCAGAAATAAAGAGAGTTGTGCTTAGTACACTCCCCTGAGGAATACCCATTTCCTTTCTAACAATTTCTGCTGTGCAAGTGTTATTTCTTACTCCAAATTATCTGTTAAATAGAAATTCTCGGATAAGCTGTGACACAATTACATTCTGTGTTTAAAGTGTTTTTTTATGTCAAATGAGATGGAATAGAACTGATTTCTTGCTAACATTTATAAGAGCATTTTCTAGTGTGACAAGTGTCTAAGTGATCCAAACTCCATGTACTTTGGTTAACATATAAAAATATGAGCCCACCGTTACTGCCGAAATTTGTTCTGATTCACAAGGTGCGTTACAAACTCTTTGACACATTTGCACCACACATCTATAGTATTAGTAATTATGGCATTAATCATTTAAGAAATATATGCTGATATCCTTATTTTAAGTAGTATTCAAGGGTGGTATTTGAAACATGGCATTGATCATGCTATTCTCTTGCATTTGATGAAAATAGTTTTTTTGATATTTAAATGTCAATATGTTAATGATTAAAATAATTGATATAATATGATAACTGTCAACAGTGGCAATTTTTTCATAATAAACAAAAAAAAACAGTTATTCACAAATTTTATGCAAAAAATATTGGGAGGTAGTTAATTTCTATGTTAAGCTACTGAATTACCTTTACATAACAACACCATCCCTTGCATTCATCAGCAATGTGCAGATATAAATATTTTACCAATATTGTAAATGGTTCTTTTCAGTTGATATATTCTCATATAAGCACCCAAATCCAAAAAAATCATGTCATAACAAAAAACATAAAACTCATTGTTTGGAGTCTGCCATATTCTTGTCTACCATCTCTAATTTATTCTTCTATCCAATCTCAAAGATCATCTATATTGTTTACTATATCTTGGTTTCTATAGTATTTTAAATATTATTTTCTAGATTATTTGGGGAGATACATACCTTGTTGGCTGTGGTTATTCATATTATTTGCAGGGATCAAGATATACTAAGCTCTATGTGTGTAATTATGGCCCAGCGTAAGTACTACTTATTATATCCTCATTAATAGCCTAGCAAGAACAAGAAAAGGGAAATTGGACAATGTATTGTACTTTGTTTCAAGGAAACTAAACAAAAAAGAATATTATAAGAAAGAAATAGAATTAATTATTAAATTGTTTAGTGTTTTTCTCAAATATTCTCTCGTCATCTGACACTAAATATCCACATGAGCTCGACCATTGGATTTTCCAAGTGCTGGTATAACAATTGTGATCTCATCTCACCACATATTCTCCATTTATGTTTAAAAAGCTGATGAGTTAAAGGGGCAGGGGGAATATATAATAACAACATTTATAGGCAATTAAATTTGCTATAAGATTGGTTCCACACGATTTTTCAATCGATTTATAATAACAAAGATATTTTGAATTTTCAAAATTCCTCCCATTTGTACTCAGCACTACCTAATATTAATCTGTCTAAAAATCTCCAAAACCCTTTATTCAATTTGTAATACTTCTTATTAATGCATTTGTGTTGGGAAGGTAATTATTGTGTAAGTGTTTGGTTAGCCGAGGTTGGTTGTGGTTGCTCTGTATGAACATTTCCACTTCTCAGTCTGCTATGTCTCTTGTGTTTGTTTTGTGACTGTGTTATTAAAACTAATGTGTTCCAAAGATTAGTTGCTTCTCTATTTAGGCATTCCCATGCACCAACAAAGGTTATGGGCCCAGCACACTCTACTGCGCTTCACTACGATATACATTACATTTGCCGCCATGATGGAATTGGAACTTTGCAACAAAATTTTACTTATTCTCACACTTAAACTCACAGCCCGAACTCAATAACATCTCTGACCCCATAACCTTTGTTGGTGTATGAGATGGGAATATCTAAATAGAGAAGAAACTAATCTTTGGAACATATTAGTTTTAATGACAGACACAAAACAAACACAAGATTTATTAAAAAATTATATGTTCCTAAGTTTAGTTTCATCTCATTTTAAAGATTCCTCTCCCAAGCACCTACAATTTGTTCTTAGACTCATCACGCTGAAGGTGTGGGTAAACAGTTGGACATTCTCTTTGATTCATACTGAGTAGGCTTCTGTTATTTTATTGAATTTCAAATTCAAATAAACAGCATCAATGCTAAACCTTTAAATACAGCATTATGGTTTACTATAAAACGGTGGTAATAACTACATTTTCCAAAAATGTGATTAGGTATTTTTCTTACTCTACTCTTCAAGTTCTTTTGGCAGTTATACCTGATTACACACAACCAATTATTAGTAGCAATTTATTTGATTAATAGATCTTTTATTTTTTCATTAATCATTTCAACAATATTCTTCAGATTGTGCAATGCATTTTAACATTATTTACTAATTTAGTATTACAATACAAAACATGCAATATATTTAATCTTCATGTACAAATTTCAACAGAAATTATTTTAATCGTTTGATCTTCAAGTTATTTTTTAAAAAGAGTAAAAAAAAAATTAATATATAAATGAAGTAAAATAATTAAAATATTACGAACAGACAAATACATACTTCAAATAGAAGTAAAACACATAAAATAAAAATGTCAGCTTTGGCTTGCTGAGTCCAAACATAATGATAATAAGAAGGTTTAACAGAAGTAAATTCTATCTAGGTATTTATTTACAAAATTATTGAACACATAACATTTTATTTGTACAAGTAATATTTTTGGAAATATGGAATTATGGTCAATATACAGAACACAATTATTCTGTCATTCAAACTGACACTTAGTTTTCAAAAATCCTTTGGCTTATTATAATCATTTTTAAAATTTTAAAGTTTTTTTGTTTTGTTTTTTTGATAAAGTTATATAATAATTTTAATTTATTTTTTTTTTAGTGGAAATATTCGAGGGGCAGCCCCATACAGAGCTGGAAGCCCTTCCTGCTCTCTCTATGGAACCTCGCCTTCCAGAAATTATTACGGACTTTGTGGTAAATACACCTTTCATTTGTATTTTTCTTTAGTCTTTTTGTTAAAACATTATTTATTTGTATGTTTATTGTCTTATGAGATTTTCTTTTAATGTAATAATTTAATTTCTGGTTATTAGTATTCCCAGAGCTCAGATCTATCTGAAGTATTATCACTTTTGCAAGTAAAAATAATTGCTCCTTGATATTACTGATGGTGGAGAGGGTGATAAATCAGGTATATCAAATAAACATTTTTTGGGTTCCTCACAATATATTTATTAAAGGTCTTAGTGCTTATTAGATAAATCTGAATAAAAAATAGTATTATTAACATTTCATGAAATTAAATTACAAAGTACATTTGTACAAATATTAGAAAATTATAAATCCATCCATTTGTTCAATTTAGCTAGGGGAAGTGGAAGTAGAAAAGTTTTATTTATTACAAAAGTTATACCGCCTAATTTGATTGGTTTGATGCCCAGAAAGCTCGGTGAATGCACAGTGATATAAAATATGGAGTGCGAACCCTCGGTTTGTATTTGCCAACCTCAGTATAGTAATCAAATTCTGTCTGGACCATTGCCACACACAGTAATAATAAGAATAAAAAAAAGTATAATAGCTGCGAGTTCAGGGCCGTGTGAGTTTAGGTGTTGGTCTAAATCTTGTGTGGTAAGCCTAGAGTGCTGAGTTTGCTTCCCGCTTGTGCAAATAGGAATTTATTTGGTTCCACAGCATTATAACGAGCCTAAAATATACCACCAGGCGATAGCTATTAAATTCAGCATGTTGGACACTGAGGTCCCCTATTATTGTAAATTGCCTCAAAAGTTACTCGAAAACAATGATGTAAAAATGTATTGAGATGAAGTGATGATGACGGATCATACAGTCCATCATGATATTCTTATCCTGGACAAGGTAAAAAAATTGGCTGACATCATTGATATTGCTGTCCCATGATGAGAATATCCGCAAGTCTTATGCTGAGAAAATAGAAAGGCTATTGAAGGAAACTAAATTTAGCTATTGAAACCACCACGCAATTGAGATATCAACATGGTTTAATTCCAAAAACTACATTTATCCCAACAGAAAATTTTAATTTACATAAGCAATTAATACGAGTGTCACAGAAAGCAATTCTATTAGATATCACAAGAATTTTTCACAAATTTTGAAATTCCCATTAAAAAAAAGAAGAAAAAAAAAGATTAATAAATGCATATAGCATTTGGTTATGACCCCCATTAAAATTATAACCAGTAACCTGAGATAAGATAAAAAAATATTGATAAGTGGACTAGGAATGTCCACTTAATGGCACCTACTAAATAAAAGGCTTTACACATACGATTTTGCCCATGTATGATGGTCTGTTTTATGCAATTATTTTTTTCAAAAAAACTAAATTTTGCCCAACCTGTTTATTTGTGTTTTTTTTTTTATTTACTAATAATGAAATATAAATTTCAATCAATTTTGAAAAATATTTTAACTTACAATTTTAATTTTCAGAGGTGAGAGCATACTTAGCTAACCCTTGCTATTTTGGGTGAAGAACAAAAAAGATTTTTTGACAGAAGGAATGTGATTTTATCAATTTTCATGTCTAATTCTTTTTGCCACTACACTGTACATAGTCATAAGATGTCTTATTTATTTTTACCACTTAGTTTTGTTGTACATTAGCTGTATATAAATAAAAGATGTCATATACGAAGATTGCTTTTTTTGTTTCTTTTAAATGTCCTTTAACAAGAATTTTTAATATTTTAAAATGAATCACTTATTTCGAAAAGGCTTTTATGTGCACCTTTACTCATACACATGTTTTTTTTTCAGCCACATTGTGTTTTATCATATGATGATTTAGAAATAAACAACAGGATGTGCTCTTCAGCTTGTACATGGAAGAGAGTTCATATTTCACTTTTTATAACTACTGACAGGAGATGTATGGCCGGAAAAAAAAAATTAAAATGTTACCTTTTCAAAATAACTGATTCAAAAGTATTTGGCATAAACTTACTATTTATTGTTTTGCTACTAAGTAGATATCTTGACCAAAACTTTGATATTGCATTTGTTATTTCCATACCAACAAGTACAAAACTTTAGAAAAGATCCTGATTGTTGATTTTAGCTTTGTAGCAGACACTGAAATAATACACAAAGAAATACTAATACTGTCACTACAATAAGTTTTTGATGAAAAATGTTATACACATGGTTCTTGAATTACTTTTATTTTGCAAAGAAGAAACCCAAATAAACATTTTAACTAACTAAATCAAATCCACTCTAAATCTTGAAAGCCTGGCATTTCAGCAATAACTGACTGGCTCTGCACTACAGCTATGTTGGCAATCTCCGTAATGTCAATCAGATCAAAGTCATACATTCTGGGGCTTTACAATAATTCAGGGGTGCTTCAAGACTTGGACTTGAATAATGAAAAAATATTCTTTGAGAGAACATTGGAAAGTCTGATACATAAGGATAGCCAATTAAGATAACTGGAGTTTAACTATTTCAAATATTCATTATGAAGTCATTATCACAAACAAAAATTACAATGTCATTGGATAGATTAGCAGTCATAAATGTATATATTTTAATCTTGGAAAAATATACCCTGCTCCTAAACCCTTAAAGATAATGGAATCTTTAACTTTTGAGTTAAAGCATTGGCCTTAATCTCACATAGTGAACCTAGAGTGGTTAGTTCCATTCCCACCTGGGTATTAAGAATTTATTTAGTGACAAACTCAATAGATAAAATCCTTAGCCCTTTGGCTAGAAAAGGGTGTTAAACTGTAGATATCCCAACCCAATAGCCATAGTTGCACAAAGTGGACGTAAATAAAAAACAAAACAATTTTTATATGATGTTTTAAAGCTACCCACAGCCAGTGCGGGACCTTACTATGTTTTAATATAAAATAAACAGAATTCTTTACTGTCTGAAAAAAATACAATAAAAAAAATGTTGCTTTCTTGTTGAAATAAACATTGAAACCCTTAAAATGAGTTCCTACAATTTAGAAACCATTGAAATCCTCATCCAAACTGCAGTAGACCTGTGAGGCCCCGCATTCGTTCAAATAACTTTTAAACTGCACCCACACGAGGGTTAACCCTAGAGTGGGCGCGCCTTCTTGACTTACGAAATTAGTCGCGTGGGGTGTGCTACACCCCAGATATTGGTTTTTTTTTTTTAATATGAAGGCTTTGAAATTTATTTATTTTGAGTTAAGGCCTTTTTAAGGGCTTCATAAGGTAACTAGAAATAATAAAAAAATGATGTAAAAAAATGTTTTAATAACAAAAATTTAATTTTTAGAAATAAATGAAAAAAAATTGAAAATTAAAAGAAGACAAACTAAAGAAATTTTTTAATCAACTTTAAGTCAAATTGGATGGTTTTTTTTGTGTCAGTCCTTTAAATAGGCATTATGGAACACTGAAAATTAAATTGGAACACAGTCTTTACAGAGAATATTTGCATGATCTTTCATGCACACAAAAGCACTGCACTTTACACACTGAGTTGTCGTCTTCCTGTCTAGTTTACGAAAACATTTTTCACATCGCTTTTGTTTTGCAGGAACTTGTTGTTTAGAGACTGAGGGAAGGTTTCCGAGTTGTGTTTCTGCAATATCTTGCCCTAAATACATTTTAATTCTCACAACCAATTCTCGGGGAAGGCTGGAAATAGTGAGGCGCTGGCGGATAAGTGGAGTTGTAAGATCCTCGCTTAGACCTCGCAGGAATAATCTTCTTAATATTTTCTTTTGATTGTTAGAAAAATATACAACTTGAGCATTAATTCCAGCGATATCAAGGAGGTGGAAAAATACAGCTAGTGGCCATCTGTTCGTTTTGCGGGCAAGTGAATAATTCGATGCCAGTTGATCAACTGTGTCAACTCCTCCTTTTGTTTCATTGTAAAAACATATGATTTCGGGCTTCAATTTTTCCCCCGATGCCTCATTTATTTCCATTTTATGATGCATTGAAGACACCAAGAGAACAACCTTGCCTTTTTTGGGAACATATGAAAGCAATGTGAGCCCGGATTTGCTAAATACTAATTGGCTTGAATGTACAACTTTATTTTTGGTTTGAATGAAGGATGGAGAGATTTCAGTTTTGTTTTTTCTTAGTGTCCCAACTGCTGTCAACTTACACTCTTTCAAAAGATATTCAACAAGAGGAATACTGGTGAACCAATTATTGAATGTAACATTTCTGCCAGTATTCTTGATCGGGGTAACTAGTCTCTTCACGACATCACTTGAGCTGTTAGAAATATTGAATGGACCTTCGGGCTGTTTCCCACAATAAATCTCCATGTTTTTTACATAAAATGATTTTGAATCTGCAAGGGTAAAAACGTTTATTCCATACTTAGCAGGCTTTGATTTTATAAATTGCTTGAATCCAAAGTTGCTCATCTATTGTTGCATACTCAGATATGGTATAGGTTTTTTTGCAATTTAAATTGAATTCTTCAAAAATGTCTCTAATTGGTGCTAATTTATCTGTTTTTTTTCTTTCTTCCCGGTCCTCTTTATTATCAAACCTAACACATCGCAAAAGGAAAAGAAATCTTTTTTGAGACATTGTACACCTAAATATTTCAGGTCCGTGCTTTCCCCATAGTTCATCAGTATTTGTGTGGGAAGATTTAAAAACACCAGCCATGTACAATAATCCAATAGCAGCCTTTAGTTCAACAAGATTCGTTTCATTAGCATCCCTATCTCTTTCATAATTTTTCTGAACCCTAAAAATTTCCATATTCGTGAATTGAACTATTTTTTGGAGCATTTCATCTGTAAAAAAACACGAAAAAGTTTCCAGGGGATGTTTTTTATCAATAAAAGAAATATTCGTTCCAGGGAGTTGAGTTACGATGTTACAGCTTCGCGTTCTTACATTCTGTTTCGGTTCCTTTCTTGACCACTTATAGTTCTTACCTTTACCCAGAAGATCTACTCTCTCAGCAAGGGAAATATTTTCTTCATCTGTTGAAGAGTCTGCACTTTCTTCCGAGTCCGTGTCTTCATGCACTTCCACGTTGTCATCCGTTTCACTCGAGCTGTCGTCACCGAGGATTTCACCACCGCCTTTCGTCTGGTCTTCATTCAACATTTCCATTATTTTACTACACTCTAAATCACTTGGCAGCCAAAGGCTATCAGTTATTATTTTTTCAGCCATAATGCACGGTAAAATATGGATTAGAAACACTTGTATTATATTAACAAAAAACTACGTCGAAAAAAACTGACAACTTAATCAGGTCGCGTGGGGTGTGATCTACCCCACTGGCCAAATAACCACGAATGTGGAAGTTTCAAGGTGAGGACGAGTACTGAAGAAAGGAGGACAAAGGGCATCAGGAAGGTACCAGGGGTGGGGGGACTGCAGGTTGAAACATGCATGTCTGAGCCAAGTTAATGTTTTGTCTGGGGTGTGACTCACCCCGCGCGACCACTCTAGGGTTAAGTAAATGTGTGAGTTCCAAATAAAAATAAATAAAACACACCAAGAGTTGTATTTGAAGTAAAATTATAATTATTTAAATATTCCAACACCAGTTATATAATGCCTAATGTAAAAATCAGGTAAAGCAATTATGTCAGAACCCTTGAAAGAACATAGAGTTCTTTGTTTACAATTTAGTTAATAATGAAACTAGAGAGTTTGAACTATCTGTTTCTCCTTTTGTAAGTTATTAAGATGAAAGTATCCTGGTTTTAAATTTATGTAGACCAAAAATGAGCCTTTTATAAGTTTTATATACTCAAGTGTTTGTTTAACTCAATGTTTTTATCTCATTTTTTTCAAAAAAAAATTGTTTGTACTTGAAAATAAACTGAAATAGTACAGTAATTTTTCTTAAAGGTCAATAAGAAGAGTTTTAGTTCATAATCATAGCCTCTGCATAACACTTCATTCGAAAGAAGAAGAAAGTAATTCTTCTTGCATTTACTTTATTCAACCACTGTATATGTTTCTCAGTGGAAATAAACTATTCAGGAGCATATAGATCATTAAGACTAATTTGATTAACCACATCCTCAGTGAGATAATTGCGTATAGACAGAGAAAAGTATACCTTCTATTAATCTTGATGTTTGCTCTCTAAAGAGGAGCTTCAACTTGGTGTAAGATAATTTTAAGGACCTATACTTCTGAGGGGGCTACTCTGACAGATATAGCATTATCAGGGATATATATATATATACGGTTGGCTGAAATCAAACCAGGAATGGAGGAGGGTTGTGGTAAAGAAGCGGGAATTGGATTATTCAAAAGATCTCCGTTATAATGAATCAGATAGAAAACTACAAAGAAATGTATGAAACAATAATTGTAAAGCACCAATAGATTTACAAGATGGGTTCTATAAAAGTTTTCTATCCGATTCATTATAACAGAGATCTTTTGAATAATCTAAATCCCCCTTCTTTAACACCACCCTCCTCCATTCCTGGTTTGATTTCAGTCATTAATGACTATGAACATAAGTGCTAAATGAAATGACTAAATATCGAGTATAGGGTAGATCAAATAACAGTTTCGAATCAAGACCACAAAATCCCAATTAATGACATCACACTACTTATTTCCATGGAACTCACACAGGAAATGTTTAATGAAGCCAATAATTGGTATTTAAACATCAAACCAAGTGGTTTATGATTACATCACAACAGCTTGTCATTATGACATGAGGAGTGGGGATACAGAAGGCTGAAAATAATGAAAATATCTCTGTTCATCATTAAGACAGTTAAAAAATGTGTATAACAACATTCATAGCATTTGCAGTAAGATATGTTCTGCTCAATTTTTCGATTACTCTTATAATAACAAAGAATTTTCAAAATTCCTCCTTTCTCTGGTCTGATTTTAGCCATTAACAAACTTTATCTTTATTTTTACATAAAACTTGTAATATCAAGTTTGATAGAGATCAAACATAAATTGTGACTATATATATAAAGAGAGAGAGATATTAAAGTTTTGAATTCACCTTATTTTCGTATTCCCCTAGGTAGGATTGATGGACAATTGAAGAAAGTTTTCAAAATTATGTCATGAGTACAACGTCAATTGAGGATTTCCCTTGAGAGAAATCTGCTAGTGAGCAAAGGAGGTTCCCTCATGAAAGTTTAATTAATGATACAAGCCTTTGTTTATCAATCAGCAAAAGATGCGAAGACTTTTGTATCAGCCTAATATTATAATAATAATTAGAAACTTGGCACAAATGGGAAATGAAATCTTTCAAAATTTGTTTTCAAAGTAATCCAGAATTTGGACTGACACAATGAAAAATTAAAATGCCAATATGTTGTCATTATTTTATCATGTTTTAACTTGTGTGTGTATATATATATATATATATATATATATATGACTAGCTCAGATACCCGGCTTCGCCCGGGAATTCATCTGAGGCTGAATGGTGATGTTATATTTTTGGCAAGGCTTTACTTTGGACAATATTTTGACATGTACCCGTCCCAGTGTTTAGGGTGAATACCCGTTGTTTCTGTGGATTTGTTAATAATAAAATTATTTTTTTATGTAAGACTTCACTGCCCTGCATATTGTCATATTTCCCGTTTCCTGTGCATTATGCATAGATTTGAATTATTAATGAGAAAATATTGATATACATTTGAATCAATTTTTTCATTTGAGGTACCTAGTAGTTCATATTCAAAAGAAGTGTTGAGCAAATTTCTCTAAATAACAAAATAAACAACTTTTGTTATGTGCATATTTGCCGCACCCCAATAGGAAATCAATATTTTTAATTTCAGGCCTCCCTTATAACCCCCACTCCTGCCCATCCCTAGAAATAGTATGGCTTATTATATGGAAGGCGATAGTGCTTAATACACATACTCAGTGTTTTATTTAGTTCGGTTGTCTTTTGTGTCAAATAAAATTGTTGACTCCCGCTATAATTTTTAGCGTATAACGCCTTTATAGTTCGGTATACGACGATAATGTATATAAAAAAAAGTTTCTCTAAATAACAAAATAAACAACTTTTGTTATGTGCATATTTGCCGAAAATGCAATAGGAAACGAAATATTACTATTATTAATTTCGGGCATCCCATATAACCCCCACTCCTGCCCGTCCCTAGAAATGTTAGTAGGGCTTATTATAAGGAAGTCGTTAGTGCTAATTCACATACCGAGTTTGGTTTAGTTCGGTTGAGTCTTTTGTGCCAAATAAAATTGTGGACTCCCGCTATAGTTTTTAGCGTATAACTCATTTATACTTCCGTATACGGCAAAAGTGCATATATCAAAAGATACTCAAAATAACAAAATGAACAATTTTTGTTATGTGCATATTTGCAGAAAAAGCAATAGGAAACGAAATATCACTATATTTAATTTCAGGCCTCCTTTATAATCCCCACTCCTGCTCGTCCCTAGAAATGTTAGTATGGCTTATTATAAGGAAGGCGTTAGTGCTAACACATATACCGAGTTTTATTTAACTCGGTTGGGTCTTTTGTCCCAAATAAAATTGTTCACTTCCACTATAGGTTTTAGCGTATATCTCGTTTATAATTCGGTATACGAAAAAAGTGTTTATTACAAAAGTTACTCTAAATAACAAAATAAACAACTTTTGTTATGTTCATATTTGCCGAAAATCCAATAGGAAACGAAATATCGCTATTTTTAATTTCAGGCCTCCCTTATAACCCCCACTCCTGCCCGTCCCTAGAAATGTTAGTATGGCTTATTATAAGGAAGGCGTTAGTACTAATTCCCATACGGAGTTTGGTTTAGTTCGGTTGAGTCTTTTGTGCCAAATAAAATTGTGGACTCCCTCTATAGTTTTTAGCGTATAACTCATTTATACTTCCGTATACGGCAAAAGTGCATATAACAAAAGTTACTCTAAATTACAAACTAAACAACTTTTGTAATGAGCATACTTGCTGAAAAAGCAATAGGAAACGAAATATCGCTATTTTTAATTTCAGGCCTCCCTTATAACCCCCACTCCTGTTTGTCTTAGAGAATATTAGTATAGCCTAAAGTCTAATTTGGGCTAGTAGTAATATATATACCAAGTTTGATAAAATTCGGTTCAGCCGTTTATGCGTGAAAAGGTAACAAACAAACAAACAAACAAACAAACAAACAAACAAACAAACAAACAAACAAACAAACAAACATACACGAAAGAAACAAAATGCAGTTATGGTGTCTATGACATGTGAAACGAAAAGTTATCGTGAAATTTCGCGAAAAAAATCAATGTACAGACAGAGGTTACAATTTTATATATATATAGATACATTGTCGCCTTTGCATGAATTTTTAATCTTGTTTTCTCTGCTGCGGCGATAAGCAGTGGAAGCTGAAAAATCCCACAACCAAATCACTAACAAGAATCTAGGAAGGGTCCACCAACAATCGACTCAAGTCAGATCGCAACAATTGGTAGCAGAGCGTGGTTCCGATCCACTGACCTCTGGGTAATAGGCCAGGTCACTTCTACAGCGCCACTCTGCTAATAATAAATAATCTTATAATTATCATCAACAATAATCTTAATGTGCTCTGTACTGAGAATACTCAGAATATAAAATATATGGTCATTTATTATGTATTTATGTAATGCAATGTCAATTTCATTACTTCTCAATATCTGTATTGAGAGTAGAAACCAACCACCAGACAGCACTCTCAATCATCATTTATACGCATTCCATGGTTAAATCACTATATATATATATATATATATATATATATATATAATACATTGTCCCCCTTTACATGAATTTTTAATCTTGTTTTCTCAATGTCTGTATTGAGAGTGAAAACCAACCACCAGACAGCACTCACAATCATCATTTATACGCAATCCATGGTTAAATCACTATATATATACAAAAATAATTGACTGCATATTATTTATCCATATATTTTATATATCAGTTCAACTCCAGTGTCTCAGACATGGTCAATGAAGACACACTGCTAGGCGTCCATAGTTTGATCAACTTGATGGCAAGCACAAAAGGAAGTTCAGATCCTTAAGGACTGCAGTACATAGAAGTAAGGGGAACGAAATGTCAGATTATGGACTCAGGGACCTATCGGGCAAAAACCATTCATTACTATTCTGAATTCTGAAGTAAGAAAAACCCATTCAATACTATTCAGAACTCTGAGGTAAGCAAAACCAACAAAAAATAAAGTAAGGTCATTTGAGGGTAAATAAATCAGAAATACCAAACTTCAATATCAGTATTATATTAATTTTTCACATAATAAGCAACGATAATAATCATCTGGTATAGAGAGTATCAATATCAAATTTAAGCAGATCCAACACTATTATGTGTATGCTAAACATTATTCTCATTAAATGTTTTACATACTTTTTTTAAAAAAAATTTATAAAATAAATTTGAAAGTAATATACATATAAAAAAGATTGCAATATTTATTGCACAAGAAATAAAAAATAATATATCTAAAATAAAATAGTGAAATATATATTACATGTTCTTTGGCTGTACTAGCTATTAGAATTGCAATCTTTCCATTCAATATAATAAATCATTATTTAATATACTCTTTGAAAAGTTGCATATTCGTGAAATAAACAATATAAAAAATAATAAAATAAAATAAACAATTTACTCGATAACATTATGAAATAAAATAGATGTAACAAAAAGGCCAATATTAATATATGTTTTTCTTTACATTGATGACCAATTCGTTGTTGTAAACCTAAAATATGTATAATATTGTTACATACACATATAGCACTTAAATTAGGCATTTTATTATAGAATATATATATCTCAACACATTATAGAAATAATATACTATGCTATTACCATAATTATAAAAAAAAGGATGGAGATAATATTACTTTAAATATACTTATTCTGGGAAGCGCATTTAAAGAATTGGCAATTTCTTAAATTACGATGGCACATCGAATTCACAATGGGAGCTCAAGTTGAGCTAGTTTAACCTAAATAAAATAAAATATAAAAAGAAAAAAGACATATGAGACATATATTTTACAATATATGATTATATATTAGGAGGAATGAAAATTAAGATTTATTTACATGACTACACTAGCATTTTTAACTTTATTTACAATAGAGCCCTCATGAATAAATTCAAAGAAAATCACAAGAGTTCACCAATAAGCCCAGCAAAACTATTGCTAAATTTGAATAAACTTTAAATTTAGTTCTCTTTATTTTTTAATTGTTCTTTTTCTAATTTATTTTCATTTTTAATTTAATTTAAAAGATCTGTTTTTCAAGCCAAATTATCCCTGATTTTCATTGTATTCTTAGAGGATGGAAGTTGTTATTTTATTTAAAAAACTTTTATCATTATTGTCATCATTGTAAAACACATTTATTTTTATAATCATAAATATATATAGATATATGTTTCTCATTTGTTTATACATGCAACTTACAATCTAAATATATTTATATATATATATATATATTTTTAATATTTATCCTACATAAACTAAACCATGTGGAATGGCAACGAGTATTAAATTTATTACAAATTATACAGATACATCGTTATTATAATTATAAACAGTATTTTATACGTGCCAACACTGGATAAAATATAAGACATAATGTAACAGATATAATCTTCAATATTTCTGAAATTACAGAGCTATCATTTTGTAAATGACTAGAAAATTAGCACTGAAAAATGGTAAAATATATATAAATCACTTGTCTATAAATGCCTTGGAAAACTATATTCAAAATAGAATAATTGTGACAATTTGGTTCTGTGGCAAGTATAACAAGGCATTTGAATGATGAACTCATAAGAACACCTTCGACAGGAACATGGGCAATATTGTAATCTAATATGACAGTTTATTAGTTGTCTTTGCACCTTCAATTATGTTTGATTTCATGACTAGAAAAGTTTGGGAACAAATGACATTATAGAAGAAAATTAAACAATTAAGTTAACCCTAAAGTCAATTAAAAGTTGTAGATATTTCCTGATCTTATTTTCTAATTACGAAATAACAAAGTAAAAAATATCATTATTATTTTACTGGGAACATATATCTAACCAATTTGCTGGTAGAATAGGTAACAAATGTTATTATAGATCTGATGAACTGATATAATAATAAAATAAAATCTATCCCAACTATTTCTAAGGTTTATTGCAGAGAGAAAGTTCTATGGAAGACAATGATTACTTAATACTTGGCTCTATATGATCAAATAAAATCTAACTTAATCAAAATAAGTACAGATGCAATAAACACATTTACACCAAACCCTGAGACCAAATTAGACCAGATAACAATCTTTAAGTGTGAGAAGAAATTTTTATAATTTTCTTACAAAGAGTGTGCTACCAGGTACAGCTTGAGAGTCCCTATATAAAGAACTAAAATCAAAAAAATAATAATGATACACAAAAATATTATTGTATTGAATGATTTATATGTATATAAAATTTGTATTTTATAACTCTTCTTGGAATATATATATTTTTATAACTTTTGGTATATTATAATATATTTTTTTAATAAAAAATTTTTTTGTTTTTATACAAAAGAGGTACTATTATCTAGGTTACAGGAAGATTATTAATAAATAAAGAGTTATTCTCTATAGGGCTTGCAGTAGGAGTAGCGATGGTTCATGTGCTGGCTGTATGAGCCCGAGTGGGAGAAGCGCTTTAGGCACTTGGAGCACTGGAATGGTTTCTCGCCCGAATGCAAACGCTTGTGTTCAGTTAGGTGATGTTTGTGTTTGAATGCCTTTGTGCAGATATCACACTTGTGTGGGCGCTGGCCTGCAACAAAAAGAAAAAAAAAAATGAAATTTATCGCCTTTCTTAAATGAGTAGAAGAAACAACATGCAAGTGGTGGTAATAATAAAAAATATTTAGCTACAAAAATTTAGGAAAGTCGAAACAATTTATGCTTTAGTTTTATGCTGTAACAGTTGTTATCGGGCAACATTATTTCGGCTGGGATGTTGATATTGTTACACACTAATCGCTGAGCCACACTTCATGAACCAAAATTTTCAATTGACATGCTTAAATTTAGAATATTTTTTTTTAGAGAGGCATATATATTTTTATCAACAATAATATATTATGGGAATGAAGGCACTGTTAAGCATGAGATTACTAGAGGTATTAAGTTCAAAACCTGAGAGTGCACTTTATATTTTATTAATCAGTGTACAGCTATCGAGCTTGGAGTTCGTTCTCTCTGTACTCAGGATAGGTGGTCAAATGAGTAGCTGCTTAAATGAAGAAACAGCAACCCTAGGTCAGTAATGCCACCAAAATGCAGTAAGGAATACGTCATCTTGCCTTTCTACCAGAACTGCATTGGTCATTTCACCAAAAATTAGATTATATTAGAGTATATAATGAATGAGTTGAGTAGATAAATGACACATGACATGGAAATCAGGGAGAAATCGGAGGAGTAACCCTACTCTAATCTAGTTTTAATTAGTTTTTTAAATCTAGAATTTCGAGTTCAATTCCTGCCTGGGCAAATAGGAATTTATAAAGTGTTGGACTCACTATATAAAATCCTTAGTCCCACCGTGGCTATAAGAGGATGGTAGGTAATCTGTAGATAACCCGGCCAAATTAGCCATAGTAGCGAAAAGTGGGCATTAATAAATAATAATAATTAGCCTTAGTATTAAACATGTGGAGATAAGTTACCAACAAATGCAGAAGTAGGATGCACTGAAAGTTCTAAATATTGCATTCCCTCCACAGTCAAATTTATGATTACAGTCATATCAAACATCAGGCTTGTTGTTAAAAAAAAAAATTAAATTCACTTAATTACAGAGTTTGTGTCAATTTTATTATTAATGTTTAATTTATTTATTTTATCTTTTAAATGAAAAAATTAAAAATAATTCATGATTTAAGGTCATTTCATTTGTAAGTCATGCATATCTCCTTGTCTCCGATGGATCAGATAGAAAAATGCCATATAACATAATTTATAGATTTTTTCATGATAAACAAAAAAGGTCATGTAAACATTTTTTGCATCTCTAATAGGTATGTAAAAATTTGCTTTTTAAAATTTTTGGTCCTATTCTTAACCCCCCACCCCTTAGTTGATTTTGATCAAAATAGAAGCTGTACAACCTGATGTTACAATCGTATCTCTAAACACACAAAAAGTTCAACATTCTAAGGCTATTAGTTATTGTGTTGTACAAGATACACATACAAATGTATCTACTTTCTCGCCCCCAAAATACTCATCCTAACATAACTTACATACAGACCCCACATCGAAACTTCCCAAATGGGATCAGGGAAGGACAAAACGGATAATTCATTGAAATCTGAAAACCAAAATTTTTCTCGAATACAACACTTTGTACAAGGAAGTAAAAACACCTCACTTGTTTTGGCAGAACAACAAGCAAGCTTAGGAAGTAACGCATAAATTAAAAATAAAATATAAATATCATAATAATTATAGAAATTAAAAGAAATATCAACCAGTGCAAGCAGAAAATACAAAAAAGAAAAATCAGGATCATGCAAAGCTATATTGTGTCTAATGTGTTTTCTAAAAGTGTCGTGTGTGTCTTGTTTGAGTGTATGAAATTATAATAAACAAAAATGAACAGAATAATGATAAATTAATATTAGCTGCCCCTTTTCCAACCCCGTAAAATTTGTGAATTCTTATTTTTTTTTTGTAGTTTATTAATTGTATAAAAAGCATTTGGCCTAACTTAAGTGAACGAATAAAACAGATTTCATATATAGATGAAAATATTAATTATAGTGATTATCTTTCATTACAGAAGAAAATATTTTTTTTTTTTAATTATGTGAATGTGGAGACAAATTTGTAAAGTGAAAATTGTTATTATTATTGAGCATATGTAGCCTTTTTTTTGGGGGGGGGGCTAAAAGCCTTTTATTTCCTCATGCATTAATTTAATTCTCTTATCCAACACCTTGCCCTCAAAACAACACAAAAATATCCCTCACCAAAAAAAAAATTAAATAAAAAAAGGTAAAAAAAAATAATGAAATAAAATAAATATTAAAATTAAATGTAACGAAATTATAAAAAAAAAAAAAAAATAAATAATAATAAGCCTTCCCCCAAAATAAAATAAAGTTGTTGTTTGTTGTGTGGCCTGTGAGTACCTGAGTGTTCGTACTTGTGGCGTGCAAGTGATGAGTGTTTAGCGAATGTCTTGTCGCACTGGTCACAGGAGAACTGACCGTCCGGCTCGGAGTCTAGCTTAATCCTCTTCGCATCATCGGCTTCATCGGCTGTCTCACCTTCATCAGCATCATAACCTCCAGCCTCTCCTCCTTCAGCCACCTCCTGAAAATCAAAGTCAATTATTGTTTCATGAAAAAGTTTTTTTTTTTTTTTTTTTTTTTTTTTTTTTTAAATAGAAGTGTTTAGATTGTTACTGTGCCCAATATCCAATTCAATTCATTTACAAATTGACCAGTCATTTCTCTCATTCATTGATTAGTCATAATTATTAGGCACTATTAAAATAATTCAAAGTTACTTAAAGTCTTATCATTGGCACATAGGTTTCTTATGAGTATGCGATTAAATTGTTTAATATTTTAAACCCCTTAAGTACTAAGCACTCAAAATTACAAAAATAATACTAATATTGGCATAATGTACTTATCGGACATCATTAATGCAGTAGCCCTAATACCCTTGCATTATTAATTGATAAGTAGTAATATATTTTTATAATTTTATTCAATATCACTCATGTGCTTAGCTATTCCAAAGAAATTATTTAGGCTCAAAAACGTGGTTATATTTGTAATAGTTATGAATATTCATGTTCTGAACAGAATTTTTTTTTTTTTTTTTTTTTTACATTTAATTAAGGGAAGTATTCTAATAACGAAATAATTGTAAGCGAATGCAAGAAAAAAAGAAATTGTTTCAATCATAAAAACTGAACTATTCTAGATAAGTATATTTTTGGCAAATGTAGCTGCCATAATCATATAAAGCTCTTTAGTCATAGCTTTGCACATAGCAATCCATTATAAATGGCTGATATACCTAAATTACTGTAAGACAAGCCGTTGACTCATTTGAAGTCTTCTCTGCTTGCGAAATATTAAAGAATTAATGAGACATGGGAAGACTTACCTGTTTCCATGGGCGCTTGATGGGCTGCATGGCGACTCCTGGAGTTGGGCTGGTGGCAGCAGCATAGCAGCCATGCCCGAGGAGCCTAGCCAGCCTCGATTCCACCTTGGACAGATTGACAGCTTCATCGGGTTCGCATGTCCTCTTGGTCGAGAGGTCGAGCGGCTGCTCCGGGTAGATGGGGAGGTAGGGGACCGTGAGCAGGCGACCTTCTCTCCTGTCCCTAGCCCTAGAGTTCTGGAACCAGACCTGCACCACTCGGACTGGGAACCCTACCTTCTCGGCAATGCGGGCCAGCTCGTCTCTCTTGGGTCTGGGGTTGATGGCGTAGTGTCCGCGGAGGATCTGAAGCTGCTCTTCTGCTATTTGAGATCTCACACGCACCTGTGGAGAATAGAACAAAATCATGATCACCAGGAATATACAGGCAGTTCACATACAAGTCCAATCCAATATTTCATCTACCCTCTATATATATACGTGAATGAGTATTTGTAGAGGCTCAAAAGACATCTATTCAAAAGGTCCGACGATCTAACAAACATTGCACAACTAGAGCGTAAACAGACAATTATAAATATGTATATCTTCTTAACCATAGATGACCCGCTTCTTAAATAGATTGAAAATGTATCCATATTGAGACAAAGATCAAAAACTTCTCTTAAGAAAATTTATCTTATTTATTTAAATCCCCAACGCGTTTCAAGCTCTCTAGCTTCTTAAAAACAGTTCATTTCTCTCTAATATTGATTAAAAACTTTACTTATTTTTTATAGTACTGATTTCAATGGTACAAATTATATATTTTCATCATTGATTTCTTTATTTATTAACTTAAAAATCGGGTTTATTATTGAATTTTCCTGCACGGAATGACTTAAGATTGAGGGTCTCAGACCAAGTGAGGCATTGAATTATATAATTCAATAATTGTAATTATTTTTGTCCTAATTACGAGAGAATATGAAACTAAATGGTTCTGATATTTTAACTAAAATATCTGAATTGCGTAACGTGTAAGCCACTTGTTTTTATTTTTTCCTCTTTTCAAAGATTCTAGAATATCGGTGGGGCTCAGGTTAGCCATATCTCAAATGGTAAACCAAGAGTAGCGAGGTTGATTCCCGCCTGTGTATGAGGAATTTATTTAGATTTTAATAACTAATAAAAGAATATGGGTATCATACAAACCTTTCTCCCTTCGTGATCTGTATCTACTTCTTCATCTGTGTACATAGTTGAACCTCTGGCTTCATCTTCGCTAGTGCTGCAGCCATTTTCTTCCTGTTTTACGCTGATGACACCTTCCAATTTAGCAGCCAAGCCCTCACTCCTCTCTTCCTGGCAGCGGTATCTCTCGTGCTGATGGAGCTCTATGCCCGACGTGAACCCTTTGCCGCAGAACCTGCAAGATAGGCTCTCCTCGCTGGGCGGCGAAGGTGCTCCGGAGCTACAGCTGTTGGAGCTCATGTTGGCTGCGAGCAGCTGTTTGGTGACGGTAGCATTGACCGTCTCGAGGATCCTCTTGACCGCCTCCAGGTCACCGCTGTTGTTGGCCTGGACGGGCTCTTCCCTCTTCTCCTCCTCCTCCTTCTTGGGGCCCAGCTGGTCCAGGAAGTAGTTGGAGAGGTTGCTCTGGATGTTGTAGGGGCTTGTGGGTATGGGTGGTATCGGGTAGAATGGGTGCGGGTAGCCCACTGCATGCTCGCTGTATTTAGGCAGAATGGGCGGGAAGCTGGGTCTCTGCTTCACCTGCTGAGGTCTGTAGGCCTTCACTTCTGAGCGAGGGCTGCTCTGTCGCTGCTGCCCCGACACTTTGAGGTTCATGACGAGGCATTTCTTTGAGGTCATGTGACTCGAGTAGGAGCCCGAATGGGAAAACCGCTTCCCGCAATTCCCACATTCGAAAGGCTTCTCTCCACTGTGTATCCTGATGTGTTCCTGAAACAACATTCATCCATATAATCTTTGAGTACAACATCCAGTTAGGTAGTGTTCAAACAAAATTGTTACCGCTAGAGCGGTAACAGACAAGTTTATATACATATATATGAAAACGAGATCCGTTCAAAATTATATATATATATATATATATATATATATATATATATATATATATATATATATATATATAATGATAGATGGTTCTGGCCGAATACCTACTTTTAAAATTATATTTCTTATAGAATTTGATCTATCCTTATGATAACAAATATCTTAAATGAATACAAACATCAATTGAATTTTTATGAACAATTCAATTTTTAATTTACAAATTCACTCTTCACATTTACTGAAGCTTTCTGACAACACACTGAAATTCGAACTACCAATATCAAATCAAAATTAACAAATTCTATAAAAATAAATAAAAAGTATAAAGCTAGTTTATTTTTCAAAATTACCTTTAGGTGATGTTTGAATTTAAAAGCTTTGTCACATTCTGGGCACTTGAATTTTCTGAGTACAGCACTTTCATCATGGCTTATCATATGCCTCTGTAGCCGATATACGTTGGCGAACGTCTTGTTACACACCTTACACGACTAAAATTGAAAAAAAAAATACATGCTATAAATATTTGATTATTTCAATTGACATTAAATTAATAAAACATGACATATCGATAGATTAAAAATCAATGAAGATAAATAACTAGTTATAACTAGGCAGATATAATTTCTTAAATTGATAATAAAAATTCAAAAGGAAACAGAAAAAAATCTGTCAAGCAAGGACTTCATAAACTAAGGCGATTTCCTATATATTGGAATGAGATATAATTCATATAAACTTTAAATAACCACCAAACTTTCAGACACTCAAATTCATTGAATTATGTATATGTATTTTATTTATTTGTTGAATATATTTTCAATGAATAAAAAGTATTTTTGACTACTTTCATTAATAAAATTTCATACATTTTAATAAAATAAAATCAATGTTCGCAAACTTTTAAAGTTTTCGATATAATGTAATTAGCAATAATAATGCATCTAATACGTTTGTTTACAATGAGGAAGAAGGAGATTAAAATGTCGCCGATTAAAGAATATCAATTTAAAATTATGAGTTATCTAATGGCGTGAATTAAATAAAAAGTCCGTCACGCAGGGGTTTTCGACAATTTTGAACGGCCTCATTTTAGCAGATTTCCCTTAAGGGAAATCAGCTATTGAGGTCGTACTCATGACGCGATTTTCCAAAAATTTCTTCAAATGTCCATCGATCCTACCCAGGAGATGACGAAAATGAGGTCCGTTCAAAACTATATATATATATATATATATATATATATATATATATATATATATATATATATATATATATATATATTTGTCTGTTAACACTCTAGCGGTCGCAATTTTTGTTTAATCGTCACCAAAATCGGTATTTAATCGTTTTATGTAAAAAGGAAGATCAAGATCGTTAACGGCTGAAATCTGACCAGTGGGAGGGGGGGTTTAGAGGGGGGGATTTTCAAAAATTCGAAATATCTCCGTTATTATGCGTCGGATCGAAAAATTGTATAGAATAAACCTTATTGCAAATTAAATTTACTATAAATATTGTTCTTTACATTTTTCTCTATCTTGAATATTAACCGAGATATTTGCATTTGTGTTCTGCGTGTGGTCGCCAGGAGTGGCTATGTTCGGACTTTCCGCCGAGAGCTCTGGCGGCCGTTTCCATAACTATTCGTCCCTCGTGAATAGGTTTAGAGAGGTTAGGTTAACTGTTTTTGGGGCGAAAAACTACTGGGTTATTACGCCCTAAATAATGTTTTAGGTTTAGAGGTTTCTTACTACTACAGTTGTCATTAGGCAGATTTCTCTATTGTAAAACTTCTCGTGGGAAATCTGCTTAGTTTACGCAGCCCCTGGTGACGGATTTTTTTGACATCTCCTGAGTTGGATTGATGGACATTTGAAGAATTTTTTCGAAAATTGCATCATGAGTACGACCTCCATAGCTGACTTTCCTTAAGGAAAATCTGCTAAAATTTAAATTTCTCAGGTAATAATTATGATAGTGAATAAACTTGCATAACAACGTTTATAGAATTTCCATTTACAGTAAGATTTGTTCTAAGTAAGCATTTTTTTCAATCCGACGCATAACAGAGATATTAGGAATGTTCCTCAATAGTTGATTTCCCCTAAAAGAAATCTGCTAAAAGTTAGGACATTTATTAGAAGTAAAGTCCTTAAACTCTAAATAGCTTTGTCATTAATTGCAAAATAATGATTGATGGATTATTGCAATCGAAATAATGTTTCTGCAGCTTTATAATTTCTGCATTGTTAAACAATTATTATTATTATTTATTAACGTCCACTTTTTGCAAATATAGCTTATTGGGGTGTGTTATTTTCAGGTTACCACCCTTTTCTAGCCAGGGTGCGACTCAGGATTTTATTAAATGAGTTCATCGCTAGTAAAGTCCTATTTCCCAGGCGGGAATCGAACTTGCCACTCTAGGCTTACCATGTGATTTAAATAATTAATAACACACTTGGTTTACCTGAAGAACAAATATGTCAGTTCGGCAGCGAATTCTTAGCATTTGGACGACTCTATAATCGTGTGTGAGTGCTCGCCGTTAGTATGTAGCTGATGTTCGATTTGTAGCATTACACAGGTAAGCACGCTCACGAACGAGACACTCGGCCGACCCGAAGAACGCGGAGCGAACTTCCACGAGAGAGAACCATTGGCTCTAACTACTGGTTAGATTCTGGCGCAATCGGGGAGAGAGAGGAAGGTGGCAGACCGATAAGAACACGCCTACAGTTCGGTCTCGAAAAAGCAGTGAGGATGTGAATAACAAGTGCGATAGCGGGTTTCCGGCCAAAGAGGTATCACTCTGATACATAGAGGATGTCATACCAAGATTACAGCTGCACTCCTATCTCTCACTCCGTTTAAACAAACTACAAGTTAACGATGCTGATTGGTGGAGTCTTATAAACCACTGCCAGCTAAACTACTACTATCTTATCACGCTCAGGTCCAAATCCTTTTACTTGATTATTTAAAAAAAAGTCTATAGGCACATCTACGGAGAAAAAATTTGTTTAGAAAGCCGGAATGACAAATAACATAATACTTTTCCTTCTCCATTATAAACAAAAGTTCGCCACGGCTGCCTAAACTAAGCAGATTTCCATCATGCTCCTATAATAAATACTCTTGTGAACTCGTCTCACTACATATTTCCTATTTATAAGTTGAACACAAACACCGATAATTAGAAAGCTGGAAACAAGGAAGTAAGAATAACTCTCTTCATAATTGAGTTACGAAAAAATCTGTAGAACAACTATTGCAGATCATCAACAGTTTAACGATTTCTGTCGATAACCAATATGATATTTAGTGTTGACTGAGGCAGTTAAATGCCTGCTTTGGAATAAATCGAATAAGCATTTTTAAAACAAGAGCGTAAAATCCTAATTGATGAAGTCATCTCACAACGAATTTGCATTTATCTCGCATAATAAAGGTCTCTTGATAACACATAATTGGTATTTGAGCTTAGAACACTTTGGTTCATGACATAATAGCGTATTGCTATTCTGACATTAGTAGGAGTGGGGGTTTACTGAAGGCAGAAAACTAAAAAATGTTAGTAAGATGTAGAATAATAGAATAAATGTTTATAACAACAATTATAGCCAATTAAATTTGCCATATGATTGCTTATTGATGCAGATCAGATGTTTAATAGTTCAGATTTTTGAGAGAAAGAAGATTTTTGATCATATGTTAGAGATTAAGAAATGAATGAGAAAACGTGATGTTAATAAAAGGTTTGTTGTTCAATGTAGAAAGTGTCTATCAAAATACAAATAAGTTATTTGTGAACATAACACTTATATACATTTTTTCGATCTGACGTAAAATAACGGAGGTATTTCGAATTTTCGAAATCCCCCCCCCCGGTCCGATGTTAGCCGTTAACGAACTTGATCTTTAGTTTTGCATGGATGATAACAAACAAAACGTCACTCGTGAACCTCTTATTTAAATATGCGTGTAGTTTTAATTTTAAAGGTGTAAAAATAAAATAAGTCTTATTCAAATTATTAAAAAAAGAAAGAAAAAAAATAAACAATAGACATTTCTGGATCTTAAATATAAAGCCAAATTCTCACAAAGTATTGATTAGCGCATTGGATCATCAAAGTGCTGTATCATTTCATGTTCATTCCTTTTCGATTCAAAATGTCTGATGATGGCCATTGTTGTTAAAATTCCTAATTTTCTCGATCATATAGCACCGATTACGGAAAGTGAAGGCGTTACTATCATACAAAACTTATTGGTTCTCAGAAGTGACTCAAGGTATAGGTACTGTATAGTGTAGGGAAAGATAAATTTGATAAGTGACAAGGTGTGATAACATTATGGGATTCTTCGCCAGTAAATAATACTTTTAAACTCTTATTTTTTTTTTTATTTTCAACGATACATGAACTTCTTCTGAATATTATTCATTCAAATGTATCCTTATTTTCTTTGCACGAATTTTAATAATGAAAACCAGACCTTCTAATTCTATTATTCTAACCAGTTCAAATTTAAGCTCCATTTGTATAAGCTCTATATGTATTCCTATAGTTACTCTCACTCTATTCAGGAGATAGGATTCATATGTTGTCATCTTATCATAATAGATAAGGGTTTACGCAAAAGGAAACCGCAATCATTAGATATTGCAGAGCATAAGGACACCTTCGCACCAAAACAATTTTCCTATGGAAAACTACTAAAATAATTCTATCAATTTTTATTATCCAACCAACTATAGATATATATCGAAATTAAAAAAAAAAAATGCATGTATAATCGAACTAAAATAGGAATGAGGGGATTATTGTGCTTCATAGAGTTTTTCTCATAATGACGTCCCCCCCCCCCATCTCTTCTGACTGAAATTCGTAGCATAGAGTCGTGTGATGTATGTTTTCAGATCTATTTCATCTTTAGCGATAAGGAATAGCATTCTCATTTCTGCGGTAGAGAATTTAGCACAAGGACATGAGTGGTCAGGGCTCTTATGACTTCATGAGAATGTAGGTTACTGAATTGTAATCTATGATCCACGCAGGAAGGGATTTAATTATTATACTTTAAAGCGAATTCGTAAAACAAACAAAATAAAAATCGAATATATGCATATATTATATATTACGAAATTGTGTAATTACAGAATCGTATAGTAATAAATAAATTAATTAATTTCCCACCACTTAAGTGCACTGAAAATTTAAAAACTGCAAAATGCATTACATTAGTATGTTAGTTAAAACAGCAAAGTTAGTACATAACGGATCTACAAGACTTGTCATTTAACTTATTAGATACACAACATTAGAGTTCATATATGAATATTTTTAATGGAAGGTCAGAAATTAAGTGATTGTAAAAAAGATAACAGCCGCCATTATTGGAACTGTTGCAGGAAACTTGACATCTTTGTTACTGCAGAAGATTAATAGTGATCCACAATTATTTTTAATATGTCTCTTGACTATTTTGAACAGGAAAAAAATTATTAGTTGAAAAGTGACTTTGAAAAGTTGACTTTGAAAGGTTGTTCCCAGGAAGTACTAAAGGAAGGAAGACGTAAAACGTGCAGCTGCAAATATATTGTTATTATGACTTGGAAATAAAAATCTTATTTGACCAATATTGTTTATAAAGTCATGTACTTCAAGAGTTGTTTTATAACTTCTTCTCTAACTTGAATATTTAAGGAGTTATTTATTTCCTTATGTTGCCAGTATTCAGTAACCCCCCCCCCTCCTTATACACTATCATGTAAAGCTATTATATCACTTAAGGTCTCATAGGTAGTCTAAATATCAAAATTACTTTACGAGGGGTTCTTACTATGGGAACTGTAAGTAATTGTTTGTTATATGACATCATTGAGAAAAACTCCAGGTTTTAGCAATATTGACTATTGAGGTTGTCCAATGGTCCTACCTAGTAGATGACGAAAATCATCCTCAAAATGAACGATGATATATATTTTGTCTGTTGCAGCTCTAGCGGTCGCATTTTTTGTCTTATCTTTACCAATCTCGATAAATAATCATTTTATGTAAAAATAAGTATCAAGTTCGATAATAGCTGAAATCGTACAAGTGACGGGGGATGGGAGGGTTAGAGACAGAGAATTTTCTAAATTCGAAATATCTTTGTCATTATGAGTTGATCGAAAAATTGTATAGAATCAATGTTCAATGTAATTGCCTATAAATGCTGTTATATACATACTCTCTCTATGATGAATGTTAACTGAGATAATTGTTTTTTTTTTTAGTTTTCAGCTCTCATTAAACCCCCACTCCTACTCATGTCATATTAACAATAAGCTGTTATACCATGAACCACTTGATTTTAAGTTTAAATACCAGATGTCGTTTTCAAGAGAGCTTCGATACATATGAATAGAGAATATATGGTGAGATGAGGTCACAAATGGGAAATCTGCTAAGTTCACGCAGACCCTACGATACGGACGATTCTGCTACTATGGCTATTTGGGACGGGTTATCTATAGGTTACCACCTCTTTCTAGTAAGAGTGGGACCACTGATTTTATTTAATGAGTCCGTCACTGCATTTTTCTTGAGCCTGTAATTTTGTTGTGAATTTTATCGAAATCTATATGTAAGCGTTAGGAAGCCTGCTGGTAAGGTAAGCTGGTTCAAATGAAATGTTATTCTATAAGAGAGTAAACCAATTTGCGATTGTGGTTGTATATATAAAGTGAGAGAGAGAGAGAGAGGAATTCGAGTGAGTAAATTAGCTAATAAAATGTGCTTGAGTGCTGAGCCCTCCTGCTGAGTTCTAATCTGTTTGTATCAGTAGGAGGACGCCTCCATGGTCAGACCACCTGCTTTTCTTCCCAATACACTCCCTCCAATGGCAAACCAAATCCTTATTTTAAGCCCCCAATTCAAGGATAAGTCCTAAATTAACTTAGGGTTGCAATTTAAAGTGAGAAATAAAGTAGTTATTCCTTGATTCCTGATTTTTACTAGAAAATGTTCGTTTCCTTGCTTATGAATTAGTATATTTTTAATTAAGGATTATACTTCTTAAAAAAAAAAAAAAAATATTTACAACGTACTAACGTTCTTAATAACAGTTTAATGTTTGAATTTTCATTTCACTCACATGTAAATAAGAGTTAGATGTTATTTAATAGCGATTTTTTGCTTGTGAGAAATTTATACACCTGAAGAAATAATAACCAATATGGCACTTCGTAATTAAGTAACTTGACGATTTTAGGAATGGATATAGTGCTAAAGAATAACAAATTGATTTTTTATCTGATTAATTTATCTGAGAAAGGAACAAAATTGGATTTTATTATTTTTTCCAATAATTAAATTGTTCAGCAGGTTGCCGAAAGAATTAGATTTAGTGTACACATGAGAAAATATACTTCATCTAATAGTATAATACTTTTATTTCATCATCTATATCGTGAATTATGCTGTTGTACTGTTACATTATGTAGGGATAGCGTTCATTCGAGTATTACAGTTTTTTTTAGCAGATTTCCTTTGAGGAAAGTCAGCTATTGAGGTTGTACTCAAGACCCGATTTTCAAAAAAATACAATATTTGGTACTTAGGATGTGTTATGTATATAACAACATTTATAGAACATTACATTTGCAATACGATTGGTTCTATATTGTTTTTTGATCCGACGATTATACAACGAGATATTTCGAATTTTCCAAATTCTCCCCCTCTAAACCCCTCCCCCTCCCGCTTGTCCGATTACAGCCATTAACGAACTTGAGCATTCTTTTTACATAAAACCACAAAATATCGAATTTTGTAACGATAAACCAAAATTGCGCCCGCTAGAGTGTTAACAGACAAATTATATGTAGTTTTCGGACCTCATTTTCGTCGTCTGCTGAGTAGGATCGGTGGGGAAGAAATTTTTCGAAAATCGTGTCATGAGTACGAACTCAATACCTGATTTCCCTGAAGGGAAATCCGCTAATAAGTTGCTTTTCTGTTTGATGTATAAGGATTTTCCATGCCACTCGTGTTATCTTGGAAATTTTATGTCAACATTGCGACGAACACTATAAATGTATAAAGGATGACTGAGATTTAAATACATTACTCATCATACAAGTATTAAAATATTTCTGAAGATGATCTGCAAGGAACAGCTCATCCAATTTATGGAGGTACAGAATTGTCAAACAGTTAATATAATTTTTTTGAGCTTACTGTCAAATAAAAAAAAAAGTGTCATTGATTTTATTTGGGTGCGCAGTAAAGTTATTTCAAACGGCCGGCCGAGGACGAGTGTTCAACAATAAGCAGATTGTAGGAGGACATTACTGGAAATGCAGCTTTGTTTAGTCCCGAGGACGTCATACATCAGAAGGGGCGTGGCTAAGTCAAGACGGATTCCATCGATCAGACGATAAAAGAGCTCTTTCGGGTTAGGATTATTTTTAAAAGCGGCAGTTTCGCGGATCGGCAATTTTAGCAGGAGTCAAAGGCTTTGGGCCGATTTGTTTTTAGAGCGACAAAGGGAGGCCTGGGGTAAGAAGGAGCGCAGATTATTTCCGTTGTACAAGCTGCCGCCGCTCCAAACAATGGAGGTGTAAACAGTATTTGGTGAGAGGGAGGGCGAGCTGGTATATATATAGATTCGAGTCCCAGGTGGGTCCCGTCGTTCCACCTTTCCCGGGCCACACCTATACACTCCTGGCGATTCTGGGGGAAACAACACTCCGATGGACTCCTCACTGGAGAGAAACCTCAGCCAACCACCAGTTTTGGGAACCTCTGCCATCAGCAAAACCACTAATTGGGTGATTTGTCAACAATAAATCGAAGAGCTACTCTCAGGTGGCATAACAACACTACCGCAAAAAATGGTACGCATTGATGAAAAGTCCGTCACGCAGTGGCTGCATAAACTAAACAGATTTCCCACCTGTTGGAATGATACACTCCTGATCTCTTCTCAGGATATACTGTCTATTCCAAAAAAAAAAAAAAAAAAAATCTTAATCAATAAAATCGTAATTGATTTCGTCATCACTCATGCAAACTACTTGCATTTATGCAACATAATAAAGGTCCGTTGAAAACAATAATTGGTATTTATGCTTGGAATGAGACATCCCATGATATATTCTCTAATTTTTAAAGTTCGATGACTTAAAAACGCTCGCGTTCGCTGACTTCGATTCAGTTGGTTTACGGAATGCTAAAAACTAAAACATCCAAATACCTCGGTTAATATTGAAGACAGATACAAAATCTGCATAACAATATTTACAGAATATCAAATTTACAATAATATTGGTTCTCTGCGATTTTTCGATCCGAAATATAATAACGGAGATATTTTGAATTTTTTACATTCCCCTCCCCCTTTAAACTCCCCTCCCACAGCTCCGATTTTAGCCGTAAACGAAATTGATCTTTAATTTGACATACAACATTTAAATATCGGGTTTTTTTTTTTTTTTTTTTTTTTTTTTTTTTTTTTTTTTTTTTTTTTTTTTTTTTTTCTTATTTTTTTTTTTTTTTTTTTATAGATCAAACTAAAATTGTTAGCTCTAGAGCGGTAACAGACAAATATATGCAGAATAAAATCTTTTTGTCAGAAATAATTTATTTCACATAATAAAAAAAAAATGATATTTTGCGTTAATGGACAGATTCTGTACTAGAGTGGTTGTAAAACTGGGCACCGCAGTTTAAAATTAATTTCAAGGTGACTTTTCCCTCTCTCTCGATTCTTTAGTTTAGTCAGCTATGAAGGCAGCAATAAAAACGAATGTAAAGTGTCAACGCCTGACAAATTACTTAAGCAATATTAGTTAGAGTTAAATAATGTAGAGAAACAAAATGATTTACTCTAGGTTATAAATTATTTGTGGGTTTTGACGTATGCGGCCTATTTATGATTCGAACGTACAGGCGCACATTATTTTTACACTTTGGTTCCAATAGATTTTAGTATGGACTGAAACACTGAACACGACATTTATAATCTTACGTTTAACAGAAGAGATTAACAAGTTTTTTTTTCAGTTCTAAAATCAAATATGCTGATCAAAAGTTATGAAGTATTTACGATACTATTAAACTTGTAATAAATAGTGGAGTATCAGTGTCTATTTCTGATTAAGTGTCTAAAGTTAAAATTAGATATTAATTTCCAATTTATTAATACAGTTATTTGTGACCATTTAGTAGTACAAAACAAATGTGTTATTCTGAATAGAAAATAATAATTAATAAATTAAAAACTCCTTTTAAGAACTTTTTTTCATACGCCTTAATTTCTTGTTGAATAATAAAATTGTAATTCTAAAATCATACATTTTTATATTAATACTTTTTCACAATTTAAAATGTTTTATTTTGAATATAAACTTTAAAGCCCCAGTTTTAGAAATTTTGGATAAATTTTATATTTAGCTTACTAATGTACAAAATAATAGCGTTTCTAATAAGATTTATATTCCATTTGTGAACTCAGTACGAAGAAGAAGAAAAGTATCTAGTCTTTCAATGTCGAAGATTAAAGAACAAGGACTGAACATAAAACTATTAAAACTCAAGGAAATGGAATCTGCCTCTCTGGAATGTCTTTAGCACGAGTGCCAGAAAATGGTGTTTGATATATTTGGGGAGATGTAGTGCAAACAGAGTAAGACATCTGTGGAAGATCTGAAGGGCCTTATGCACATGCAAGTGGGAAGCTGTGCTTTATGTTCCTGTATAATTTGCATACATACGTCGTCTTGCGTGTGAGTTAGTCCTCTTCTCACTAGAAATACACCACACACAAAAAACATGATGGAGAGCTAAGTTATTAAATGAAAGCAGCTGAAAGTCAAATCACTTTTACCGCTAAAACGAATTAATTTCCTCCGTGCGGTCACTGACAAATTTTCCGCTGAAAATCCATTTAATGTTGGCATTATTCTAATAAACCTATCAGAGTGTGAGGGCATTCAACTAATCTCAATTTATTTAGTGCCTACCTCTCTTAAATATTTATTCTGGGTTCAGAATAGTCGCTCTGCGCGTTATATATTGTATTTTTATCAACATTCTTTAATTACTTTATTCATGATCGATTTGATAGTTGATGACGATTTTTTCTGTGACTATATATACTTTTTATTTAGTTTCCTCTATTTCTAAATCGTTTCCCCTAAGAATGCCGAGCTAAACTCCGCCCTTGCCCACCTATTGCATTGTAAGAGATAATGTTTGAGGACATTTCCGCCTCCTTCTTCAATTGATGATTAACTAGAATGACTTCATATAAATTATTCAGGATTTAAGAAATATAAGCCGCGAAAATCAGATATAAAATAAAAGTATTGTTAAATTAATTTGAACAAAGGTATGTACGTATGTTGACAAGTGGGTATTTATTAGTGTTATATCTAAAATTCCGAAATCAGATTAGAGGTTAAAATTTCAATTTTTTTTTTATACCGGAAGTTGAATTGTTAAGGTTCGACTAAAAGCTTTATTTTAACACTTTTAAATAGAATTCTTGAATAATCCATTACTTTAATCAGTATGCACAAAGTATTGGGTGCAGTGTTATTGATCTTTCCTTTTTTATCAAATATATACCTTACTTTATTTTAAATAATCAACTATTTATACTTTTAAGGTCTTATTTATTAACTTAATATTTTCTATTTGTTGTTCATTTGTATTTTTTGGTTCCTGCTTTTTTGTTTCATATTGCACATTAGAACTTTTTTGCTCTTAGATCTAATCTCTTCCCCTGAATTTATTATTCAATTTGTTTTCTTTTTACCGTTGTTGAGTGTTTTTGTGATTTTCATTCTTGTATTATATATTTATTATTGTGGTTAGCTTTTTTTGGGTTCATGTCTTTATTTTTTGCTATTATTGTTAATGTTCTTGTTTATTGGTGTTTATGTTTATTTATTTTTTTCTCTTTTGTTATCTGAGGAATATCGCCACTTAGCGAATTCTCCAAAATCAATAAAAGCAGAGGGTTCCACCACTACATAGAATTAAGATTTAAAAAAAAATGAAACTAGTATTTAATAAAAGTGTCATTGATTAACGAAGCACATATTATAGAACTTGGAGTGGTTCTAGCAAATTTCTCTTGAAAGGGAGATCAGCTATTGGGGTTGTGTATGTAAGAATTTTGGACATATTTCTTCCAAAGCTCGCCAATCCTAACTGGAAGATGAGAGAAATAGTGTACATTCCATTTTAAGTATATTCATACGTATGCATGTAAATAGACTAATGCCAATTCAATTATCCAGTGTCATTACTGTCATTTGATCGTTATCGAACTTCTTATTCAAAAGTGTCATATGAAATTTAAGATTAAGGTTTTCTAAAATACTCTACTCTATGGCCCACTTCATGTTTTTTAAATTCCCAAAATCAATGTTTTTTATAAATTGTCTAGATTGTCCTGGGTTTTTTCCTCCCCCCTTATCCAATTGCGTTTAGAGGCAATTCGCTTGAATTAGCCATTTTACCCAGATGTTAAACTTGGGAAGAAATGCCTTACTTTTCATAGGCGTGCGCATTGGAGCCGCTAAGAATAAATTGGAATCAATTCAACCCTATGCTGATTCACTAAATGAGCAAGGCAGGAAGAGAAGGCCTTATTAGAGACTTGAGAGAAACACATGGGATGAGGAGTGTTCCATGTGTTTGATGAGATTTAAGTGGGCTGAGAACACTTTAAAGCACCTCTCCAAGAATCTTAAAAGTTATAAGTACCTCCTTTACAAGATCTGTTTATTTATTCTTAAATCGCCCGTATCCAAGAAATACAGTGACTCTAAAGTCGATAACCAATATTTCAAAGTGGTTACAATGTATGAGAGAAAACAAGATGCCTGGCCTACATTTAGTAGTTTCCTAAGAGTTCTTCCATCGGAATCCTGAGGTCGATTTCGACGTGAAAATTCAACTTAAAGAAAAATAAAGATTTCCGCTTGGGTCATAGCAATTCAGTAATACAGCCCAAAAATGTTCTAGCGCTCATAATCAATTTCAGAGGCTCTAAACGTATGATCTTGAGAGTAGATCATGTTCCTAAATCAATTATGTTAAATATAGAGAACCGCATTACCGGGACGAGATTTTTTATGGTTATCCTTTCGGAATCATATTTTTTCTTTGAATTTCATAATCTTGGCCCTGTTTTCCCCTTAATCAAATGACACTTGTAAACCGTTGGCATTAAGATACTCTGCGATTGCTGACTTTTTCACTTGTACCTTTGTACCATCATTCTGACCTAAACGTTTTTTCCAAAGGGACAAAGGATTCTATATATTTCTGTCCATGGCTGGCTATGCCTACTGTTCAATCTTTCTATCTGTCGCAAAACTTGTTTTTTTTCAGATTCAGAATTTACTTTGTGACTTTGTTGTTCCATTTTCAACTTTTCTCAATTGCTTACCTATTCAGTTTTTCTCTTCCTTCTTGTATCATTTTTTTTAAGAGGACAAAGTTGGTTTAGAATAAATTATTTATATATTCGTTAATACTTCTCAAATCAAACTTAACACCCCACTTGGTCATCGAGATTATAAGACGCACTGAGCACCTTACATTAATTATTACTCTCATTATATTATTGTATGTGACAAATGGTATTTAGCGTTAACATTTTTTAAGTCCAGCTAATTTCGAGTGGCCCTGAATCCAAGAATATGACCAAGTAAAAATAGTCCATCAGAGGAAAGAATTATAGATTTGATAGTGTTATAACCTTGAAATGAGCATATGCTCCGCAGTTCGGGCTGCGTCCCCGAATATAGATGACCTTATGGTTGTCAAATACGCCAAGAGCGTCTGTACGTCGGTCGGCAACCTCGTAGACAACATGTGGCACCCACCTGTTCCATATCAAGGGGAAGGACCTTTTTACTCCCTCTGAACCTACTCTCTAGTACCAAGTCTCTGAAAGATTTAATCCCAGGTATCTTCCGAAAATTAAAAATTTCCTGGATCCGCACAAAAAAAAGATTATTTAATTACAGAAATACCTAACGTGCATTAAACCTCGGCTCATCAAATAACTTTTAAGCTCAATTCCGGAAAAGTGGTTTACACAATGAAAATTAAAATGCTCGTTCGTACCCAAGTACAGTGGAATAGACTTATATTGCTACATTACGCAACCGGAAATATAACTTGTTTAATTAACGTAACGTTGCCAAAATGTCTCCGGGAAAGCATGCCAGAAAAGGAACGGAACTATAGAAAGTTTATTACTGGAATTCTGGTGGCCAAAAAATAGGTATTCTACCAAGATTTAAAAGAAACCTACTTTATAAATTTTTTAATTGTTGTTTTTTTATCATAGTCCACTTTATGCTACTAAGGCTAATTGATACCAGTTACCTATTACCGATATTTTCTAGAAAGGGTGAGACTAAGAATTTTATTTAATATGTTTTGTGGCTAAATAAATTCCAATTTTCCAGGTGAGAATTGAACTCGAAACTCTGGTTACCAAATGAGATCAAGACCACATGAAAACTTGAGCTCCCCTTTATATGAATTCTGAATATCAAGGCGTTTATCTCAGCCCTTATATAGTCAATACATCATTTCAAAAAGGAACTGGAAAGTCATATGGGAATAAGGTGAGGGGAGAAAGAGAAAGAGAGAGCTAGAGAGGAGAGAGAGAGAGAGGGAAATAGTAATAAAATATCAGGATTTGTGGGAGTCATGTCACGACTGATGTTCACTGCTCCGTTTGTGTTAAAAATTCAGTAGCCCAGAGCATAAGAACACCTGGAGTTCTGTTGGGGGGCAAACGCCCTTCCCTCTGACAAATCTTCTTTAAACACTATCTCAGGAAGTAGCTTTATAGCAATTTATTTGCTCTTCCTACAAATTACCATCACCTATGTCTCAAAAGAATACGTTACACGTAGAAAAGGACCAAACCGTAATGTTTTTCAATCGGAGGGGCATCTTCCTAGAAACGTTATAAATGCCACAGAAACCGACCACAGATGACAATTGGTATAAAGTAGTTGGCATATAATAACAGCTCAGAAAAAAAACAGGAAGAATTATATTCTCCTATTGCATCATTTATCGACACACCCCACTCACAAATCATAAACAAACAAAGGGGAGAGTTTAGTGAAAATTTACTTTTACACACGACTATTAACAATTATTAAATATTTGAATACTTTGTGGCGTTTAATTTCAAGAAACAATGATTTCATTTGTTGTAAATTAATAATATTTACATTGGGATAAAAGTTCTTACAATATTTTTACTGTCCATGAAATAACTACACTCAAATTGTACCTGGGGGAAAACGGGTCAATTTCTTAGCTACATTATCATTAACTGGTTGGAAAGTATGAATAATTGATGAGACTTTCATTTTAAAAGAATTTATTCTAAATTAATAAATTCTTAATGTGTTTATTAAAGTTTTTTTAATTTATTAAAACAGCAAAAAGAACATCTTTGAAAGCTTTAAAGAATAATTTACTCAATCCATTCCTTTAATTTATATATGCTGAGTTTTAATATATTCTGTGAACAAGACGATTTTCAAAGAACATTCAACTATTTGTGGTTGAGTTTTTGTTGTATCTACAGGCTACACCTGTTAATTGATCTCCTGATTTTCACCGAAATAAGAGGGTCACAAGGGCATGCAGTGGTTTCCCGTTGCCTTCTGCATTATACCATCCAACAATAAAGGTATCAGGAGAGAAATTCCATTCACAGCAGTACTTAATTGAATGAGTAGAGAAAATTCCATTTGAAGCCAGATTGTTAGATAGCCATCCTTCTGTAGTCCATAGCTGACTATTAGTCAGTATCATTATTCAGACTACAACTTTAATCTACCCTCCAGTCTTGCCCAACTGCATGTTGTAAGTGAGAATTTAGTCAAAAGGGTGTGATTGAATTAGAACTCTTTACTTAGGAACAGAGTGGAATGGACAAAACTGGAACGAGGTCAATGAGCATTTTCAGTTCAAATATACATAAAGGAAATGCTAATCAAACGAATGTGAATATATCGGACAAAGTATAAATATGGAAATAAAAAACACTATGGGAATTATTAATAAACTTGCCCGATGTGTTGTTAAATCGAGAACCTGCTGGAGGCCCATATCCGTCGAAGGGGAAGTGGAATATCGGTCAGTTCGGATGCAAATAAGTGACTCTGTCAAAAGCGGGCGAGTGACGACGGTATAAATAACAATGTTTTATTGGGGCCAGACGGAATGCGCTCCAACCTTCGCACAAATATACAATATGGACGCCAGTTCTGGGTGCAATGGTGGGTATTTGGTGCAATAAACATACCATTAATCCAAGTGTTTATGAACCTGCCTCTTTTTATACCATCGGTTTCCCCTACTTCTTTCATGAAATTGAAAGGTTTTCAATTAGACCTCCCATAAGTCAATCTGCCGACCTATCTGGAGCAAAATGGGAAACTCTGATTCGAGAAAGAGAACGAACGCTCTTTTCTAACACGTCTCTTAAAAGTTGTGATGAATATATCTCTCCCAATTGCGGAACCATTTCGAAAAGAAAGGTTGGTTAGATTATACCCAAACGAACATAACCATTTTAAACTAATATACTACTAATCTTGTTACCGATAGCCAAGTCTAATATTAAAACGAGAGGCACTCATACAACCCAGAATATCTGAAACCGCAACAGCTGACTGAACAATCAAAGAAACTACCAGGTTGGTTAATCCCAACAAAGCAGTCTCAAAATTCAAAATCACTTTCCAGAAATGATAATGATTTAATTAATTTCAGTTTTTCAGTTTTAGGGGGTAAATGGATCCTTATAGGAAACAAAAATGTCTACTGCTATTTAATTCACTATGACGTTTCTGTCACTATTGGCCATTCTCAGATAAACCAATAATGTTTCATTGTCAAGATACAAAAATATAATTATATATAAGTGTGACACATATATTATAACCTATAATTTTACGTTTATCAGAATCATAAAATATTAATAATCCATAAGAGGACCAAGACCAGCTATTTGATAATATCATTCAAAAATAGTTATAAAAAGTGATCTTATTTAACTCATGTCTTGGTGCTCATATGGGAATGTTTGCCAAAAGAAAATCTTTGCCACTATTCTATAAAAAATAATGTACTCTAAATTATGAATAATATGCTTATAATCATTTAGAATCTAAAAAGAGAGTGACCTATCATATTTTTAATTTCTTTATCACATTTGTATAAACTATATTCACTTAAACAGAATCAGTTTTGTTGTTTTATAGTTTAATTAATATTTTTATATATATAAATAGATTCTACTATCTTCCTGGACTTTGTTTAATTTTCTTTATATTATATTTTGGTTATAATAAAATTAAATTTGTATATTTCTTGTACTGAGTGTTTTGCTAATGCTGTCTGATTTATGTTGGTCTATTCTTTTTTCAAATTTTGTCTAGTCTCTTCTCCAATATAAATTTTGTCACAATCATTATGATTAGCTTGATATTTGACTCTGATTTGGTTACCAAATTTTATCTCATCTTTTGTGTTACTAGAAGTTTTCAATATCTTGTTAATATAAATTTCAAAATCTTTTTTTTTTTTAAATTATGTAAATAATGATTTATTAAATATAGCGATAGGAAGCTTGTGACTGAATTGACTCAATGAAATGGTTTTTTATAGGCACTTTACGTTCATAACCGCTGTTTCAAAGTAGACAAATCTATGTGCGCTATTTGATCAAAGGCGCAGGATCTGAGACGCCATGCCTCGGTTTAATGTCGGTAAGATAAATAGCCCAGCCGCGTCAGAGCAGGCAGGTGGTATGGCCGACAGGTAGGAAGGTGAACCTACTATTTTTTGTGGAGTCAACCCCACCCAGACCATTCTCTGGATATCTTCACTACAGACTCTCCAACTACACCTGACACAACAACCCCTCTTCTATAGTCTTGGTTTAATCAAAACCAGCTACACATTCAATACAGTACCGTTCAGGAGCGTACGAAGCGACTAGAAAACTGGGAAATGGCAGATAAAGGAACAAATGTCACAATATTATGTCAAACATTCTAGACTCCGTTTTAGCAGGTTGTACTCATAATGGGATTTTCGAAAAATATGGTGGATGCCAAAGTGAGGCCCGTTCAAAATTCTATATATATATATAAACGCTCTAGCAGTTGCAATTTTTGTCTGGTCGTTACCAAACTCGACATTTAAACGTTTTATGTAAAAATGAACATCAAGTTAGTTAGCTGGTGAAATCGGGCCAGAGAGAGAAGCGGTTTAGAGGGTGTGGATTTCGAAAATTCGAAATATCTCCGTTGTCATACGTCAGATCGAAAAAGTGTATACGGGCAATCTTATGGCCAATTTAATTTTCTATAAAAGTTGTTATGTACGTTTTTTCACTACCTTGATTATTAACCGAAATATTTGCAGTTTTTAGCTTCAGTAAACCCACACTCCTTCTCATGGTATATTAACAATAAGCTGTTATATTTAAAAGAACTTTATTTGAAGTCTATATATCAAATATTGTTCTCATTGAACTCATACGTTTTGAGATAAATGAAAATACATATCGCTTTGTTAACGCAGCCGCTGCGTGACAGAATTTTTTAAACATGTTGATACATCCGGAGTAAAAGTATTGATGGCGTATAACATTATAACAACTCGTATTACTTGGCCATCTCGAAAGACTTGCATTTTGGAGTACTCATTCGGTCGTGAACTACAGTGGAGAAGAGAGAGCATAGAGGTAAGCTGTAAACTGCATCGAGGTAAGGTAGATGACGGCATTCTCCACGTGTAGGAGAGAAGGCTAAAAAACTGTATGACGCAAAGGGCCAGCATCTGTGAAGGTTTTTGTCGGCCATACCTCTCTCACCGACCCCAGGCTCCACCTACTTCAAGTATATAAATCTACATATGGATATACTGTGTTCAGGCTCGACAAAAACGGGTTTCTTCTGTGTGACCCAAACTAGTAATGTCTTATTTTTCTTTATAGGGAGGAAATTAAGATGATCCTACATCCTACAAGGATATGTCATTATCAAGCCAGTAATTCAAATTATAAAAAGAAAAAATATTGAAATATTATTCCCAACGGAATAGAAGAAACATATAATTAAAATACCGTGAACGAGACAAGTTATATAGCTAGCCCTCATAACTTCCCATGACGTATTTTGGGTTTGAACAGCAAGAACAAAAATGTATCATAATTAAATGAGAAAACATTTATTTAAGAGAATATTTTTAGAAACCAGCTCAGAATTTTCTGCAAAACAAGCGGAATTAAAAATAATAATATATAACTATCAAATTTTTGTATTAACTGATTATAATCACACTTTCCATGTGAGTTAAAGCGCTGGAATCTCACATTGCAAACCAAGAGCGGCGAGTTCGATTAGCGATTGGACTATAGGAATTTATTTAGTGACGAACTCATTAAATAAAATCCTATGCCTGCTAGAAAAGAGTGGTAACGTGTAGATAACCCGTCCCAATTATCATTAGTAGCAAAAAGTGGACGTTAAAAATTTAATAATAATAAGTCTAATAGTTCCAAATATCGAAAATTTAAATTTTAAATATAAGAAGAAGAAAAACGAATATAGAAAATAAAATGTAGCACAAATTCTTTCAAGTCGACTGACAATTTTATTTTATATTTAAAATATTGGGGTTTATAAATGGTCGGTATTAGTTATTTTATTGATTTCCAAAATGCATACAATTAATTTCTACAGGCATTGTTACAATAGTAAACAATTACCTTTTTTTAAGGCGATTGTGTAATGACGATTATAGTAATAAATATTTAATTTGTAACAACTCGTATTACATTCCAGTCTCAAAATTCCGCTGGGGCTGCGTAAACTAAGCAGGTTTCACACTGGCATCACGTATATGCATTTATTTCAAAAACGTAAGAGTCCAATATGAACAAAATTTGGTATTCAGGCTTCACATAAAGTCCTTTCATTATAAAACAGCTTATAGTTAATATTACTTGAGTACGGATGGGGGTTTACTGAAGGACGAAAACTAAAAAATGTTCTAAGACAATAAATAATAACCTAGTTATTGGTTCTCAAGGGTGTTATAATATCGACTCCCGTGCCTTATTTTCTCAACTTTTTTTATACACTAATTCTACGTCTGACAAGATATATTTTTTCTCCAGGAGAAACTCTGCCCGAGACCTAACTAAGCGGAAAGCAGCCAAACACGGATCCATCTTCCAGCCAAAATTGACCTGCCACTCAGTTCCCCCTTAATTACAGAACGGAGGCGAGCAGGCCAAAGAGATCGGAAGGAGTAGCTAGGTGATACGCTATTTCTATCTCCGATGCCACCTTGATCCAGCTGTTCTCATACTTCAAACCTACGCAGGCCGAGCTAGCGTTCCGGATCGCCGTACACATTTTTTTTTTTAATGCCGGTAGTTAAATGGACGGAAGGGGATCACACGGCCGAGAAGTTATAATTGTGGCGTGAGGCAGAGAGGAGTGAGGAGAACTATAAAAGTTATCTATAAAAACCGTAAATCACGGTGATATTAGAGCTCTCTGGCAAAGCCTGTTTACAGAAAGATCTCAAGGGGAAAAGGTGGTTTGACGACTGCATAAATTAAAAAGGATCACAGGGGTGTGTTTCTTTGAATTCGGACCAGAAGCAATGAAAATCATTGAGGAAATGAGGTTAGATATTTTATATGAAATTAAGAAATACCCAGCTTACGAACCTCCCTGCATCAAATAAAATAATTCTCGGAACATCAATGAACAGGAAGCAATGTATCACTTATATCAGTAGCTTGTTAGTTAGTCACTTAAGATTTTGCTTCTAGATTCCTAAGTACTCATCGGCCATTATGTTAAATCTGCAGCTCTCTTATTGCTTGTTTAAAAATAATACGTCTTTATAGTATGTAAAACAACCAAATTTACTTTTGCGTACAGACTAAATTGAAAAATAAATAAATTGATTCAATTTAAAGTAGATTTAACTTTAGCCTATACACATGAGAAGTTAATCATTTGGGGGGGGGGGGGTATTTTACAAGTTGAATTCCTATAATTGCATGCTCAAATCCTATAATTTCAACTCCAATGCCTTTAATTGCAAGCTCAATTCATATACAATCAAGTTCAATTCCTATAACTGCAAGTCAAATTCCTATAATTGTGTAAAAAAATGTATTGGTCTGTAAAAGAGAACTCATAACTAATCATGACAATTAAATGCACAAGTGGCTCTTGTGAACGATTTTTTAATTAATCATACGAAAAAAATGATAAATTACTAAAAAATACAACTAATATTTTGCTATTCCATTTCTTAGAGTGAAAAAAGTGGTAAATATTTTGATATCATAATTTATTATAACTATAATAAAGAATTATGTTTCTTTTCGTCATTGCTTTTCTATTGTTATCTGATATCACAGATTAATTTTGAAATTGCAATTCTTTTTCAACACTTTTAATATTTTGAAAATGAAATAAATTATAAATTCTTTGTATTTCCATTAAAAACATAACACATGAAAGAATATGAAAAAATATGTATATCTCAATCCAACGTATATATTTCGCATTTTCGAAATTCTGTTACGTCTAACCCCCTTCCCACAGGGTGCGATTTCAGCCATTAACGAACTTGATCTTGATTTTTACATAAAACGTTTAAATATCCAGTTTGGTATCGATCAAACAAAAATTGTGACCGCTGGAGCGTTAATAGATAAATAGTTTTGAACGGACCTCGGGTTCGACACCTCCTAGGTAGGATCGACGAACATTTGAGGTTATTTTTCAAATACCCCATCTTGAGTACAACCTCAATAGCTGATTTCCCTTAAGGGAATAGAAAAATATAGCTAAATAAATAAGGCAGCTTGTAGTTTAGCCTGAGAAATGTATTAACAGAAACTATTTAAAATAACTTCCCTAAAGCTTTTAGAAAACAGCTGGAAATAAGAAGAAAAATAAAAATGCTCCAGAAAAAGGAGTAGGAAAAATGATTCCATAATGAAATCGTGGGCCTTTTAAAAGGGACGAAAATAACCAAAACTGAAAGGATGAAAAATGCAGGCATTCCTGGCGCTTAATCAGTATGAGTCAGTCAATATGAGCGGCTAGACTGGCAGAACTAAGATAGATACGGAGTCATTTGTAAAGTCCCTGGGCTAGAAGGCTGTGGCAGCGAGATTAATAAAGACACAGAGGTCTTCCCTGTTTGGGACCACCTCCGGTCCGACGCTTACGTCACTCGGAGCCGACCTCGCTCATCTTTTATTGTTCCAATCAGAAGCTCGGTTCAGATGCCGTTCGTGATCTATTAGCCCAATCGGATTGAGTGATGTTGCCCTCAAGACCTATTCAACAAAGAGAAACATAACTCATTGATTTGGGACTCAATCAACTACGAGCCACTCACTTAATAGGACGCAGCTGAGCCCAGCCTCTAACAGGCTTGACAATGTTTTCTTTATTACCCATAAATACTCATATTTACTAACCAGAGGTTAACTGATTTTGTAAAATAAAGGAAGAGGAGGGGGGGGGCGAGACACAACATACAATTGTTATTGGGCAAAGGTGTAGAGCGCACACACATATATATTTGAATACAGCTGCGTCGCAAAAAAATGCTACATATTATAAATACAATTTCAGCTATTCAGGTAGTATTCTTGACACGATGTTCGAAAATGTTCCTCAAATTTCCTTCGAGGAGATGACGGAAAAATGAGGTCCGTCCAAAATTGTATATACTCGTCTGTTAACGCTTTATCTGTTACTTTTTTAGGTTCAGCCCTCCAGTGAACCTCCAATTCTACTAACGCCATATTAACAATTAGCTGTTATATTACGAAGCACTTTATTTGAAGCCTAAATGTCAAATATTGTTCTCATAGAACCTTTACGTTTTGTGATAAATGCAAATTTGTGACGCACATAGGAAATCTGCTTAGTTAACGTAGCCCCTGCGTTTTTTTTTTTTTTTTTTTTAATATTCTATTTTAACTGTATGTGAAAATATAGCTGTGAACGTTTGAGTTTTCCAATGAGTGGGGAGAAACTTAGACAACCAGGTTTATCGACTGGTTTTGGTCGGAGAAATAATTCTAATTACTTTTAAAAATATGTATACAAAGAAAATTATAATATGAAACCACTAGTAGACGTTGTGGTTAATTTCAATGAACTACTACTTAAATCAATTTGCTATGAGTAAACACTAGTCGATAACGAAATGCTTTAGAGATTTCCCCCTTTAGTCTCATCATACCTATACGGCCATCTTAACAGTACATTCCGGTAGCTTTTTTGTTTCAACCCGACCCTAAAGGCGTCCATCGTCTTTTTGTCGAAACCCGGTATCCCTAATTGCCTCCCCGAAAAGCCGGGGAAAAAACCTCCCGGGCCTCCAGCCCTTCCCACAGACCCAACGAGAGGCTAATAACGATTCCAGGGTCCAATAGGTGAGGCACAGCCTGTAACGAGGGGGAGAGACTTTTTCAATAACGCCCTACCGATGATATCTATATCAGGGCTGTAGGAACATCCTACAAACACATTACACCTTCCTCCATCTGTAGCTTTCATATCGGCCGAAGAGGGAAACCCGCTTCGAAAATATGCTAGAAAGTATTGACTAAGAACCTTTTATTCGTGTATCAAGAAGGACATAATTGATCTTAGAAATAAGAAGTGGTAATTAAGTATTCTAAGGCATTTGTAATATATATATATATATATATATATATATATATATATATATATATATATAAACTGATCATACTTTTACAGCAAAATTATTCACAATCCACATAATTATGTATTTTGACAGAAAATATAATAAATGTTTAATAATTCAATTGTATAATAATTTTAGAAATATAGACAATCTAATGTTTTTGAAATTTATTATTTAATTTTTGAATAAAGCTACTAAAAAATATTTTATTATAATGTAGCATTGTATTGATGTGATACTATTCAAATTATTATCTGGATATATCTAAATATATTGCAAGTACTGTGAACTTTCTTTATGAATATGAATGAGTAAGCTAAGCTCCTTTTACAAAATTTACTTAAAACGCCTTCCTTTTTGGGCAATTTATTATTTTTTTCCAGTTCCTTTATTGCCCTAGAGTAAACCTAGAGAATTAGAAGTTCATTATCAAGGTCTCAGTGAATGACTAAAAATCATATCACTAGTGTAGTCCATTTCCCGGTTAGCTGGAGGCTGGAGACAATATATAGATTTTTAGCGATAATTAATTTAATGAATTTTTGATTGCATTAGGATCTAACGAACATGGTAAACCTAGAATCGTGGATTCGATTCCCGCAGGGGTAATAGAAATATAATACTTAGTTCCAGTCTGGCTAGTAAAGGGTGGTCAACATTTAGATCCCAATTAGCTGAAGTTGCATGAAGCAAACGTTAATAAACAACGTTTGATTATATTTTTTAGTCATGCGAGTTAAGAAGGCTAACCTTAATTAAATAGTTAAAATCTTAATTAGAGGTTAGAGGAGGGTGTTAACCTTTTCACAACCCTCCTCGATACCCATTATAGCATAAAATGGATTTGAGTAAAAGCAATTAAAAAAATAAATGTTTATTTAATTAACGGGGTAGACTGATACCAAGCCCACAAGGTCCGCTTTAAGTGATTGGACGGTTTTAATGTGCATTAAAGCCCATAAAAATAGGATTTCAAATTTTTTTTTTTAATATCTAATACTGTTTTAACAATGTATAATAGCTCTGAAATATAAAAACCAATTTTGTTTTTCAAGGGGTGATTTTACCTCTTCAAATCGTAATTCCCCACAAAAAAAAAAAAAAAAATAGTTTTGTGTTACGAAAGAAGTACTCGACTTGCAGACGAAGTTTCTGAATTTTTGGATTCCCTGACCCCTCTTGTTAGTAGAGTAATATTTTTAAATTATGTTCAATATTTTGCAAAATAAATCCTCTTAATACTATAATTATCGCAGCGAACTTTACAATGAAGCAAGTGATTAGATTAATACAAGTCCGTCAAGCAGGGGGCTGCGTTAAGTAAGCATAATTCCCACATGCGTCACATATTTACATTTATCTTGTAACGTTCAATGATACCAATATTTGGTATTCATGCTTCAAATAAAGTGCTTCATGATATAGCTTAGTGTTAATTTGACATGAGTAGGATTGGGGGTTTACTGAAGGCCAAAATCTACAAAAGGCAAATATCTCGGTTAATATTCATATTAGAGAAAATATGTATATAACACCATTTGTAGGCAATTCATTTTATAATACGATTTTTGCTATTTAAGTTTTCGATCCAACGCATAATAACGGAGATATTTCAAATTTTCGATATTCTCTCCCTCTAAATCCCTTCTTCCTGCCTTCCGATTTCAGCCGTTAACGAGCTCAATCTTTATATTTACTTTGTACATTTAAATATTCATTTCAGTAACGATCACACAAATGATGCGACCGCTAGAGCGTTGACTGACAAATATAAAAACTTTTGAACGGACCCCATTTTCGTCTTCTCCTAGGTAAGTAGGATCAATGGACATTTGAGGAAAATTTGTCATGAGTTCGACATCAATAGCAGATTTCCCTTGGGGGAAATCTGTTAAAATTCACGTCGTGAAGAGCTGTAGTGACTGATACTAACCAGTAGCTTTGCCTGGCTGAACCGGAGGAAGTCCCATAAAAAGGCAGGCGATGATTTATCGGTGCTATATAGATGGAAGGTTATGTTATCGCTCCTCTGCCATGGCGGCGGTGTTAATGGTTTATTTCGTCGAGAGATAGCGCTGGTGGTTGTTCCCACGTCAGGGCTCCAGATGCCCCAGGGGCTATCGTTGGTCCCCTCTTATCGGGTGGACGCCCTCTCCTCCAAACACCGACACTAATTATTTCACGCCGACTCATTCCGACCCAAGGAGAAAACTCTTAGTCAGCTCTTGAGTGAGTCGTCAACAAATGCGTTGAAACTCTGTGCCAAACGTTTCAGGAATAATCCAAAGGGATAACGAATGTAAATTTCAAGCGAAAATTACATCACCGTGTGAATCTCAACAAAAACAAACTATTTAGAGTACTCTCACGACTTTTACTAACTGACGCTTCCATTTGTCAGTAGTCTTAGTTTTTGTTGTTGCGTGATAGTAACCAAACATGATAAACGTTTCTTGCAAAACTATAATCAATTTCGTAAATATCTGAAATCGTACAATTTGGAGAACTTCGAAATTTTGTATAGAATCAATCTCATTGCAATTAAAATTTACTACAAATATTTTTATAATCATTTATTCCCAGTCTTCAATATTAACCGAGACATTTGGATTCTTCGTTTTCAGCCTTCAGTAACAAACCCCACTCTTACTCATGTCCCATAAACTATGCTCTGCTGTAGAATGAACTAAATTATTTGAAGCTTAAATACCAAATGTTGTTTTCAATAGAGATGTACTAGATGAGGGAGGGACTTGCAAGTCCGTGACTTCATAATTTAAGATTTTGCTCTAAACCCTAAAATGTTTATTTGTTCTACTCTCTATTTAACTGTTTCATACAACACTAAAGTTCATATTAGTTAACGGCTGAAATCAGACCGAAATAGGATGGGGGAGGGGGTTTAGACAGGGGTAATTTCAAAATTCTAAATAATGTAATTTGCACAGTCACAGAGTGACGGACTTTTTTAAAGTTTCCCTAAGTTGGCGTAAATAACTTAATAAAAAAGAGAGAATAATTTATTTAAATACGAGCTATGATGGTACAAAGCCCGTAGGGCCCGTCTGAAGGTGAATTAGCTTAAAAAAGGAATTAATAAATAATAACATTTGTAGTTGATTTATCATATGCTAAGTTTAATTCTCTGAAACTTGTATATGATGGTGGACTGGGAGAAATTAAGTTTTATTTTACTATGAATAAAATTCTATTTTTAATTGCCAGTAATAATGTTTATAATAAACTATTATTTAGTCTGGATTACATATTTCAGACGATTTTAGGACACTATCATCAAACGTCTATGAATCCTACCTACGCACTAACGAGACTTTTATAAAATTTATATATAGTTATAAACATATATTAATACATTTGCCTGTTATTACGGTTGCTGTTTTATTTGAACGTAACCGAAATCAATATTTAAGCTATTCAAGATAATTTTCGTTAACAGCTTCAATCTGTTCAGGAGGAGAAGGAAAATAAAAAAAATGAATTATTTCTGTTATTATAAAGAGGATTGGAAAAAGACCAGTCTGGAAAAAGATAATTGATTTTTCTATAATTGTTCCTCGGTGCATCGTTTCTGTAACTGGAATACTAACCAAGACATTTTTTATTTTGTTTTGTTCATGGTGTTTTTTTAACTTCCATTCTAACAGTCCTCTTTTTGACTTGGTGTAACAGAGATATTAAATATTCTATTCATATTTTCATGTTCTTATTTCAGTACAAATGTTTAATAGATAGAGAGCTATCTTCAGCGTGTCCATCACGTGGGAAATCTGCTTAGTTTATCCAGCCCTTGTGCGAAATATTTTATATATATATATATATATATATATATATATATATATATATATATATATATGTACTAATATTTAGTACAATGTGCAATACATTTTTTAATTGGTACACACACATTCCTTGGTTAATTAGTTTAAATTTTATTTAAAAAGAATTTGACATTTTAAGGTGCTATAAATTAAAGTAGCCCTATTTTTGTCATTCTCATGCATACAATTGTGATAGAGGGGAAAACATTGTCCCAGGTTTTGAAAATAAAGCCAAGATATAAAATCAGATCATACAAAAAGTAGGAAAAAAACTAGGTAAACAAAATTACTATAATAAATTTCTTAAGAATGTTAACAGACGCACTAAGTTTAAGGTTGGCCAGTTAAACCCTCTAGGGTTAAACCCTTGAAAGTATTTTTTTTTTTTTTTTCTTTATTTTTTCTAAACCTATGAAAGGCAGAGTTGTAGCCACCTTCGACGTAACCTAAGAGGACAGACCTAGCCCATTGTTAATTGGGGGTTGTTTTTCTTTAACTTTTTCATTGAGGGCGCGAGGGAGGCACAAAAACCTAAAGCAGACCAGCTTTATCTTATACCAACAGTTGGGAATACTAACCTTGGCGCTCGTTTTGTCATCAATGTAAGAACATGTTTTAGTAATAAATTACTCGACAGTCAATAAATCTCGTACAAAGAGACTGTATAAATTTACTATCTCAAAATGATTTTCAAAATACTTTTGTACAGAATGTGTTCATTATTAGAAATTTTTAGAAATTGTCTGCCTTAAAAAAAGCAGACTCCTTTGATTGGATTTTTATATTTATTTATACTTTTAGCAACATCAACTACAAACAAAATCATGCGCATTTAATACAAACATAATTCTTATTACTAAGTTATACTCTTATTAAACCTCATGTTGTAGGCAATACTAATATATTTACTGACGATCTCTCCGAATAAATTCTTTTGTCACACTCTGGACAGAACAAAGAGGGAACCAATAAATAACCGGCAACGATTTTTCGTCACAGAATAAAATTGACGTTGGTAACTTTTTTAAAAAAAAATGAATAATTTAATTAATACGGGGAGGAATGGTGCAAAACCCGGAGGGCCCGTCTGATGAGGTGGATTAGTTTAAAGTGAACATTATATGTTCACATGTGTAAATAACAACATATGTTATGATATTATGACATATAATAATGAGTTCGGAATTTACTTAGTAACGAACCTGTCCTAATTAGCCATAGTACCAAAAAAGGGGACGCTAATACACAAAATAACATTTGTAGTTGACGTATCATATTAGCAGAATTCCCCCAAGGAAAATCATCTTTTGAGATCGTACTCATGACGCGTTTTTTCGAAACATTTTCTCAAATTTCCATCGATCCTATCCAAGAGATGACGAAAATGAGGACCGTTCAAAACTATATATATATAGTCTGTTAATACTCTAGCGGCCGCAATTCGTTATATCGTTAACCAACTCAATATTTTAACCTTTTAAGTAAAACTAAAGATGAAGTTAATGGCTGAAATATGACTAGTAGGAGGAGGGGCGGGGGATTTTAGAGGGTAAATTTCGAAAAAACTCACTGACATTCATTGAATATTCGGTAATATATTCGTTATTGTGCGTCGGATCCAAATTTTGTATAGAATCAATCTTATTGCAAATATAACGCTCTATATTGTCCATCGAAAATTTGCAGAACAACAAAAATTTCAACCGCTGGAGCAGATAGCCGAAATCCTCACAATGACGATACTTCCCAGCGATGCAGCCTCAAAAATAGAACGTTCTATAAATACTAATATGTTCGTTATTTCATTATCTTGATTATTAACCGAGAGATTTGCATTTTTAAGATTTCGGCCTTCAGTAAACCTCCCCTCCTACTCATGTCATATTAACAATAAACTGTTATGAAGCACATTACCTGAAGCCTAAATACTTAATATCGTTCTCATTGAACTTTTACGTTTTGAGTTAAATGCAAATATACGACGCACTTGGGAAATCGGCTTAGTTATCGCAGCCCCTGCGTGACAGACTTTTATTTAATTATGAATAAATTTATATTTTTAATTGCAGGTAATGATGATTATAATAAACTATTGTTTAGTCTGAATTATACATTTTCTTAAAAGTCAAGTGACCTGATACATATTATTGGACGATATTAAAACTGTTATTTATGAGACCAGGATTATGTTATTGTTATTACTTATTTATTAAAATCTTGTGTGTGTAAAATATAACGTTGTGTGTATTTGTATTAAAATTAACCTTTCTCTATAAAACGCACTTTCCTGGGAGAAGGACCTTGGTATACTCTAGTTAGTCCAGACGATATACAGTGGCCATCTGTTTGAGGTTATTTAACGAGTATAACCTTGAGTCACCTCAGGGCCTAAATGGGCCCAGTGAGTAGAGCGGAAGACACACCTATAGAAACAAAACGACCAGCTCTGAAAGGATGCCGTCCCCACTCCCAAGCGAGAACAGAGCAGCCCTGTTCTCTTGGGGTCCACCTCAAAGGAACTATACTGTCTCCAGCCAGCTATTCCACTAACTCTTTAGCCAGAACATCTTCAATTATACTAATTAAACGTTTAGGGTTTTTTAGTAGGATTCCATTAAGGGAAATCTGCTATTGAGGTCGTACTTATGATGCTATTTTGAAAACTTTTTCCAAATATCCATCGATTCTACCCAGGAGATGACGAAAATGAGGTCCGTTCAAAATTTAATGTAACATTGGTCTGTCAAAGCTCTAGCGGTCCAAAGTTTTGTTTGATCGTTACCAAACTCGATATTTAAACGTTTTATGTAAAACTAAAGATCAAATTCGTTAATGGCTCAGATGAGACCAGTACGAGCGGGGATTTAGAGGAGGGAATTTCGAAAATTCGAAATATCTCCGTTGCTATAAGTCGGATAGAAAAATTGTACAGAACCAATCTTGTTGCAAATCAAATGATCTATAAGTGTTCTTCTATACATATATTCTGCATCATGAATATTAACCGATATATTTGGATTTTACTCCTACCCACGTTATATTAATAATAAGCTGTTATATGATGAACCACTTCATTACAAGGTTAAATACCAATTAAAGTTTTCAATGAACTTATACTTTGTGAGATATATGCAAAAACGTTCTGTTGATCCCCACCCCCTTCTTTTGATCTAAGATTACTAAAATTTTAGTAGTTTAGATAAAAATTATTCTGATTCATTATAAATTACACCACTAGCTATAGTAAATAGTTTTCAATAAAATTAATACGTTATATTCGGTTTTTATTTCTTTCCTATCTAGAATATTTCTAACTATCTATACAGCTCTTTTATATATATATATATATATATATATATATATATATATATATATTTAATTTTGAACGGACCTCATCTACTAGATAAGATGAATGGACATTTGAAGACATTTTTCAAAAATCGCATCTTGAGCACAATCTCAATAGCTGATTTCCCTTATGGCGAAAATTTGCTAAAAAACATGTAAATCTACACAGCAACCGCAGGATATCTAGGTTTCAGATCATTTAAATCTCAAACTTTAGTGGATAATTCCCTGAGAAAATTAAGGTTTTGAAATTATATAATATTAAATAATAAAGCATATCAGCTTGATCAGGGAATGATTATTAATTAACTCTATATGCTTAACTATATACTTTACGCTATGAGATACATTTCATTAAAAAAGATGATAGATACATGACACAAATTTCATAATTTATTTTACTTGCATATTAGTTTCTTCTTCATTAATTCCCACCGCCCATTTATAATAAAAAGAAAGAAATTAATAATGTGCACCATTCCCAAGCTCATGAATAGGCAACAGAACCACGTTGATTGATAGTAGTAGGTTTTCCTCTATATGCTCACCGCATACAAAGTAAAAATAACTTTGTTAGATAAATTATCTAATTGTCACTGTAGCTTCATGATTAATCTACAGTTTATCAGGAGGAAGAACGTCATGTTTATGCCGCAGATAACTTCTTGATTGGAAGAAAGCAATCGAAAGTGAACAAAATGTCATGAATTCTTTTTCTTTTCTCCACACATTCGGTAGTTTATTTGTTATTTTGTAATTGTATCTCTTTTCCTACATAATGTAGATTTGTTTAACTTGTTCTTGCCGATATTTTGGGTCTCGCCATTCGAGCAACTTTTATTTTTGTCTCAGGATAATCGCTATAATATTGAAACTATTTTATAGGAGCAGCTATTCAGATATATAGAAAAGAATGAGAAATATTCTTTTTGGAGGCATCATTTTAGAAGAAAGACTACATTCAGGAGGCAACATGTTACAAGTCTCTTTTAGAGATTAATAAAAACTGGAAATTTCAAAATAGAAAGGAAATATTTAAAGATGGCATGTTATGAAAATTCATAGGATTTTAAAACACACATGTACCTTTCCTAAAATATTTTTTTAAAAATTCACATTGAATCTTCACACTAAATTTCGCAAACTTTATCTTGTAGGCATTGTAAATGTATCATAAAGAAAACACTTCTTATTACTTATTAGCCGATTTCCCTTGAGGGAAGCTATTAAGATCGTACCTAATATTATAAATATATGTAAACTAATATGTAAATGATAGGTTTAAAATATATATATATATATATATATATATATATATATATATATATATATTGGTCTGTTAACGCTCTAGCGTTCGCAATTTTTATTTCATCGTTACCAAATTCCATATTTAAAGGTAGTATGTAAAACTGAAGGTCAATTTCGTTAATGGCTAAAATCCGACTTGTGGGAGGGGGTGGGGTTTAGAGGGGGAATTTCGAAAATTCTTAATATCTATAGAACCAATCGTATTGCAAATGTAATGTTCTGTAAATTTTGTTGTGCTTTATTTTTACTATATTAATTATTAACCGTGATATTTGCGTTTTTTTAGTTTTCGGTCTTGAGTAAACCCCCAATCCTACTCATGTCATATTAACAATAAGGTGTTGTATTATGCAGCATTTTATTTTATGCCTAAATACTCAATATCGTTTTCATTGAACTTTTACGTTTTGAGATAAACGCAAATATGTGACGCACGAGGGAAAGCAGCCCCTATGTGAGAGATTTTTGTTTTTTTAGACAAGAACATGAGATCTTTAACGCACACAGTTGTTGCAAACCCAACACATTTTTATTTGGCATCTTTGTGCGTGTGTGTGTTTGATAAATAAACATGTCTACTTACAACTTGAGCATTTGGCGAGTGTAGCAGTTCATGCTTGTCCAGCTGTTCCCTGGTAGGGAATGGAGCAGCGCAGTGAATGCAGGACAACGGACCTTCCCGATTAGGGTCCTCTTCTTTGGGAGTTCCACCGACTGGGACTGAAACAGAAAAGCAAAAAAGTTAATATTATTTAATGTATAAAGATTAAATTTCGTATTACAAATAAATTGTTAATCAAAATAAAAAAGGTTTGTTCGAACCAAATCACCCAGGAAATATTTGTTTTAATGTTAGTCCTACGATTTTTTTTTAAAAATAGCCTATTAAAAGAAACACTTGTACAGAATGTTTGGTAAATATATTTAAATTAAATTCTAAAACCATTTCAGACCGAATAAAAATTATATAGTTATTTACGAAATGCCATACAATTGACCGATCTCATACTTACCTAATTTATATAGATCAAAACATTATATCTCAGAAACCATGTAATTTAACAATCTTATATGACCACCATTTCGCAAAATCATTATCATTTTAGAACCCAATTTAAATATTTTTGTTGATAATTTTATTTTTCTGCCGCTGCAGTAGACGGATGGTTTTGCCTGAAAAATTACCATAACCATTTACTAATTGTAAAAATGACAGTAAATGTAAATTAACTATAAATGGCTGCTAACGAATAAATTTAAGTAATTAATTACTAGTTTTCGTGATCAAGTTTAAGATATTTTGACCTACTTCATCCAGTTTTTTTTTTTTAAATTACAGAGCTCACTTAAAAAAAAAAAAAAAGAGGTAAAACAACTATTTTTGTGTACATTTGAAGTTGCAATCTGTCAGTGTTGTTTCATTTAAAGAGGGATAATATCAAACTTGAAAATAAATTATATTTTTTATAAGTACATTTGTAAAACATTTATAAACAATACTGCATCGCCAGTGTACCAAAACTTCAGAAATAATTTTGCCTTTCTGGAAGAACAATGGAAATTACAGGAAGATGCCAACAGCAAATACTACTTGATAATGATGTGTGTTTTAAGATGTTGAGTTTTATTAACATAAATGCATTGAATATCTTTAGTGTTCAATCTCCTGCTTTTTCAAAATTGAGGAAAGGAAATAAATTATTATTATTATTATTTATTAACCTCCTCTTTTTGCTACTATGACTAATTACTCTACCGGTTACCACCCTTTTCTAGCCCGGGTGGGACTAAGTATTTTATTTAATGAGTTTGTCACTAAATAAATTTCTATAGACGGGAATCGAACTCGCCACTCTTGGTTTACCGTGCGAGGTTATAAGAAACACTTTCACTAGTATGGCTAATGGGCAGCCCCCGAAATAAGTGTGATTGTTAAATAAATTCTCGAATAGTTCAATATCATAAACCCCTTTTCTTCCTTGTTTTAATTTTCCCTGTGTTCATAAATGACTAATTGCATGAAAATAAAACTTCATTCAGATAATGTCATCTTACATCTAGTCTGCGCTACTCTGAACTTGTTAATCACTTTAAGTGAAACCTTACTGAGAAAGGTTTTTTAATGAAGATGAAAATGCAAAAATACAAATTACTCAGAATGGTAATGGTATTCGAGTTAAAGAGTGTTTGATTTATTGGCTTATGGACATCAAGTCAGAGGTGATCTGCCCTGTCAAAAGTCAAAAATTGTACATAGTTAAATAACAAAAGTAAAATAGATAAGAGAAAATAATAAGTAACAATAACGAATACCAAAAAACAATGACAAATAATAAAAGTGAAATATGTAAACATTTTATAAGTGGACATAGAAAAAAAAAATGGTGATGACCATAGTTGGTGGAAGATCAATATGAAATGAATGGCTGAAAATGGTACTTTTGGTAATGATTGTCGTAATTTCATCCTTCAGGGTAAACACATACATGTGTACAAACGTATAGAATACAATTAATGCATATAATTTGAAATCTTGTTGAACACCACAGACTTAATTTGTATGTTAAATTTTGTCGTATATTTGAATTTTGTGTAGATATGAGAATAGGTTGTTAATGTATGTACGCCAAGAGTTCTTATAAGTCGTAGGAGAAGTCCTGGTGTCGACGTAAACAATAATTTTAAGGCACTATTTTGTCAATAAGGTTTTATATGTTTTACTTTTTACTATCGGAAGCATAATAATGGAGATACTCGGTTTTCGTACACTCTAGAGGAAATTGATCTTTATTTAACATGTAACGGCTAAAGACTAATGATAGTTAAACACACGAATTATTTTTTCAACAAAATAAGAGAAACAGGAGGCATATTTGTTGAGACGGAAAAATGAGTTATTTATTGGTTTATGGTATACAAGACAAGGAGCGTTTTCTTCCTGTGGTAGGCGATGTAGCGGAAAAGTCGTGCCGGGAGAAAAGAGTGTTTCTTCCCAGAATAACATTATCCACGGGCGAGTGGTCGGTGAAAAAGTGAGTAAGGAAGCGATCCGGAGCAAGTTCAACATCATATTTCTTATTTAAGAAAGGAGAGAGAGTGAGTGTGTGTGTGTGTGAGAGAGAGAGAGAAGGAGGAGGGTGCAGGGGGAGGGAAGAGGCATATGTGTCTCAGAAGGAAGTCAGGAGCGAGGGAAACTATATCAGAACTTCCTATAAAAGGAGGAACCTCCCCCCCCCCTGCCTGAAGGAGGAAGCGTTCAACCCTTCTCCTTTTTGGCCGCACATAGGTTGATGTATGGCGGGTGCCGCATATGTGCGGCTAGCGGGCATTGTTATGGAGATGCGGAAGGGAGGGATCTCCTACCTTCACTTAATACCCCTGGGGGTGGACTTCCAATACACCGGCCGGGCACATCTGTTCCCCCACCCCCAGGCACTCCTATATCTCCTCCTCTCTTTCTTTGTGTCCTCGTCATCTGATACATTCTATCGCCGCGTCACTAATTTGTGACCTCCATTTAAAGAACCTATTGTGCTCAGCATATCTATTCCGATGCGAAAAGTCCGTCACGCAAGGGCTGCGTTAGCCAAGCAGATTCCCCACGCGCGTATACGCATTTATCTCAAAACGCAAAAGCTCAAAGAAAACAATATTCGGTATTTAGGCTTCAAATAAAGTGATCCATCATACAACAGCTTATTGTTAATATGACATGAGTAAAAGTGGGGATTTACTAAAGACCGAAAACTAAAAAAATGCAAATATCATGGTTAATAATCAAGATATTGAAAAAATGTATATAACAACATTTATAGAACATTACATTTGAAATAAGATTTATTCTATACAAATTTTCGATCCGAAATTCTACCCCTCTAAGCCCCCTCCCTCCCACTTGTACGATTTTAGCCATTAACAAGTTTGATCTTCATTTTTACAAAAAAACAATTAAATATCAAATTTGGTAAAGTTCAAACACAAATTGCGACCACTAGAGCGTTAATAGACAAATATATATCGTTCTAGTGGTCTCAATTTTTGCTTGACCGTTACCAAACTCGATATGTAAGCGTTTCTTACAAAACTAAAAGAATTCGCTCTTTTGTAGAAAAATAAGTCACAATATTTTTTTTTTTTTTATCTTTTATTATCTTCACATTCAATAACGTCATTGATATCATGGAAGAGAATGAATTAGACAACGGGAATCCTGTATAAAAAAATACAAAAAACAGTCACAATTTAAATTAAATTACCCTTGATATTCCGTTCATAAATTACTTAGATATATAAAATGTGGAGTCAGATATAATAATATTAAATCATTTATCAATGCAGTCTACAGATACCTACAATGAAAAGACCATTACTTCGCTTATCAGGTAGTCCTGTATACGCTCGTATCTGATAATTATCATTATCCAAAGTACGAACTGATAATAATTTTTCCTTATCAGCTATAAAATAATAAATCAATGACAATTTAATCAAAGGAATTCAAAAAAAAGGATTTTTTTTTTGTAAAGTATGTTGGGGTTAAACAGAATGGCATCTTTAAATTCGTATTCGGTTATATTAGGTAACACATCTGAGAGCAATAAAAAAGAAAACTGAATTGGCTCAACGTAAACATTTACGTACTTTAGTAGCTGAGAGGAATCGCAGGTGACTTAAGTAATTGAGGAAACCGGTTACCTTCTATTTGGTTTTATCGAGGAAAATGTAGCCATTGTTACTTCTAGAAATAGCCGTGTTATCATTGAATTGTTATCGATAAACTAAGCTATTTGTATTAGAAAACATAGGAATTCTGTTGATAAACACTGGGCAGGTTCCCGAGTTTTATCTACACATTATAGAAATATATATTTCCCGTTAAACGTACGCTTTGAGAAAATAATATAATTTGGTGAACCATGGTCATGCATGAACCCTTTATTCATTAAATATTTTGCTTCCAAGCTTGAAGGAAAGTTAGAGCGTGACTAGAGGAATAAAGAGAGATAAAACATGAGACAAATAAAATATTGATAAATCTCGTTGAGTGAAATTATGGGGATTTTAATACGACAAATGAAATCGCTCACTATCGGAATCACAATAAAAATTCTTATACTAATAGAATGCAGTTCAGATTCGTGATCAGCTTTTGAAATAATGAAGTATTTATTATATATTCTTATTTATTAAATTTTATTATTATGTAGCTTTTAATATGAAATTAGAGATATCCGACAAAGAGCGTTTTATATGTCTTGTTTGACGAATTAATTTTCTCAAATTTCCTAGAGAATTAATTCACTCTAAGATCCAACTTCAGTTACGCTGATCTTTTAGCTTTACCGCTGGACTTGCACTCAAAAGCCAATTCAGAACTCTTCCATGTGCATGTACCCATACCAAAACTGAAGAACATTTTTTTCCCCTTTCTCTTACTCTCTGATGAAAAATACATGCAAGAGTACTTGGCAGTTAGCTAAGTTTTGTGGGACAACTCGTTTGTCTTCTTAGTTTCAATCATGAGAAGTACGCAAAACAAAATTGAAATTACTGTCTTCTACCCATAAATGACACATCAACTGTAGAATTACGTATCACTAGAAAATAAGCAAGCAGTCATGCACATTCATATCGAAATGAAAAAATATTTCAATTCCCGATATATCCACGTTAAATATTGTAATTACTCCATCTATATATACTCTATTTCTTATTACTCCATATTGTCAGTTTAAAATTTAAATTATAGGCAATCTCTAATAACAAAGCTACAAGGTTTTCCTATTTTGAATCTTCGATAATTGTTTGATTTATATTTCAGATAGTTTTGAGACAAATATCTTAAAAATTGAAGTCTAAATAACTCAAAAATGGCTCGAGTACCTATTATCACATTATACAACATAGTCACATCATATAATCAGATTTTCTATCTAGGTTAGTATGGTTTTTATCAGGGAATAGCTATATAAAGTACATATTGCATTTAGAATTATTTTCCAATACTGCTATATAATGATATATTTCAAATTTTGTCCAAGGATTAGTTTCCTCGTGTTACAACTAAAAATCTGCTCAAAAATGGACAATTTTTGATAATAATAACAAGAGAAAGCGCATTTTTGTTATTTCTAGGGCTAGCTAAAAGGAGGGGAAGGGGTGCTCAGAAATGAAAACTAAACCTCATCAATATATACATATATAAAACACATTCTGCTAAGAATATGTTGTTCGGTGTTAGAAAGATGTTCCGTAGAATGAAATTATAGTTTTTTATATTCATTTTGCGGTGACTGGTTTTTCAAGATTATGGCTGATGATGACTTACAATTTTTAAACTAAATATAAAATATTACTGCTCACACTAGTGATTTCAATCTTCAGAGTTTTCACAAGAAGAGAAGGAAGAACCTACTAGTACTCACTCTTTTATACACATACCCGAGGAGGGGTCGTACAGTTGGTCGCAAATAATCGTGAATTGCCATATTTTGATACAGGTATTTATATATAGTATTGATTTCACGATCTCGCTTCTTTTGGGTTAGAATTATGAGAATAGCCAGTTTACTATATTGAGTTGAGTCGAGTAGAATATGCTTGCTACCGAACAGCTGTAACAGCGCCTTAGGATGCAAGGGAATGAAATGTCAACCTGATAGCCTACATTATGCAGTCTCTCACGAACGGAGTCATGATCTACTCTAAGAAAGGCGGCGAAGTTGTTAAAGAACTTATCTTCTAGAATTTATAAATGACAAAATGGTTAATGGGACACCGCTCGTTATTTACAGATTCAAGTATTTAATGATTCAAAACCGCGTATCGCAATTTGCTGTTATTGCTATAGCTTATGGCTGTTCATATTTGACTAGGTTATCTAGTCTGTCTAGGTTTTTATCAGAAAATGAGTGATCGTGTATTAACAGCACTTGGTGATCGTTTATTATTACACCACTTAGACAGTTACCTTGCAGAGTTCACGTGGCAGACGACCGCTCCCCGATAACCGATAAGTTTGTTAAAACTAGATCCTTGTGCTCCATAACCATAGTCACTAAATAACGTCCTAAGTCAATAAGACTGTAAGCATCCGAAACATACATTTAAACGTCTCTTGCCATTTATTAATATTTCGTCCTTACAGTTTTGGAATGAAGGAATGCACTAGACGATGGACTTTACTGAAGAGGGTTTTAGTTGTAATAGCGACGGAATAAAGCAAAATGGGAAGAGATTAGTTAGTATGACTATCCTTCCGGGGGGTGAGAAACGGAAAGGACAACCCTGTTAGAGCTAAATTCAAGGAAATTCCACCATTTTCCGCCTCACGTTAGTATATCCAGGGGCCCTGGGAGCGGAGCTCCAGCGAGCCGCATTTAAATACAGATAAGGTAAATTGCCTAGTTTTCTCTCTCTCTCTCTCCTCCATCCCCCGGGGAGTGGAGGAAATGAAGACGAGAGAGATAGAGAGCGAGAGGGTGAGAGAAGAGCGAGGAAATGGATAAAGTTGTGTAAGGGGGTGGTGCCTAGTGGGCGCCATTTTGTGACCACGCCCCCTCTGCTCACCTGAGCTGCGCACGGCAGGTGGGCCAGGTGCTCCAGCCAATCAGGTGTCCCGCCTACCGCCCCACCCCGAGCTCTCTCTATTGACTTTCCACCAGGCCCAACCTCACTCCTACACCCATCACGATGGCAAAACTCATCAGGGAAATACCTCCGGAGAATACATTTTGAAAAATACATTACAGTGGATGAGGAAAAGGAACCCACGATTTCAGGATCACAAACCTACAGGGTTGTTTCCTGTTTGAAGCACGGGGTGGATTTTACAATTCAAATTTTCATTGATATGCATACAGAGAAAACACGACGATTTTAGGAGGTCCTGCTGCTCTAAAATGTCCATTACACGTTATACGTGAAGACCCCAAAATATACCGTCAAAAGAAATAAGATTAAATATTAACGGCAAATAAATAAATATTAATTATTAAATATTATAAGGCAATTTTGTCATGACGAGAATCACCACTACTGTGCAAGTAACTATCACTAGACATTATCAACATTTGATAAACTATAACATCTAAAATTGTAGCAATAAAAACAATTCCCTGATACCAATTAAAAGCCGCCAAGAAAGAAGAAATCCAATCATGACCGAATGTATTACACAAAGTATAAAATTGATTTAACTTGTACACTTGTTGTTAAATTCTATTTCTGATGAATTGCAGTTTAGATATTGGTAAATAAATAGTATTTTGACTTAAATTTATTTATTTCCAAAATATGTGAACCTAGATAATTCTACGACATTTAAAAAGTAAAAACATTGAAATCTGTGATAACATCATTTCATGACCACTAAATACAAAACAAATTAATTGTATATTTTTCTCTGCAGAAACGAGTTCGCGAATCGGATAATTTTTAAAATTTTAATCATTAAACTATAATAATTAATGCATGAAATTTTAAGGATAACTACTTATTAAGAAGTATACATTGTACTCAGATTGGTCCCTCTGCGTTTAGATAGTACTTTTACATACAGGGGAACAGATTTTCAACCCCTTTGGGAAAATTTATAAAACCCTATTGTCCATAAAAATATACATTTTCTTCCGCATACATTATCTTAAAAAAAGTGTCTACGAAGACTTAGGTTAAAACTAGCCTGATTAGATAATCCATCTCGCATTCAATTGTCAATTTCTCCTTTATTTAAAAAAACCATATAGAAACAAGATTAGAAATTTAAGCTGAACATGATAAATTTAGCTATAAACCTAACCATGAATTTAAAGTGATCATCCCATGAATTTCATATTAGCTCAGTAATTTACTTGTTAGGAGTAAGGGTTTACTTACTTCTGAAACCACAAAAATACAGATAACTCCATTAAGATTGGGACAGCAATTATAGGGCATTACTGAATAAGTAACATTAGTTAATATTTTTCGATCCGCCATATGACAACTGAGACATTTGCAATTTTATCCAACTCCTGCTGGTCGGTTCCCATAATTAATTGGCACGATATATAATTTTTAAACTTATACGCATGAGTTTGATAAAAACCAAAAAAAAAATGTATGGCATCTAGAGAGTTAAAGGAATCACATTTATATGTTATAGCATTTAAACGCTAATGTAATTTTCTTAATAAAAAGTTTTACAGAAAAAAATACTATGTTATGGAACACTCCTCAGTTCTATCATCAATAAGGTAATATGAACGGCCTTGTTTTGAAAATGGTATCAAATATAACTAAGTACTTTGCTAAAGAGAAATGAACTAAAAGAAATACGAGCTGTGCTGATTTAAAGAGTCTATTATCAGCTATTATACGAGTTTTCAGAATACATGTTAATTCTTGTAAATTGAGGGGGAGAAGAAAAGTAATGTTTTAAGTTTATATTCTACGAGCAAAAAAAAAAAGAAAAAAAAAAAAAGGAAAGTAAAGTAAAAAAAGAAAGATCTTAGGGCAGCCATTAAGAGGAAGTTGTTTCCCAACGAATAAAGTAAAAAAAGATTGACAGAGAGGGAGAAAGAGAAAGAGAGGTAATAAAAAGAGAGAGACAAATCAATAATGAGAGATGGGGGGCCTTAACCTTGCCCAGTGAGTCCCCCCCCCTCTCTCTCACATCTGCTGCTTAATAGAAACAAATATCGTATCTCTTTTATAACTCACAGATAAACTCAATTGCTGATATCAAACTATGCTCATCAATGTAAAGAATTTTATCTTCAAGGATAAATAATGCACATATAGCAACGTACGAACTCAAATAATAGTCAGGATTAATTATATACAATAAGTCTTCATATCTTATTAGATTTTAAAAACAGGATTACACCGTTTTAGCTAATACAGTAAGAGAATGTATTTAAACTCTTTAGATGTGTTTAATAGCTTACATAGATGATATAGGGCAAGTGATGTGCTATATCAGTTGTCACAGTTGTCAAAAAATGTGTGGCTGGGGTTCATAGAAGATATTAGTAACCTTTTTTTATGTTCAATAAGAGATAGAATAACTGCACAGAAGATGAACTGAAAAATTAATTAAACTTTCATTTAAGTAAATATTTTATTTGACCATCCTGCTAACAAATAGTTAATATTTAGATAACAAAGACTCAAAATCATTTAATATTGTTTGTTTGTTTCATAATGTTTTAGGGCGAACAACTTCTAGGTTAACATCCATCGTCCGGTAAGGACTCTCGTTTTGGATAAGGAACTGAATTTAGTGAGTAAATTGTGTTTATGTAAGTTGTAAATATTGTTATATCCTCATTTATATCGTTATTTTCAATTATAATTTAACCTACATCTTATTTTGATTTATTTACCATCTGGCAATTCTTACATCTTTCATAGCTAGTCTTATGTTATTAACAATGGTAGGAACATTATTTTAAATATATATATATAAATGTAATATATATATAATATATATATATATGTGTGTGTATATATACATTTACTTCTATAAATTATATTTTAGGTCGTATGTAGACTTAAATTTCTTTATACAAATTTTCGTTAAATTTAATAATTTATCTGGCTCTTTGGGGTGATCCCCAAGGGCAAATGCTATATTATTGGAAATATTGCATTCTTTTTGAATATATGCATACGTATGGTATTCCATTAATATATGCTTGATAGTTTAATTTGTGTTACTCTTCCCAAATATCGGGGAATCTTTTGTCATAAGATAAATATGCCTAAGTCTTGTGTGACCTATTCAGAGTCTTCCTTGTACGACTATAGTACCTAATCTTTCTAGTGCATTTAATAATATATGCGCACTAATTCATCAACAGATATTCATCTAAGATTGGTCTGAAGGAGTAGGAACTTCTATAGTCATCTTTAAGTCTACTGGACAAAATGTCTTTCAAGGAAAACGGAATTGGTAACCCACAGCTTTAGATGTGTCAGAGAACTTTAAATTCTAATCAACAGGTGATGATAAAAGCAATGGAACGTGTCATCCGATGAAAAAAAAATATGGTTCAGAAAACGATGGATGGAGTTGAAGCGGTTACATGGAGATGTGGTTACATAGTCCCTTTACCTACAGTAGTTACTTGGCAAACCTAGATATTCGAATTGCCAGCGAAAGGGGGTTTTATGGAATGCTGGGTCTAATAAACATGAGCATGAAGACGGTCAATGACGATCTGTCATTATTGCATGGAGTGCTATGTCAAACATAGCAAACATAAAACTGAACTTTAAAACACAGACAATTTTTATAATTTCTGGACTTAAAACATCTTAACTATTTCCTTCAGATGTCTGGAGACTGAAGAATGCACTAGACTAATTTATATCAGAACTAGGCGAAGAAGATAACTTCATCTACAAATAACGCGGTAAATTGAGACTTTCAAAAGCAACAAAATGAGTTGACATTAATTTGTAAAGGTTAGAAGACTTTTTTTTCCCCTTTTTTTTTTTTTTCATTCGGCCCCATAATGATAAAGACAGATTCTGGGATGAGGAGGTCAGAGCGACTAGACGTAAATGAATGTTGTAAAGGTCGAAGGTAGTTAGTCATCTCTATCTGGAGTTATCTCCAGCTCGTTAGGGGACAGATAGTCGGGACCTCAAGGGGGAGAAAAACTCCAAGTACAGCAACACCGACGCTCCTTGTTCCAGCATCCCGGGTGAAGCCAATGACTCAAGTCGTATCATCCTTTAATGCTCTACTCCTAATTAGCGCCAAAGGAAACGCATGGGGAAAGGCATTTCCGACTGAAAATCTTGGTTCTGGAGTCCCGTCAGACTTCGCGAGTGGAAAAACCGATAATGCGAAGCGTGGAAGAAGATGTCAAACAGTCCATCGACTTTTAACTTACAGGACACTTATTAAATCATATACTTCTTTACGAAATGTTATACACATGACTGATCTCACACTTACCTAATTTATAAAGTTCAAAACATTACATCTTAGAAACCACGTTATTCAACAATTTTAGGAATACAATACCGCCTTTTCGCAAAAGTCAATATTCTTTTAGAACCCAATTTAAAATTTAAATATTTTATTTTCCTGTCACTGCAAAAACAGATGGACGGGTTTGCCTGTAAAATGATCATAACCATTTACTAAATGGGAATATCGAAATAAATGGAAATTAACTATAAAGGGTTGCTATTGAATAAATTTCAGTAATTGACTACTATTTTTCGTGATTAAGTTAAGGATATTTTGAATTATTTGTAGCTCTTTATCAAGTTTTATGGAATGCAATCTGACATTATTACTGTACTTAATGAGGGCACTACTGTACTTTTTCAAACTTGAAAAATAAATTACGGTTTTTAAAAGTACGTGGGTAAACGTTTTAGATACAATACTGCATCGGCAGTGAGCCAAAATTTCAGAAATATCTTTTCCTCTGTAGAAGAATAATAAAAAATACAGGAAGATACAAACAGCAAATACTATCTGATAATGAAATGTTTTTTAAGAGGTTGAGTTTTATTATCATAACGGCACTGAATAATATTAGTGTTTAATTTAATCATCTCTTGCTTCTTTCAAAATAGAGGAAATGAAATAAATTATTATTATTTATTAACGTCAACGCTTTGCTACTCTGTCTAGTTGGGATGGATTATCAAATCAAAACCCTTTTCTAGCCAGGACTAAGGATTTTATTTAATGAGATCATCACTAAAAAGGGGTACAATGTTAAAAAAGAAATAGTCTATTACGAGCCTTGACCGTGTTAAAGTAAGCACAGTAACACGCAAAAATTATTAATCATTATTAAGAAAATTCAACAGGTAGATCCGAATCAAAGCATGCCAAAACAATAAGAAGAAATGAACACTTAATTGCTCTTCTATATCGGAAATTGTCTGACTAGAGTTTTGTGAATAGTTTTAAGTGAGTAGTAGTCTTCACCTGTACAAACTAGTTACAAAGTTTAAATGATGAGTAATAATGAAATAATCAGGAAACTGTGTTAACTTTTGAATGTCCAGGAGAAAAGGACCTTATACAATGCCTGGCAAAATATTAAATCCATGTCTTTCACAGTGTTTAATAGAGCTTTATAGAAAATTGTGTGTAATATTTTCAAGTTTACAATGGTTTTCTGGACCTAGGAAATAGACTATTTCTAAATTGGAGAAATTCTATATTTCAAAATGTGTAGCGGATATTAGTTTTGAAAGCAGAGATTGTTGAAGGTTCGATAAGTATTTATTTTCAGAGATAGAAATATAATCAACTTCTCTTAATAAAACCGAGGTGCTTTTAACATAATTCTCAATGGTATGTCAAAGCAAATTAAAATACATAATTGGCTTCTAAGAAGTAGACAACAGATATCTTTTTGCTTTTATCATATATGGCTTGGAAAACTAGTCCGGTGAAATAATGGATATACTGAACTGGAATAGTGAAAAAAAAGGATGTCGGAAGGGGACTAATTGCTGTGGCAATGAGCGGAGTCCTGGGAACGAAGGCGGTCTCTCTCATCTCCATCTTGGACGTTCATTATATCATTTCGGAGGCAAACATCAATTGCTTACAATTATCATGGAGGTGGACAGCAACCGCCGCACTCCGCTTAGACCAAATACAAGGTCTAGTTAGTTGTAGCCTCACCGACTGGGGGCATCTTGGAATCAATTTAGTCAATGATTGGTCTGTAAAAGATAGTCGCGGGAATACGCAGTAATGTTACCAAAGCTTTGGATAAGATATAAACTAAAGTCCTTGTATTGGGCTACCTTTAAGTAATAAAAGTATTACAGACTTTCCTATAGAATATCCTTGGGCACAATGAAAAAATGTTTAGCCCAATAAACCAACGGGCAGAGGCAGTAACGCGGCATTTGTTGAAAGGACTCGAGGGTCTATTGATTTGAAACCTTGATTAACGTAGTTAATCAATTACTCTACGATGCCGAGTAGAGGAACAGGTGGAAATATAGTTCAGCTTGCTATACCCCCTTCAAATTTCAGAAGAAGACCAAAGAAGAAAACAAAAAACAAAGAAAGATTAGGACGGAATCAAATAAACGAAACAACAAAAACACCTGGATGAACTTAGAGTAACATTAGTTTTCCCGGAAAGTGCAATCATTACTAAAAATTAATCCTCTAAGCCAGTTTAATATATTAATATAAATTAAATACAATTAAGGAGGGGATTACCTAGATGCTGTAATTAGAATCTCGTTGCTTTAAACAGGGTTAACTAAGTTTGGAGGGTTATTTGCTAATGTAACATGCTCCCAGAAGGGTTACTCGAGCAGCACAAGGTAAATATTTGAAGGCTGCAACAGGTAGGGCCTTCTACAAGCCAACCCTTCAACGTAAATTGCTTCTCGGCTAGGTCCCACTCCCATCAAAGATTGATTTTATGGGCATGTCTTCAGGCCAAATACACATTTCTTATACATCAAGATCTTCTGAACTTATGGATTATATTCTTCATTTGGCGAACATATTAATATTTATTGTGCTGTATGAAGATATAGCGTTTCTCCATAAAATCCGTAAGATGTTGAAATCGATAATTTATACAGATCGTGAGGAACAAGCTAGCTTTACAAGAATCTAAGCATAGCTACGGGTGTATTGTAGTAATAGATTACAATGTTCGATTTAAGACTCAGAACTGAGCTAAGGAATGTCAAATTTGTTTTTAAAGTGTGATGCAAGTACCAAGGAGTCACTCTTAATTCGCGTATGCTAGTGCATTACTAAAATTGATATGGACTTGAATCTTGGGAAGAAAAGAAACAATATGTAGTTATCTCATCGACTATTACAGACAACTTAGGAGTCTTAAAGGACGCTCTAGATCAGTTTAAACTCAAATAAATGGGCATAAAACAAAAGTTTTGGTTGTAGAGAGGAAAAAAATTCAAGGAAATATTTATATTAGAATTGGAAACATTGAAGGAGTTTTGCCACCTAGGGAGCATCATCACTGAACACAATGATTATAGAGCTGAAGTCGATAGAAGAATAGCACTTGCTAAGAAATCCTTCCAAGGCAAAATACGCATTTTAAGTAAGTGTAAGTAAGTCTTTCGTATGGAGTGTACTACTTTAGGGGAGCGAAAGTTGGACTCTCCACGAAAGGGAATATCGGAATGGAAATGTGGATCTGGCGTAGAATCACTAGAACAAGTAGCCCACAAAATCCAACATGGATGTTGTAAATGAGGTAAGTGAGAGAGAAACTTCTTGGGCATATCATAGGATACAACGACTTAAAAATATGGAAGGGCGTAATAACCATGCAGTTGATCGCCCCTACAACAATCTCATCTACATCATCTACAACGACTTAATTACAAATATATTTGACGGTAAGATTCTTGGACATAGGGGAAGAGGAAGACCTAGAAAATCTTATTTTGAAGACATCGACCATCTTATGGATTTCGCTGAGTATAGTAATATGAAAAGAACAGCTTCCGATAGAATGCAATGGTTGCAACTATAATGCGTAGCATTTAGATCGTGATGATGAAGCTAGGATATTTCATCATATGGACAAACTGGAATATAGTCTCATCTATTGGGCGATAATTGAAATTAAGGTATAATTGGGAAACATTGGAGTGTTTATGGTATGCGGGCTTATTAATAGAAAGCGTACCGATGACTGAGTTAAGACAGTTGACCCAGGGGCCGTCACCTCTCTGATAGGCGGCTGGAAGATCCTAGGCGCGCTCAATTTATTCCCGCCCGAATGACGTCAGCAGTTGGGAGCACGTGTGTACAAACAACCGGAGCATAGATTGGTGTCAACAGTGAAGGGACCCCGTCTCAATTGACCTATTCTGACCTCACAGCATGAGAACAGGGTGCCTCAGGGTGGAACGCGCTCCGTTAAACACCACCCTTCGTGTTCATCGCTATAAATAGTTCGAGGAACTTTGAAGAAGGTTAAGGAATTCCAAGACGTCATCGGATATTAAGGCTGGCCCCGAGAAATAAAAGTCATTAAGGAATGATCGAGTCTATGACTTCTCTGGGAAAAAGGAGCGCAGAGAGCAAGAGAGGGAGATAGAAAAAAAAAGTTCCATATTGCGCTAATTAATGTCGCGTACACATGATTACGTAAGATTGCATTAAATGAAATGACATCAGCTTTTTACGAGGTTAGAAAAGTGTGGAATGAGTTAATGGATTCTTCAGCTGAATTACCGGCACTTTCATCTTGTGCATCCAGTTTCTTCTACTACTCCTGCCCGATCTATTGGCTCCTACTGTATAATTTTATTAATTACAAATAACTCAAAAACTTTACAAATCCTTGATAATAATTTATCTACGTACGCTTACAAAAAAAATTAGTTAATACTTGAAAATACACTCATACAGAGAAAATACCCGAGAGAAATCTAAGTTGACTCCTCCACCTGTTGGCAAACACCGATATACATTTCTGGGGAGTTACGCAACTACGTGACTAAGAAAGCTCGAGGTGGTTTTAAATCTTGGCTTTAAGTCAAAATAGATTTATCATTTCTAATACAATAGGTAAAGGTTTCTATAAATAAGAGAATACACTTTATAAATTATTCAGCAGTTTATGTATTATTCTAGAGCTTTATCTTCTGATTTATATAACAAATTCGAATATTTCTGAATTGAAATGAATAAAAATACCGTATAGAAGAATTAATGGTATGAATTAAATTTCAAATAGCAGAATACAAAAATCATATTTCCAGTGAGAATTTTAAGTACGGCGTAACGGGTAGGCAATTTAGCAAGACCGGGAAATTGAAAGACTTGCAAATAATTATCTTATATTTCAGGAGTCTCAATTTGAGAATTCCCAAAGTATTAAACAAATTTCCTACAATAAGTTTCGTGACTAATTAACGTTATTTTTGAACGGTGGTCAAACTCATTACAAATTTCCCCTTAGTTACGAGTAAAGAATTAATGAATCGTAACCAATCATCGCATAAGGCATCCGTTTAGAAATAATAATCGTAGTAAATAACTCGAAATGGATAAAAATAAAGTGGACTATTTCCTAAAACTTTTAGATAATTATTTGAAATAAATAACACGAATATTACTGATTATAGCAACGAAAACTTGAGGCTCATTTTTAACAAGTCTCAAAAGACTTGAATTTAAGAACAAGTAAAGGCTTTACAAGTAGAAAATATTTTAAAAACATGAGCTTCTAATGTTACATAGTTATGACTCAATATAATATAAGGCTCAGTATATATTTAAAAAAAAAATTTTTCTCCAGTTCCAACACTTTTAACGACTCTCTTTTGGAATTTCCAAATGTCGTCTAAATTTATTTAACTCTGTATCCCACTTATACTGATTAAAAAAATATACGACAATAGGTTAACATTTTTTTCTAAAGTAGACCAAAATATTCCTAGAAGCAGATAGGAACATAAAAACGGATAATAGATATCAAATGGTTGCCTCGTTTGAATAAAATTTAGAAATGATTTTCAGCTTCATTCATTCTGTCAATATGGTTTTAAACCTCTTCATTCCAACGGTTTGGTCGCTATGCCATTCAATATTCAATGAGGCAATTGAACTCTTTATTGGCCGCCATATTGTGAAACCAATACCAATGTTTGTTCTTATTAGCAACTGTCCATCTTCAAGTGGTTCGATTCCGCACCTTATAATCTGTTCTATTATTCAGATATGCCATATACGATATTCTGAGAGATCATTACATTTTTGATTAATAAATTTGAAAGATAAAGCTGAGATTAAAGTAAAATATGTGAGCTGATTTTATTAGTATTCTTGCAATTTTGACAAAAAAAAAAAAATCCGATATCAAACGTTCTTTATAGTTTTTATTTCCTATTAGTTTAATAATCATATTTCTATTAATTATTTAATCATTCGGTTTTCGTTCAAGGAACAAACATAATTACAAGATAAAGATTTATAATATAATAAAACAATTCTATTATATTCTGATTGAGTATGGAATAACCTACTTCACATTATACTTTAAAATCAAGGAAATATAACTCTCTAGTTCCTTTTACTTATTTGTATATATATATATATTACTATGGCGGAAATCAGTTAATATTTCTTTATCCGTGAATATCACATGGTGGTCCATGTATGGACATTACTATGGACAGACTTCAATATTGCTACAATTTTAATGAAATTTGTGCACACCACATGAAACAAATATAGGAAGAAAAACCTCATTGAAAAGCATATCTAGTATGAATGTATGAGTGTATGTTCAGTTTTTCCTTCTGAAGAGGCGTTCCGGGTAACGCGAAATATGTAAAGGAGTTCTGAAAAATTTATGAAGTGGATAAAAAATAAATTGTGTTAATGAAGTTTTAATACAATTTTACCCCCTGCCAACTGTAAAATAACAGTTATATAACGAAGTAGCTCAAATGAGATAGCTGGTATAATATGGTTATATGGGATAATTATTTATGTATAAATAACAGAAGAGTGGAAAAATCATTAATATTCGTAAATTGATAGAATTAGTGAGCTAAGAAAGATAAAAAATATTTACAACAGAAACTAATTATTAAGTAAAAAATAATTAATCTTATTGCTCTTCCAATGGACCAATGAAGTAACTGTAACATTTTATTCAGATTATAAAACTAGCAATAATAATGAAATGAACTTCATTTATAAGAAAAAATAACGTTTTACCAGTGAACAAGGAGAGATACAGGTAAAATATTATTTTCTTCAGCTAACCCATTTTTTTCGGGCATTTATGAATTGTTTTCTAATTTTATTCAAATTTCACAGTTATTTCATTTTTCCACCGGATGAGCAATCTGCAATTTATTTTTAAACATATTTATTTATTTTGGTTTAATATGCTTTATTGTGCAATGTTTCGGTAGCTCAGTAGAAACTACAGTACACGTTTTCTATCTATTAACTAATTTTACTTTTTTCTCTAATTTTGTCTTACCTTAATAAAATGAGAAATAATTTCTTTAATATGTATAATATTAATGTAACATTAATTTGAAGAGATATACTGATTGGGCTCAAAATATCATTATTTTCATATATGCAGCAAGAATAAATATTTTAAATTTATCCAAACCAAAAAAAAAAAAAAAAGAATGAGAGGGCTAAAATAATTAGTTTTTTTTGATAAAACACAACAAATCGAAGGACATAATTGACAAAGCATTTCTAAAATAAGTGGATCCGTAAAGGTGGTAAATATCTGGGGTTAGTAAATCCAGGGTTAATCCAGGCTGATTTAATATGCAGGGGTGAAGTCCTACCTATCAGTGGGGAGGGGGGAATAAAACTTCGAAGCCCCGTAAAGCCCGAATAAACCAACATCCCCGACACTGTTAGTACTTATTATAAATCAAGTCCATTCAACTTAGTTAATTCAACAGTAGATACTTTCCCATTACCTCTCGGGATTTATGTCTCCCGTGCTATTTGTTTATTTAGGTTGTATTGTTATACTGGCTGTTTATACTGGAACTTTGATAAAAGGGAATCTTCTTTTGAAAAATATCATATTTTTAAAACACGCTACAAAAATAATATGATAGCGGAACTTTTTTGTTTCAACAAGTTGTAAAATAAATTTGAGAATATTTTCTTTGCGCATGACGACTCCAGTCTTCTCAGACCACCAATAAGACGATTAATTGTCAAAATGTTGTTCTGACATTTTAGTGTGTTTATTTTACCTTTACTAAATATTTTTTTTTTTTTTATAAATTTAAAGTTAAAAAATTTGTTCCAATTTTTATAGGAATCCTCAAAAAAAAAAGGTCATTTTGTACCATATTCCATTAATGTCCGTTTTAACGAACTACGAATAGTCGGAAAGCATTGTGTACAGGCCCTCCGGGGTTCCGTTTCTAGCGGGGGAGAGAGTAGGAAAATAAACTTTTAAAAAAGAATTTTCAAAATTATTTTAAAAATAAATTGAAGATTCATTAGAAAAACGAAAGAAGACTTGTCTTCGATATTGCACGATTTTAAATTTAATATGAAAAGCGGAATATTAAATGTATATATTTAAAACGCGTTCCTAGTTATTTTGTATTTGTTAAATTGAAAATCCAATTTTTCAATAGCAATTGTAACCTAAAGTGAAAACCATCACATTATATTTTTACTTCCATTTACAAAGTACCGGAAGTATTGAATTAAAAAAAAAATATTGGCTTTCAGTTTTTGACGGAATTATAACTTTTGACACTCCCTAAAACCATTTTGACTAATTTCCGCTTTGCGCCTGTACGTATCTAGTAAAACTCAATGAGTAGTATTAGAATTTTAAATTTTCACATTTTAGCATTAGTATTTTTAATACCTAATTAAAAAACGCGGCCATCACTGTCTTTTTGTTGGAGGGGGGTCTCTTGCCATGAAGCTTGATTTTTGCCCCGGGCAAGACCCTTGGATGGCGACTTGTTCATAAAATACGTTTCATGTTAGTTGGTCGTTTCGATAATGGTGATAGCTGAAAATATCACTGTTAAGAAGCATTGCATAGATAGCTGTAGGTTGGCTAATATTACCGTTATATTTAGGTTATTTTAAACAACGTTTGTTCTAAAACCTAATTCGCAACTCACAGTTTTGGTGGAATGTTTTGTATTCAAAGATAACGGGTTTAAGAAAACCCCCGTATGCATTCTTACGCACCAGGTGTCGGTCAATTTTATTCAGCTGCTTCATTACGTAGTTCGTGGTTGAAGTCAATGCGTTTCTCAAATGCTGACCCCCACATCATGAGGATGATGAGTAGCTAAATAAATAAATTTTCTTTTTGTTGTGTAACACCACTCCAAGCTGCATCATCTGACTTCCAATCAAAGCCGCGAGGCTAAATTTTTCTTTGTGTCCGGAATTTATTTAACGAGGAAACAGGAATTGAAGATAAGATATTCAGACATCTATGTTAGCTTGATGCGAGTCATGCATCACCTTGTATTTTGTCATGCGAAATATTAGTGCAATAAGCACATTTTTTGTCCTTGTGTTCTGATTGTTATATCCCAGTTCTGCTCGTAGAACGGCTGGAGTTATGATCGGTTGTGGTTTAAAATTAGTTCCATTTTCTATAGGAATCCTCCGAAAAACGTTATGCTGTAACATATTCCATTAATGTCCGCTTTAAGGGACTATGAACAATCAGAACGGATTATTTACAGGTTATCACCCGTTCCTAGTGTGTGATTAGGGATTTTTATCAGAGGGTCTGCCACTAATGAAGACCCAAAAAAACTATTATAGTGATAAGATGATGGATAAAGGCTCTTTTGACATTATGAGATTGAATTTTAGTGGGATACAGTCTACTTAAATACGGCCTTAGTTTTGTACCGAATTTAGCGATATTCACGTAATTAATAATATTCAGAAAGATGGGCGCTGTCTATGTATTCTCATCATGGAAAAATAAATCATCTCTGTTTGAGACATTATAAATCATACAATTTCATCCAAGCATATGACAGTTATGGGGATCCAAAACTCTTGGTCTCTTTTGAGATCAATTTAGAACCGTTCTCTATAAAACAAGAAAAGATAAATGTTTGTATTTTAAAACCCTATGTATACCCAGTCTCGATCTTCCCTCCGTATTATATTCGGCATTTTTGTAAAAGTAGTGAGATAGCGTGTAACACGCCATTCCGATTTTTTTCCAGTACAAATTTTTCTAAATTTGTCTAGTTGAACGTCTGGAGTTCTCATCGGTTGTTGCATGAGAATTGCGTCAAATTAGGAAGAAAGTAGGGGGATTCGAACAGCGATTTTTCAGACGTTATTGAGTAATAGCGGTTAGTCTATAAGGAAGCCTTTATTACCCCGGTGTTGGGACATGAGGGCGGTTCAAGTTACCTGCCAGGTGGTAGGTACAATGTACCCCGATCTGAGTACAATCAGATAGGTCTGGCATGCCCTCATCCCGGCAACGCGCTGACTCCACATCGGCTGAAAGGTAACCCTGGAACAGCTATTCAGAGACTCGTCGAGGGGGGTGGGTGCGCCGTATCGGATAACGATCAATCAAGGAGTCTCGGCCAATGTGGGCTACGAGGAAGTGGAGCGTTTGACGGCACAAAAACGTTACTCAATAGAACTGTGTTTTGGAAGCACTCAGCACATTCCCCCTCGTTGCCTCTAACGTTCCAGGAGTAATTGTCAAAATGTTGTCCACACATGTCAGAGTGTTTATTTGACCTTCCCAATTTTGTTTTTCCCAAATTAGTTATAATTTATATAGGAATCCCCCCAACAAAAACATTATGCTGTAATATATTCCATGTCCGCTTAAAAGAATTAGGAATAGTCGGAACGGATTATTTAAAGATTATCACCCGTTCCTAGATTGGTATTAAGAATTTTCCTCAGAGGGTCTGTCACTAATGAAGACAAAAAAAGAACACAGACATCATAGAGTGAGCATTACAGGACACTGTAGAGTGATGTGGTCAACTTAAATACGATCTTAATTTCGTAAGGAAGTTAGCGCTATTCACAGAATTATAACATAGCTGTCATTTGAGTATTCTCATTAACTTTAAACTAATTTTTATAAGAAAAGTGAATAGAAAATATAAATGCTCTCTGGCTGATGCATTATAAATCATACAATTCCATCCAAGCATAGTAAAAGTTAAGGAGATCCGTAACCCTTGGTTTCTTTTGCAACCAATTTTAAACCGTTCTTCGTAAAACAAGATAATATATATATATATATATATATATATATATATATAAAAATGTTTCAGTGATAAAACCTTAACCTATTATATTCGGCATCATTATGAAAGTAGTGAAATGGCGTAAAATGCCTTATAGTGACTTGGCTATATTCTGGTACTAATCTTTCTAAATTTAAAGATTTTTGTTTTCGTGGATATATTGTTTCAGCCACAACCCGCAAAAAATATTTTCTAGAGTCTTCTGAATAACTAATCCAGCTTAAAAGAGATCATTAAAAATTATTTCACCCGCCGGAAAAACTGGCATTATTTTATGAGCTATCCTATATTACGGGTATGAGAATCAGAAAATTAGAAATACAGCTAGCGATGTTTAAGAGAAAATTATGGTTGAGGAAAACCACCCTGACTTCCATAGAATACACAAAAATATTTAAAGCAAACAATTCAAAATGCCTCAAATATTAAAAAATGTATAAAATGTGTATGATTATAAAATTATAGGTAGTATTAGTTTTATATTTATTGAAAATAGAATTTAGATTATCTGCTGTTTTATTATTTTTTTTGTTTGAATGAGTAGCATATATTTGGTTTTTGGTGATAATTTGTTTTTTGCTAGAATCGGTTTATTGCCCTGATAAGATTAAAAAATAATCACTGAAACATTTCTTCTGAAATTAATTAAATAGTTCATTTCTGAAAGGATTTATTAATTCATGTGCAATTATTTCTCATTTGTAGAAGGAGGGAGTATATTTAATAATAGAGATACTATTTGTCTTTGTATATAAATATTTTGGGAGTTCAGATTAGTTTATATTTCAACTCATAGATTAATTTTATGGACTTTCGTTTGGTTTAGAATGAACCCTGGGACTCGGTTCTATATAGAAGAGCGTTAGTGATTCGGTGACGAAAGTATAGTCTCCCAATCTGGACTTGTATAGGGGCACCTCCTTATTCGGCACCCGATTGGAGAGTCAGCAAGAAGCACGTGCAAACAGCAACCACCTGACTAGGTCATATATTAGTCATAGCTATGATTAGTTGAACAGTGCAAGCAAGCTATCGGAAACCATTCCCATATCGGCTGAAGGAAGTGTTCAATAGAACAAAGAAGGCTCAGTTCAATTAGCAAAGGATGCCGAAAAAGTTCAGCTGGATCTGAAGAAGATGAGGTAACTAAGGAGTTTCGGAAAATCTACTATCATCCTCAGGGTCGATAATGAAAACGCTTTTTAAGCAAGAGCTAAAGAAAACTAGAAGTTTTAACACTCCTAAGTGGACCGGGTTGACGCAAAGCCTGTTCTAAACCCGGAAGGTAATAATAAAAATTACTTAGGTTCGAAAAATGTAGAAATATAAACGCAATCATCAAATAATTGTAGTTGGCCATTTCCGAACACCTAAAATTATTCCGTCTTCGTCATCCCCCATAAAATAATTATAGTTGCCTTTAAATTTCCTCGAAATCATTTAGTTTAAAATTAAGTACATTTTCTTATATTATTACCACTCAAGTCTACTCCATAAGCGCCACTTCCATTGGTCATAGAAAAACCATATTTCCGTCCAAAGATTTAACACAAGCTTGAGAATCGGTATTACCAGATGATATCGGTGTTTTGTCCGGTGTCTAAGTTAAAAGTAACTTCAACAAATAAATCGACCGTCCACCAAGGCTTCCAACTGATGATAAGCGAGCTTAGTCATCACCTTGCAAAGAAAGTTCTTCGGTAGAAGAGAACTTCACCAGTGATTTGGAGAAATACACCTTTCCAAGGTTTAATTTCATTGGTTAATAAAAGTATTTTACCTTCAACACAATAGTTATTGAGAAAATAAATACTATGAATTTATTTTCTGCGTTTAACTTCAGAATTTCACATATTACAAAATAAAAATTCTTTTATTAATCCATCCAATTAATAAGGTTTGAAAATGTTCGTGCTCTTCATCTACTTCGCAAATAAAACCATTGGTTATAGTACTATAGAAGAACAGAAGCGTTTGCGAATTTCAGGTTATTAGCCGTCGTAGTTCGAATTGAACAATAAAGTCATATAACAAGCGATTTTCTTGAGTAAGTGCTAATAATAAAGTGGATGGACATTCATACCAACTTTCAAAATTCCACCAGAACAATTATAAAATAAAACATGAAAATAGAGAAGAAGAAAAGTCCAGAAAAACCGTTGATTAAATAAGCATAAATCAAAATTACCGCCGTTGACTGCTAAAAAAATGCATAATGATCTTCTGACAAAAAAAAAAACGTCGATTATAATGACGACTTATTTATAACATTTCCTTGATGTTAGTGTTGAGATGCGCAAGATGTTGTTTAAATGTGTAATAAATCTTAAATTTGTTCGACCTAAAGTGCTTTCTTCAAAAGATATTTATTCCAAATGCATTAATGCAGTTTATGAATTTTATAAATATTAAATTTGTTGCTAATACCAACTTGTTGAACCTTCTACTTGATTGACTCACAGATCTACCAATATTGTTATACAACAAGAAATTCTGTTGAAGTACATATTAATAATTAGTTGTATATGAGATAAAACAGAAGACTTGTTAAAAACAAACGTGGAAAAACATCCACGAGCATTTCCAAGAAAGTTATCACAGCATTGACACATATTTTGTAAATCAAAAGAGTTTTATTATATGTGGATACATTAAAACGAACTTATATTTTAGTAAATAAACAACAATCAGTTCAGTGAAAAGAATGGAGCACACTGTTAGAGATTGCATGTGCTTCGAGAACCAGGAAATGCTCGTTTTTGACGGTGCCGCAACCACACATCAAAGAAACCATGAACAATGTGGTTTCATTACGAAAAACTGATAAATTACCTGTATTCATGAATAATAAATGAACTCTTAATGTTAATATTTTTCATATTGAACTTAAATGATTTTCCAGACTGTTATTTTAGCATGAAATAACGCTTTTCATGTAGTAAACAATTTGCTGATTCTCTAAATTATAAAATGGGGAAAGGAATGCTGAAAAAAAAATTGGAAAGCTACAAAATTCGTTTTTTTTTTTTTTTCGCTAGGACCAGAAAACAATAAAAAAGAAGTTGAATAAAAAGAAACGATATAAAATGAGAGCCAAATGGTTGATAGGAATTTAAAGGGAGAGCATAAGGGTTGGAGTGGGGAGTTCTCCCCCTAAATAGGTGTATCGCATCCCCTGTATAGGGTGCGACCCATTGTTGTGCGGACCTGTGTGGTGGGGGACCCCATCTGGACCTTCTGTTTGATCTATGAGTAATTTCCAAGGAGTATTCCATGATTCACCCCTACGCCCTCTATTTTTCCAGCTCTCATCGCAGTTTATAAGTGTTATAAGTTGAACTATTTATTTATTTTTTTTATGTGTTTGCAAGTTTATTTGTGCAGGAAATTTAAATTCAATCATAAGAATGAGACTCAATAAGTAATGTAAATAACAACGAGTTAAAAAAATTCGAAAAATTGACAGGTAAAAAAATCCTGCGCAAATAATTAATACACAGTATGATTATGATGTATAATTAAAATATACTTAAAGAGATAGAATAATTTAAGTAATTATATGTACTCACAGGCCCATATGTTTGCGAGGCTCCAGAGTCGGTACGAAAAGCTGTTGTCAAAGCAGGCTGAGGGGTACATCTCACCCTGAGTGACCATTTCGAACTGGAGGCAGCTCACCCACGCAGCGGGCCGACGAGTAGCGAACTGCGGCGGAAACTGCCGAAGGCCCCCACCAATGAGAGGGCTGCCTTCTCCCCCCACCACGCCCCTTATGACCTCCTTTCTACAACCTGTTGTAGGTAGGGAGGGGTGCCTCTAGTTCAATAAGTCAAATCCGAAACTAGTCAGACGGAAAAATAGAAGGGGATAGAAGGATGCTGCCGTCAAGGTGCCACCGACAGACCACATGTGGATATCTTTTTCCCAGAACAAGGGTCCTTCTTTTTTTTCCACTCGAGATGAACTCGGAAAATATGAACAGTCAATTTGTTTCTGTCCACCAGCTATTTAATCCGAATAAAATATCCTTCCCAGTGACTCTAGATATGTATTAGAAACAGTTCAACTTATTTAACATTTCTATTCTTTTTTTTTCTTTGTGTCCTAATGTGAATGACATATTTGATAAACTTCTCTAACCCATAAAAACTTCAAATATACTTTCTATGAACAATTTTATCTTCAGGGTCAATTAATTGTTATTAATCAATTAAATGTTTTACAGTACAGACTTCTGTCTCATGCCTCTTGACGATCATTTTTTGCAATCTTCAATACCAATACTAATTGGTTACTGCAAAAGTACTCTACTGACTTCTACCATGTCAAAAGTAATAAGAAATAGCAATGGTAATAGAATAATTTCATAGTGAATAAATAGAATGTATATACTAATTGGAAAAATACATAGAAGTTCTGCAAAAAGACTTGAACAAATATTGGTTTAGAGCTAAAGCATTTTTTTATTATGCATTTCAGTTTAAAGATTTGTTCGATTAAATATGTATAAATTCATATATACATTTAGTGAAACTGAGAATATTCATCAAAGAAATAAAATAAATTTTGAGAGCTCTGGACATTAAGTTAAATCCATTACATATATGGATGAACTTATTGTTTCTCAGACTTTCAACTGCTACAGCGTACTAACTTTAGAGTCCCATGTTTTAAAACACATGTTGACACTTCTACAAACAGGACAGCTGTTGGATGTCACTTTTGAAATGCCGAAAAGTGTAAGATTCAAAAGAATAAAATGGGATATCAATGTACAACTTAAGTAAATCAGATGTTAACAAGTAGACTAAAGAGGAATCATTGATACATTTTATGCAATTAAACAAGGAATATTATCTTCAACTCCTGAAAGTCACTGAAACTGCAAAGCAAATTAGAAAAGGTAAAGAATAACAATGCATGAAACTCAGATATATTTTATAATATGACAAATTGTCAATTATTAAAACAAAAAAACAGTTCCTTTTATTGATTCCGTTTCGAATGATAACGGTAGCAGGAGGAAAAAATATATTTATATGCTACACTGAATGTAAAAGAAATAGTATTTGTTTTAAAACACTCAAGAGTGTTATTAAAAAAAAATCATTCCTTATTTTTACTGTCGATAATTACAAATTAAAAAGTTCTGACTCATATATATATATATATATATATATATATATATATATATATATATATATATATATATATATATATATAAACTCAACCGCAAAAAAAACCGGACACTTAGATTTAGTCTTATAATTTTGTTAAATACTTAATATATATGTATATTAATCTTTTTTAATTAAAATAATTGGTTAATCTATAGGTTATTTAAACAAAATCTCCCAAAGGTTAATAATGTTTGTTGTTAATAATGTTGTTGTTGCACACGCAGAATACAAATGCAAATATCTCAGTTAATATTCAAGATACAGAATAAATGTATAGAACAATATTTATAGTAAATTTAATTTGCAATAAGATTAATTCTGTAATCTTTTACGATCCGACGTATAGTAACGGAGATATTTCGAAATTTCGAAAATCCTCCCCCCTAACCCCCCCCCTCCCACTGGTCCGATTTCAGCCGTTAACGAACTTGATCTTTCTTTTTACATAAAACAACTAATTATCGAGTTTGGTAACGATAAAACAAAAATTGCGACCGCTAGAGCGGTAACAGACAAATATATATATATATATATATATATATATATATATATAGATATATATATATATACAGTTTTGAACGGACCTCATTTTCGTCATCTACTAGGTAGGATCGATGGACATTTGAAGAAAAATCTCGAAAATTCCGTCATGAGTGCAACCTCAATAGCTCATTTCCCTTAGGGGAAATCTGCTAAAAATGATTACGTATGAATGTTCCACATTAAAAGTTCTAAGAGTTTTAACAAATACATTATTTTTAGTGAGCAGAGGGGTTTTAGGAGTGATAATTAATACACAAGCACCCCAAAAGAAAACATGCCACTCGGTATAAGCATGAACGGATTTGTCTCAGATTGTTTATTGATGTTTACATAACTCTTACTTCGCAGAGAAATTAGTGTGAACTATCAGAACACAAACCATTTGTCGGCATCTCTCAAGCTTAAAACTCTTCAAGACTATTCGGATTAAGAATCGAGCTATTTTAATGACTAATGACATTGGATTGGTATTATTCCAAGATTATCTTAATAAATTTCCTTTAAATGCGTAGAAGAAATTCAAGTTAGTTGAAAGACGTGTTCCAAAAGAGACTTTGTATGAGATTTGTAGATATCAGCCATATAAAGGCATATTATTCTAGGTACAAATATATTGGGTTGTTTAAATCTTTTGAAAAATTGGATAAAGCTGGATCCTTTCCATTTACGAATGACGTAACCAATGCAGTAAACATTTTTATCTTTTTTTTCAAGATACACTTTGGAGCGTTGCCTATATTACTATGTTTGTGTGTTTTATTTTTGTTACTAATTAAATGTATTTATTTGGATTTTGCTATTTAATGAGATGCTTTTCAAATGTTGGTTGCAAACTCTCCGGCGTTCAACTACAGCCTATTAAATGTTTAAAACCATGAACTAAACTCTATGGGCCATTAAGAGCAGATTCACGGCTCGGTGTGTGTGATCCATGTGGCACATTTCTTTTAAGTGCTTGTTTAGAGAATTTTTTAGTTGTTACTTCCTTGGATGAAGTAAGTAAAAATTCTCAAATTTCAAAAGAATTATCCCACTTGAATCTCTATAAACCTCTCTGACTAGTTTCGGCGTCACGTGTGAACGCTACAACAACTCGCACTTCTCAACAATGACCAGCCTTAGTATATTGGAATTTCATATTTAAGAGAGATGTACTGTCTAGTTCTGTACCTCCTCTTCGGACCACAATAGGAGAAGTAATGAAAGAAGGAGTAAATAAAAATGTTGAAATTTTCTCGATGCCCACTAGGTGTAGAAAGATTTAATACATAATGTACTATTATGTTTTGATGAAATAGATTTATTGTGGAGCAAAACATTTAAACGGAGTACGAGAAATTAATGTGGAGTCAACTCTGAATTTTTAATTTGTGGCGTTTCTCATGTAGGAACGGGCAATATGACAAAAGAAAGGAAAACCAGAGATACATAACATCTTTCTTGACAAGTTTCGGAGTTTTCCCGTAGATGTGGAATAACAGAAAACTGTTTTTATTGGACGAACTACAGAAGAGGATATAAAAGCTGGGGGAGAACTATAGCAGTGTGTATCGAATGGATGATGGCTGATCGCGGGAAGATGGCGAGGTGTCACCCCTGGTATTAAAAAGTCAGGGAGCCGTGTCGGATCTGGAAGAAGGGTTGGAAGTGAGTCACCCCCCGGTGATTCATGCCCGGTGTACACATACAGTAGCCAACACTATCTATCTACACATCAATAGTATGCCCTACCTATTGATCTAGCCGCTACACTTGAAGGAGCAATTCCTTTTCAGCAAAAGGCTGACAAAGCAGTAACATCTCATAGGGTAAGCCGTATTTCTTTTGCCCGCTAGATATATAAAGAGCAGACAAGATGAACCTATACATCGCTACTGCAGTAGGACGGTGAGTGTAAAAAACATATTAACTGACTGCTCACAAGTAATAACGTAGCCACGGCCCAGAAATATATGCCAACTACTAGCCGGCAGTAGCCAATTTATAGATGATGTTTTTAATTATTTAAGAAATAATAGATTATTTGATGAAATATAATAGCTCATTAGTTATCATTATAAAAATTGTATAAAGCAAGCACTTTATTTCTGGAATATAACATTTGCCTCCTTCCAGTTTAACTCTTTATATTATTTTATTTCTTATGTTGAAAATATACTAACATTTTATATTTAATTTTGTGCATTGTATTTATTTTTAACATAAGTAAAACTTAGTTTTTTAATATTTATTTAATTTCGTAAAATTATATTCTACCATGTTTAAACATGAATCGCCATTGTAGGGGTATCTCAAAAAAATAAATAATTTTCTTCTGCCGACGGTCCAGAGACTGATTTCGAAATAGCGAAGGTGACTCTGCTTGTATTTAGCGGATTTCCCTTGAAGGAAATCAGATATCCAGGTTGTACTTAAGACACGATATTCGAAATATATTTCAAATGTCAATCGATCCTAACTAGTAGATTACGAAAGTAGGGTCCGTTCAAAATTATATATAAGAATGTTTTTTGAGCCACAAGGTCAGTAAATAAAACTATTTCTTCAGTTAGTTATTTGTTTTATCCCTGACGGGTTTCGAGTGTCACCACTCCTTCTGAAGGGGTTATTTAGCCATCAATAAAAGGTAAAAGCAATACTTCTATTATAATGCATGAAATATATTATACAATACATTCGTCTTATAAGCTATAATTGACTAAAAGTCCGTCACGCAGGGGCTGCGTAAACTAAGCAGATTTCCCACGTGAAGTTTTACAATAGAGAAATCTGCCTAATAACAACTGTAGTAGTAAGAAATCTCTAAACCTAAAAAACATTATTTAGGGCGTAATAACGCAGTAGTTTCTAGCCCAAAAAACAGTTAACCTAACCTCTAAACCTATTCACGAGGGACGATAGTTATGGAAACGGCCGTCAGAGCTCTCGTCGGAAACTCCGAACATAGCCTATTGGTGACCATACGCAGAATACAAATGCAAATATCTCGGTTAATATTCAAGATAGAGAATTAATGTATAGAACAATATTTATAGTAAATTTAATTTGCAATAAGATTGGTTCTATACAATCTTTTGATCCGACGTAAATTAACGGAGATATTTCGAATTTCCGAAAATCCTCCCCTCTAAACCCCCCCTCCCACTGGTCCGATTTCAGCCGTTAACGAACTTGATCTTTCGTTTTACATAAAACGCTTAAATATGAAGTTTGGTAAGGATCAAACAAAAATTGCGACCGCTAGAGCGGTAACAGACAAATATATAGATAGATATATATATATATATAGATATATATATACAGTTTTGAACGGACCTCATTTTCGTCATCTACTAGGTAGGATCGATGGACATTTGAAGAAAAATGTCGAAAATTCCGTCATGAGTACAACCTCAATAGCTGATTTCCCTTAAGGGAAATCTGCTAAAAACGAACGTATTCAAATCAATTGAGCTTGGTAAAAAATAGTTACCTCTCCCCAATTGATTCAGTCTATAAACCTGAATTATCTCCGTTATTATAAGTCGAATTAAGATTTTATGTGTGCTATATCACCTATTTTATCTGTATAAGGCTCTGCAATAGGAAATTGATCTAGGACAATCTAAAATCTTCTGCTAGTTTCGTCGGTACAGAGAAATATTTCCGCTAGTGAAAACAGTTATTGTCATCTCTCCAACCCTTTATGTCGTAAGAATGAGTTCACAGGGATGTCTAGGTTTAATTTCCCGCTCACCCGCGCCGCATTTCATGGCATTTAAGAACAGAATGACTCCACTACTTATGACAAATAATAAAGTTTTTAGTCATTCAGTATTACAGGTTTGACTAATCCGAAAATCCAGATATGTTCAATCTTCCTTTTGGTACCAATTGAATTAAGTATATTTTTAACAGCCAGACTTATAGCGATTCCTGGTGGAGATATTTCGAGACGGTGATAACGATACATTCTTATCTGCATTTGGACTAACCTATGGACTTTTAGAAAAATATTAATTAAATTTAGAACTATGATTATCTTATCAGTTATCGGGGAATTTTCGTGAGTAACCTTCCTGCAGCTACATTCACCTGATAACACGAATCTCATTCCAAATGGGTAAGTACGTCAATAGGATTTGTAAACACCAAGAGCTGCTGGACTTGGGACTTGTTTGTTCCATAATATTAATCTGCCGATAAGAGTGCGGTCATTGGCATGAAGCAAGTAGGAACAAGGAATCAAGCAAATAACAAGTAGTGAGTCACAGCCCAGGCAGGTAGCTGACTGAATCCGGGACAATCGGTAACAACTTGCCGCACAAACAAAAACATCTTTTATACTTTAAGTGTTGTTCATTCCTCATGCTCTTGAGTTGTTCATTGTATGAATCAGGAAGCATTTCTTTAATTTGTAAATAATTGATTACTGGACTATTAAAAAGTAAAACTCAGTTGCACTGAGTATTTTTATTCCCAAGGAACTACAATCAGATTTGATCAAGAAGAGTTTGGTGGCCTTATATCATTCCGCTTGATAGCAATATACATGTTCCTTGTCATCTGTCAAACCATTGGTGACAGAAATATGAAAAATAAATAAATTCCATTGGTGTTTCAAGTTTTTATAATCCTGATAGAACTTTTATAGATTTGTTTATATAACAATATAGTACAAAAATCTGCAGTTCTCTATATTATATCTCTTATATTGTCCCTTGCCATTCGTAAACAAATGTAATCATAGGTGGTAATTACAGGCTGGAATCTGCAATGTAGTTTGATTAGTGAAGGCCGTCAAGTTCTTTGCAGTCCGTCAGTAAGTGTTTTATGGCAAATTTCACAGAGCGGGTTTTCTGATTTAGTCTTCATGTGTTAATTCTGAATAGCCACCCTTAGACAAGAACGTAAAATCTTAACTGTCATCAAAAATGAATTTGCATGTCTCTCGTCTGAATAAATAAACAAATAAATAACGTCTGTTAAAAACAACATTTGGAGTTTAGCTTAGAATAAAATGGCTCATGACATAACAGCTTATTGTTAACATGACATGACTATGGGTTTACTAAAGGCTGAAAACTAACAAAAATCCGAATATCTCGGTTAGCATACCTGAGAGAGAAAATATGTATATAACAATATTTGCGATTAGTTTGGTAATGTACATTTTTTCGGTCCAATGTATAGTAATGGAGATATTTTCTAAATTCCCCCCTCTAACTCCCCCACCCCTCTTCCACGGGTCTAATTTCAGCTATTACCGAACTTGACCTTTATTTTTACATAAAGCGTTTAAATATCAAGTTCAAAACTGTATATATATATATATATATATATATATATATATATATATATATGCATATGTGTGTGTGTGTATATATATATATATATATATGTCTATTACCACTCTAGCAGTCTCAATTTTTAGCAGATTTCCCTGAGGGGAAATCAGCTATTGAGGTCGTACTCATGACGGACTGTTCGAAAAATTTCTTCAAATGTCCAGCGAGCCTCCCCCCGAGATGAGCACAATGAGGTCAGTTCAAAACTATATATATATATCTATATATATATATATATATATATATATATATAGACATATATATATATATATATATATATATATATATATATATATATATATATATATATATGTCTGTTACCGCTCTAGCGGCCACAATTTTTGATTAATCATTACCAAACTCGATATTTAAGTGTTTTATGTAAAATTAAAGATCAAGTTCATTAACGGCTGAAATCAGGCCAGTGGGAGGGGGGGGTTTAGAGGGGGGGATTTTCAAAAATTCGAAATATCTCCGTTATTATGCATCGGATCGAAAAATTGTATAGAACCAATCTTATTGGAAATTAAATTTACTATAAATATTGTTATATGCATTTATTCTCTATCTTGAATATTAACCGAGATATTTGCATTTGTAATCTGCATGTTCGGACTTTCCGCCGAGAGCTCTGGTGGCCATTTCCATAACTATTCGTCCCTCGTGAATAGGTTTAGAGGTTAGGTTAACTGTTTTTTGGGGCTAGAAACTACTGGGTTATTACGCCCTAAATAATGTTTTAGGTTTAGAGGTTTCTTACTACTACAGTTGTTATTAGGCAGATTTCTCTATTGTAAAACTTCACGTGGGAAATCTGCTTAGTTTACACAGCCCCTGCGTGACGGACTTTTGATTAATCATTACCAAACTCGATATTTAAGTGTTTTATGTAAAATTAAAGATCAAGTTCGTTAATGGCTGAACTCTAAGGGGGGGGGGTGTTGAGGGGAGAATTTCGGAAATTCAAAATATCTTCGTTATTATGCATCGGATCAAACAATTATTAGTATAGGATCAATCATATTGCATATGTAACGTTCTATTAATGTTGTTGCGTGCATATTTTCTCTATATTGAATATTGCCCCAGTAATGCACTTTTTTTTTAGTTTTCATCCTTCAGTAAATCCCTACTACTATCCCTGTCATATTACCAATAACTATTAATGTCGTGACCCAAATTATTCGAAGCTTAAATATCAATTATTAACTTCATTGAACTGTGAGAGCCACACGCAAATTTAAGGAGTGATGACGTAATCGATTAAGAGTTTCTTGTCTTGACTCAAAAATGACGATTTGATGTTCAAATTCGTAAATGGTTTTGTTGGAATCCAACTTCAGATTCATTCTTATTCCATTGTTTCAGCTTCTGCAAGCCCCTAATTCTACTCATTGTATTTTTACTTAGAATAAAGGAAATAAGGTCAGATGAAATTAGTAGTGTGTCTTAACAGCACGTGGGAAATCTGCTTAGTTTACGCAGATCCTGCGTGGCTGACTTTTAGCAGATTTCCCTTAAGGAGATCGTACTCATGACACGATTTACGAAAAATGTCCATCGATCCTACCCAGGAGATGACAAAAATGTGATCCGTTCAAAATTATATATATGTCTGTTAACGCTCTTGCGGTCGCAGTTTTTGTTTGATCGTTACCAAACTGGATATTAAAATGTTTCATTTAAAAAGACAGATCAAGTTCGTTAATGACTGAAATCCGACTAGTGGGAGAGGGATTTAGAGGGGGGGATTTTCGAAAATTCGAAATACCTTCGTTACAATACGTCGGGTAAAAAAAGTGTTGAGAACTAATCTTATTGCAAATTAAATTTACTATAAATATTGCTCGATACATTTATTCTCTATATTGAATACTAACCGCAATATTTGAATTTTTCAGTTTTCAGCCTTCAGCAAACCCCCACTGCTACTTATGTCACATAAACAATAGTCTGTTATGTAATGAACTACATTATTCGAAGCTTAAATACCATAAATTGTTTTCAAGAGACCTTTATTATACAAGATAAATGCAAATATGTTATCGTGACCCCCCCCCCTTCTTAAGTTCTTGGACTAAAATTTGATTGATTGAGGTAAAAATTATTCTGATCCATTATAAATTACAGTACTAGGTATAGTAAATAGTTTTTAACAAAATTAATATGTTATATTCTCATATATTTCCGTAATTGTTTTTCTATCCTGTTAGAAGACGACTGGCACACCTGTTTGTTTACGTTTCAAGTGCCTCCCGTCTGGAGGTTTCTCATTATCGTTTGTATTTATTCACATGATGCTGACGGTGCTATTGTGTTACCAGTATGTAGATTTATCTATGTTAAACATTACGAGGAAAATCTGCTTAGTTTACGCAGCCCCTGCGTGACGGACTTTTCTTCTGCATCTCCTAGGTAGGATTAATGGGCATTTGAGGAAATCTTTCTAAAATCGCGTCAAGTGTACGATCTCAATAGCTGATTTCCGTTAAGGGACTATGTGACCGGAGTGAGTGAATTCGCCCAACTGATTCGAGGCATTGAGCAACAAAACGACAGCTGACTGAGGAGGGAATATGAGGACAGGAGGTTCTTGGGAGTGAACAGGCAGTGGATTGCGGTGTAACATAGGTAGGAGGTTAGGGCTGACAGCTTATGCCAGCCTACCGCAACGCCATCTGGCACTGATTTAGTAAGGCTCTGGTTAGCACTCCCGCACGGTGAGCAACCACCCCTCAATATACCCATGGGTGTTACCGGGGGGCACCCCCCAGTCTGTCTAATTCGACGATAAAAATCCGACAATACTCTTCCCCACTCGGGGTATCAATCTATCATTCGTATCCGCTTCATCGAGTCCATACCCTCTGTCGGAAAGTCACTCTCTATCGCTTCCAAAAATTTATTGCTCTTACATTGTTAGCTATTATCTTATGGGAATCGCCGCCCGGGGGAGAAACTGGGAAAATGATTTCCGTAATCAGATATTTCTCAGGAAATGCCACACAGTTCAAATTGAACACAATTCCACGATAGAAAAAAATATCCTCTAAGCAGGGGCTGCGTAAACTGAGAAGATTTGCCTTAGGAGAACGCCTGTTGGAATTACGTACTACAGATCTCATCTTAGCATATATTTTCTATTTCCAAAATAAATAAAAAAAATCTGATGAGTAGAAGTGGGCGGTCAATAAAATCTTAATCGATAATATGTATCTCACAAATTAGAGGACTAGCCGTCATATATTATATTATTTTAAAAGTGCGGTGACTAATAGAAGGGTTTCACTGTATGTTGAAATCTAATAAGTGTCATATCGGTTAATATTGAAGATAAACAAAGCATGCACATAATCAGTCATAGAAATTAAATTTGCAATAATATTGGTTCTATAGAATATATTGACACCAAGTATAATAACGGAGATATTTCGAATAAAATTTATGGATGCGGCTAATGTCAACAGAGATAATTAAGAATTTAAATATCATTATTATCTACAGTATATCCCTACTTATGTTTATATGACCAAAAACCCATAACACCAAAACCTACAGGAATTAGGCTAAATTATTTAATAGAAAGACTATTACGAAACTCAAGTAGTATTGATGAATTCGACTCAACTACGCCTTGGACAATTCAAGAACTATCTATAGATAAACAAATCACCAAACTCATAAACAAATCGTCCCAAGAAAGCATTGTAAAATAAAGGAAACTTTCATTAATAAAATAGAAAAATACTAACACCCAAAGATCATATACACTGATGGCTCCAAAATTGCCGAATCTTCCTCTGCACCTAATACGAAGAAAATGCCTGCCACAAATTCAAGCTCAACAAATTAACCACCACTATTCGGCCGAACTATTCGCAATTCAGTTATAATTACATCACTGAGTTTGCAAACACTCGACCCAAGAAAAATTCCTGATATGCACCGACTCGTTGAGAGGCCTATTGAGTATAAAAGATGTATTTAAAAACAATCCAATAAATCCAATACAAAAAATACATATTTATATACAAATGCTCCGAGAGTTAAAAAGGATCGTCTACTTCATGTAGATTCCAAGCCACGTGGGAATAGATGGAAATGAAAAAGCAGATTTATCAGCCAGAGAAGCTCACCAACTTGACTCCATCACCCCAACAACAATTACCTCTACAGAGCTCTATCAACCATTTAAAGAAGATCTTGATAAAAACTGGCAACAAATGTGGAATGAAACCCAGAACAATAAACTGAAAACTATTAAAACCTCCATCCGTCCAAGGAAATATTCGACAAGAGACAACAGGAGAGATGAAGTCGTATTAGGAAGACTTCGAATACGTTGGAAGCGTAACACTTGACTATCTACCACATATTAATGGAATGTCATACGTATACAAATATTCGAAAGGAATGCCATATTTCCAATAATATAGCAGTAGCCCTTGGAGATAACCCCAAAGAGATAGATAAATTGTCTAATTTTGTGAAAATTACAAATTTGTATAAAGAAATTAAAATTACAATTTTTTTGTATCTTCGTTTATATTATTTTATAAACTTAAAATTTAAATAGCGATATGGATGAGGATATGATTACAATACAAATTTACAAAAATTACAATACTGACAATTTATATAAACACAGTTTACTCTCAAAATGCAGGTATTTAACCAAAACGAGAGTTATAGATATTACAGGGCGATGATAACCTAGTAGTTTTTCGCTATAAACCCCTATGAAACAACAGCAACATATCCCTACAGCTCTAAATATATATGTATATATATATATATATATATATATATATATATATATATATATAATATTTTTGTTATCTCTTATGTGAGGAAAATTTGTAGAAATATTTCAAAAATTGAGTCTTGAGTACTACGGTCACAAGCTGATTTCACTAGGAGAACGACATCTTCTGAAGAAACAGTTATGCAAGATAACACTTTATTGACCATTCCAATCACCACCAGTAGTTAGCTATCCTTATAATAATCATATGATGCTCGATGTAGCTTTCTTCTGTGGAAGGCTGGAACTCCCTAAGCCCTGAAAATACTCGATATTAATCTGGTCTAAAATAGTAAAAATTGTCTTTCCCCTCACAAGAAAAATAATTCCGTTAAGCAGGTGTTGCGTAAACTAAGCAGATTTCCCACCTGGTGGTATTGCATACATATAATCTTAATTGAGGACGACATCACATAATGAATTTGCATTATTTCGTATAATAAATGCTTGTTGAAACAATATTTGGAATTTAATAGATAAATCTACATACAGGTAGCACTAAATGAATAAATACAAACGGTAAAGACTTATTTCAGCCAATTTAAATTTTTATAACCTCTACAACGGAAGACGTCTGACTTATAAAAAACAGACCAGCCAACCTCTCAAAGCTGAATGGATAGATGGAAATATTCTTGAATGGAAACAAAAAACAATTAATGAAATATATCTGAATATAAATTATTCATTTTATTGAAAACTATTTACTATATCTAGTACAGTAATTTAGTAAGAATCAGAACAACTTTCATCTGAAACACTCAAATTTTAGTAATCCAAGAACAAAAGACGGGGGGGGGGATAATCATCATAACATATTTGCTTGTATCTTGTATAATAAAGACCTCTTGAAAACAATATTTGGTATTTAAGCTTCTAATAAAGTGGTTAGGACATAATAAAATATTGTTTATGTGACGTGAGTAGGGGTGGGGGTTTGCTTCAACTAAAAAATTGCAAATATCTCGGTTAATATTCAAGATAGGGAATAAATGTATATAACAATATGTATAGGAAATTTAATTTGCAATAATATTTGTTCTATACAATTTTTTGATGCGACGTACAATAATGGAGATATTTCGAAAAACGTTTTCCAATGGTTGATCTCCATCAAGGGAAATTTGCTGAAATACACCGCAACCTATCCAGTAAGGGGAATAAATGGAGTTGCTGATTGAATAAAAGAGGGAAATTTCATCTATAAGAATTAATATCCTCCATTTGGATTTGGTTACACGTTGGAGTGTGAGTGATGAACTGAAACAACCTTTAAACATGTTTATCTGCCCGAAGACCTGAGATTAGAGAGAGAGAGAGAGAGAGAGAGGTTACTGCTTGTACCATATCTACAACTCTTGACTGATAGCCCGTCCAAGCCATTGTTTGGAGAATGTGTCTCTCTTTATCTCTTTTTAAATAAATGAGCCTGCTTTTGATTAGTTATTCCGGGAGATGTTCTCTTATCTTGTCTTGAGGTAAATAATTCCGTGAATTCCCCCGCCGGCTGTTGTGCAAAGGCTATTTTTATTTGTATTGGTTTCTAATAATTGTGTTATTTTCTTTTCCTTTCTTCTATCTGTTCCCCCATCACTTAAATACCAGCTGTATTTTCGACCTATTCTACTCTTTAGTTCTTAGAACAAATATCTTAAATCAGATTTCTCTCATAGTGAAAAACATTATATTATATACTAAAAGTAGGGTTTCATTGAATGCTGGAATCTAAAAAGTGCCATCTCGCTTAATATTAAAGATAAAGAATACATTTACATAATCATTCATAGAAATTAAATTTGCAATAGTATTTCTTCTATAGAATATTTCGTTACTAAGTATAATAACGGAGATAATATTTCGAATTTTCGAAATTCCTTTCCCCCTCTATAACCCCCCCTCCAACTCGTTCGATTTCATTTGTTAACGAACTTAACCTCTAGTTATACAAAAAAAACTTTGATATTGAATTCAGTAAGAATCAAACAATAATACCGACCGAACAAATATATTTGTCTAAATATATCTTTTATTTCCCTTTTGAGTCCCCCCCCCTTGGGAAGAGAACGTAGTCCATTGCATAACATAATACAATATTTCTCATGTTAAAACGATTACTAACTCTCCGTCACGCAGGGCTGCGTAAACTAAGAAGATTTTCCACAATTCGGACTACACTACTGATCTCAACTCAACATATATTCTCTATTTCCAAAAACAAAATCTGATGAGCAGAAGTGGGTGCTCACGAAAATCTTAATGCATGACGTCATCACACAAACTATTTGTATGTACCTCATTTAATAAAGGTCCATTGGAAACAATATTTGGTATTTATGCTTCGGATAAGACGTTTCATGATATATTCTTTTATTTTGCGAAGACTAAAAGTGGTGGTTACTGAAGCTTAAAAACTAAAACAAATTGCAAATATATCGGTTAATAATCAAGATAATGAAAAAACGTAAATTACAACATATATAGGGCATTTAATTTTAAATAAGATTGGTTTTATACGATTTTTCGATCCGACATAAAGTAACAAAGATATTTTGTATTTTCCTAAACCCCCCTCTCCTACTTGTCCGATTTCAGCCAAAAAAATCTTAGAATTTATTTTTAAATAAAATGTTTAAATATCAAGTTGGGTAAGGATCAAACAAAAATTGCTTGTTGTCTTGATGTTTTTATACGCAAGAAGACTTTCAGTTATATTTTATTCATAAAATATCTGATACCCCTACAAAGGGTAACCCCGTTTTTTCAAAATGAAATAATTTTTAAAAATATACAAAACTCAATTTTTCACATGTACACAGTAAATACAATACCAAAATTAAATATGAAATACTAGTATACTTACAACATATGAAAGGAAAAAAAAATACAAAGAGTTAAACTGGAAGGAAGCAAATTTTATATTCAAAAAATACCGTGCTTCCTGTATATAATTTTTGTAATGATATCTTTTATATTTCATCAAATAATCCATTATTTCTTAACATCATCTATAAATTGGCTACTGCCGGCTAGTAGTTGGCATACATTTCTGGGCCATGGCTACGTTATTACTTGAGTGCAGTCAGTTAATTGTGTTTTACAGTCAGCGGTCTATGGCAGTAGCAGCATATAGGTTCATCTTGTCTGCTCATTAGATATGAATGTGTTAGCCTAGTGTGTCCTGTTCATAGGCGTGTAAGGGCTATTTTTTTCTTTTAGAGTGCCTATTACTTGAAGTCAAATTTAGCTTATTTGTTTTCAGTTACACCATAAATGATTCCAATCATTAAATTAAGTCACAAAGGATAGTTCGATAAAAAAAAAAAATCCCATTTAATTTTTCGTTTATAGGAACCTCGATTGCTACTAGTGTGTATGAACGATCGCAGGCATGTGTTGGGAAATATGCTATTCCCGGAGGATGAAGTGGGATAGTAAAAGCAGCAGGAGGCTGGAGAGAGCTAAGATCAATACTAAGTGCATTTAAATTGCATTCCCCCAACGGCAGGGAGTAATGTCCTATTAGCATGCACCCCAGCTCTTCTCCCCACACCACTGACCCAAAGATATCTTCCACCTTTTCTAATACAGTCTCACACTTTACACCCATTTTTTTTTGTAATTAATTCTCACAATAAATTTCAAGTGTTTTGGCTATTTATACACTACATTATATAGAAGATATTCCGGGTATAATTATTTTTTATTTTACCAGATTTCCCTCACGGGAAATCAGCTGGTTAGGGGTGGTTACTGAAGGCTTATGAAGGCATACTCTTAAAGCAATTTTCGGAAAAGTCCCCAAATGCCGATCGATCCTAGCTTAGAGATGACGAAAATTAGGTCCGTTCAAAATTTGTATTTTACATATATATATATATATATATATATATATATATATATATATATTTACTTATTTATCTGTTAACGCACTCGCAATCGCAATTTTTGTTTTACCATTACCAAACTTACTATTTAAATGTTTTATGTAAAAAGAAAGATCAAGTTCTTAAATGACTGAAATTCGAGGGAGGGGGGGGGTGGAGGATTTTAGAGAGGAGGAATTTCGAAAACTCTTAATATCTCCGTTACTGTTCGCCGGTTCAAAAAATGGTATAGAACCAATCTTATTCCAAATTTAATGTTCTATAAATGTCGTTATGTGCATTATTTCACTAACTTGATTATTAACCGAGATAATTGCATATAATACTTTTCGGCCTTCTGTAAACCCCCTATCCTACTGATGTCATATTAAAAATAAGCTACTATCTTATGAAGCACTTTATTTGAAGCCTAAATACCAAATATTGTTCCCATTGAACATTTACTCATTGAGATAAATGTAAATACGAGACGCAGTTGGGAAATCTGCTTAGTTAAGTCAGCCCCTGAGTGGCGGACTTCTTTATATTATATGGCGACTTAATTTTCTTTATACATATTTGTAATTTCCATAGAATTAAATTATTTATCTTGCTGTTTGGGGTCATCCACAAGGGCTAGATAAAAATTATGTCCCACCAATATTTCGTTTCAAAGAAGTATATTATTATTATTTATTAACGTCCACTTTTTGCAACTCAGGCTAATTGGGACGGGTTATCTTCAGGTTACCACCCTTTTTTAGCCAGGGCGGGACTTAGGATGTTATTTAATGAAATAAACCTTGCGCAGAGGCCATATTGTAACCAATGAAGGTCAACGAAGTATAGAACGGACATATTATTCGTTGTGCCCTCAATGTATTTCTTTATAGGAGAATGTTCAGGATTATTTGAATACAAAAGTCAACCCTTTGGGCTGAAATCGTCTCCGCTAATGGACTGGAATTACCGGCATAAAAGAGACCCAGGAGGAAAAGCCACTCGGCAATTGCAATTAGGAAAGTTTAAAATAAATTAAAACAAAGGGGTTTGCGAGGGGTGGGGGTGGGGTCTTGAGAGTGAAAGGGTTAATATCTAAATTGAACCGTTCATAATATAAATTACAAGTAGTTAAGGAGGAGTAGCGTTGAAGGGGATGTTATCTAACGTCTTATTTCAATAAGGCATGAGTTGGTGGGGGCGGCGTCTTTGTGTCGGTATACCCCCCCTCTCCCTCCTGTTTGACTTTGGAGAATCCCCCCCCCCTTGCTCCAGGCAGCCTCTGACCTCAGCAAATATACTGCCTCAAACCTGGGGGCAGTCATCCCCAAATAAGCTTCTATAACTCCCAACTCATGTACACTCATGTTGACCTGTACATTTGAAAATGTCCATGTGTAAAGTTGAACCTCCAACCTGCATTGCTTGTGGATTAGAGCTGACAGTTGGACAGTACTTACAATGTGTAGAAGGTATGAGGAAATCAGAAAGACTCTTGTTAGAAGTACTGTCTGAAATACTAGGGGATGATAGCCACTCCATAAAAAAAACTGTTGAAATTCTTAATAATTACGAGTCTAAATAACGAAATATAAATAGGAGTTCACATATGGGCTCACAGCGAAAGTTAGTGAAATAATTATTTACAAATGAAATTGATTATAAAAAGATACAACTGTATTTTCGTTATTTGTCACAGGGTCGGAAATAGAGGCACATAGGAGAGATGCAACATAGGCAAGGATGACGGAGGAGTAAGGAGTGGAGAGCATCTCTTAAGAAGAGACTACCGAAAAAAGGAAAGAATAAGAAAAAGTACTCTTGACCACCTAGGAACAAATAACTTTTGTGAGTTGTGTGCCTATTAACAAAATAAATAAAATAATGTTAACTAGTATATTCCAAATAATGGCGTTATTATTAAGATATATTGGTAATCACAATATAACTCTCTACGCCGTCTATCTGCTCCAGTGGTCTCTTCGTCACACATTGACGTAGAAATTTTCGGCTACCTTTTTCAGGATACACATCACCCTTAAGGGAAATCCGCTATTAAGATTTTACTTATGACGAATATATTTCTATTGAAGTTCTAGCAGTTTTGGAGTTGTATCTAATATTAACCAAACTCCACTTATAAGAGTTGAAATCTGCCCCTTGGCGGGGGAGGTTTAGAGCAGGGAAATTTTGAACATTCAAAATACTTCCGTTATTATACTTCGGATCGAACAATTGTATAAAACCAATCGTATTGGAAATTAAATGTACTATAAATATTGTTATATACATTTATTCTCTATCTTGAATATTAACCGAGATATTCAAATTTTTTTTTTAATTTTGAGCCTTCAGTAAACCCCCACTCCAACTCACGTCATGTTAAGAAGCTGTTATATCGTGAACCACTTTATTATGAAGCAAAATATTAAATATGGTTTTTAAGAGGCCATTATTATGAGAGATACATCAAATATTTACTGTGATCACGTCTTCCATTAAGATTTTACGTTTTTGTTTCGAAAATGTTTATTTGATCTACACCACACAAGATATTTAACCGATTCAGTCAAATCATTAGTGACTGAATTCGGACCTGGAATAGTGGGGTTTAGAGTGGGGATTGGAAAATTCAAAATATCTCCGTTATAATGAGTCAACCTTCAGTAACTTCCCCTCCTCCCTAACTACTCGTTGGTTTTTTTTTTTTTTGTTTTACTTAGATATAAAAAATATGTTGTATGATGATATCACCAGTTGGTTACTGTACCACGTGGGAAATCTGCTTACTTTACGCAGCTTCTGCATGACGGAAGTTTGTTGTTCTGACTCTGGGGACTAACTAAATAGAAATATTTGTTGCGTATGTTTGGGGGGGGGGTGTATGAGTAAGTTTGTGTGGTTAACGCGATCATTTTTGATAAAACTCATAATATAACTTTTTTTTTAAAATGTGTAGATCTCAATTCGTCTTAAATACAAGAATCGTTCTAGATTCACTTTAGAGTAATAATTCCAATCTACCAAAAGGAATAAACTAACCGCTTTTAAAATAATCTTTACAATATATACCTTGATCATTATTTAATTGCAATGCTACCAGTTCAATAGTATATAAAAAATAATTAATATACAGTTGATGTACCCACCTTTCATAAATCAGTTTAGGTAAACAGTGGATATATAAAAAAAAATATACCCTAATACTAACTAATGAACGATTATTTGTGAAATAAACTAGTTGTAACCAGTAGATAATCCAACCCCTATTAACAGAATATTTAAAAAATTGCATTTAATATAAATACAATGATAAATATTCCCAAAAAAATGTATTTAACATTGAAAATCAAAATGACACATGTATTTACTCTTACATGGGACAAAAGAGAAGATATAAACGTGCCTTTATCCCTTCGTGATAGATAAGGGAGAAATATCTATGAAACAGAAACATTGAGTACTATTTTATTCATGAGATGGACTATTTTTTAGAGAATATGTGCAAACGTTCTAACGTATCTATTGTAAACCATTTGTCGTTTAAAATCAATAGCTAAGAACTCTTCGTTGTGTGAAAATAAAAGATTGTTGTTAGTTAAGGCTACATTTAGTGAGTTTAGTAAAATGTTCAGCCTTCAGTAAACCCCCATTCCTAACTCTCGTCATATTAACAATAAGCTGTAATATTATGAAGGACTTTATTTGAAGCCTAAATATTAAATAATGCTTTTATTGAACTTTTAAGTTTTAAGATAAATTCAAGTACGTGACTCACGTGGTAAAACTGCTTAGTTAACGCAGCTCCTGCGTGACGGATTTTTTTTTTTTTTTTATTTAAAACTGACTTGATTTTTATTACTATCTTCATTTATACATAATACAAAAGTTTAGGTTAAAGGATCTTGTGTAACTAAGAAATAAAGTCCCCAATCTTTGTAAAAGTAAAATATAAACTCGGAAACTCTTCGTCACAGGTTATCTCAATGTACTCTTAATAAAGTCGGTAAAATCAATTGTATGGACACTTTTCTCGGAGGGTGGGGCGAAAAAAAAGGCAATTTTCAATAGATTAAGCGAAAAGACAAATTTACGGTCGCCGGTATGAGATGGGATGCGGAAGGGAGGAAATGACTCCGCCACTCCATCATTCCACTGAATACTTCACATAAATACGGAGGCCTGGCAGGGGACAAGGTGAAAAATGATGTGCGAGACACACTCACGCACAGACACTGTATATATGTACGGGCGAAAAAAAATGCCCGATACCTGACATGGCAACCCCCAAACATACCACAAACCCTGATATAGTGTTATTTGACGGCACCATTAAACCCTTTATATTATCTACCGGTATTTTTCCTCCCTGGGATTTTTTAGCAGTTTTCCCTTAAGCTACTGAGGTTGTGCTCATGACGTGATTTTCGAAGAATTTCTACAAATGTCCATCGATCCTACCTAGGAATGACGAAAATAAGGTGCGTTCAAAATTTTATATATATATATATTTGCGATGGATGTCGCAATTGTTTGTTGAGGTTTGTGGTCGATGTTGGTGAAAGAAGTTTTAGTCTATGCCAATATTTCGAGAATTTTATTTTCTCTTCTTCAGGGCTGTAAAACAAGTACTAATTTATGTATGTATTAATATATATATATATATATATATATATATATATATATATATATATATATTATTAGATAGATTAATCTGATTCTAAATTACAGTACTCGATATAATAAGTAGTTTTCAATAAAATTCATATTTTATATTCAGATATATTTCTGTAATTTTTTTTCTTTCAGATCAAGAGTATTTCTATCTATCAGCTCTGAGAGGTTGGCTGACCTGTTTGTTTACAATTCAGACGCTTTCCGTTGTGGAGCTTATTACTATGTATATTAAGTAATAAGTGTTACCAGTATGTAGATTTAGTTACTCTGTAATTAAATAACAATGTCTAATATACGTAGAAAATAAAATTCTTGAAATATTGGCATTGACTAAAACTTCTTTCACCAGCTTTGACTACAAACGTTAATAAATAACAATGCCATCATGCAAAATAATTACTTGGTCGAAAACATACACACAATTTTTATTTGATCGTTACCCAACTCGATATTTAAAAGTTTTATGTAAAACTAAAGATCAAGCTAGTTAATTGCTGATATCGGATAAGTGTGAGTGTTAGATGGGCGGAATTTCGAAAATTTAAAATATCTCCGTTATTATACGTCATATTGAAAAATGGTATAGAACCAATATTATTGAACATTTATTGTTCTATATTTGTTGTTATTTACATATTTTCTCTATTTTCAATATTAATCGTGATATTGGGATTTTTTACAGAATACCCCCACTTTCAGTCGTCGTTAAGAATAATCTAATAATGGGCCGTCATATTTCATACTGAAATACAAAATATTGTGTTCAACAAAACTACTCTAGATGAGATACATGCAAATACATTCTGATGACCCTCCCCCCTCCCGTCTTTTGTCCATGCATTACTAAAATTAAAGTGATTGAGATTATTTTGATTCAAAATTATAGTAATAGATATAATAAATATTTTTCAATAAAATTAACGTTTTATATTCAGATATATTTCAGTAATTGTTTTTCTTTCCGATCAAGAGTATTTCTATCTATCAGCTCTGACAGGTTGGCTGACCTGTTTGTTACAATCCAGACGCTTTCCGTTGTGGAGCATATTAATATGTAAATTAAGTAATAAGTGTCACCTGTATGTAGATTAATCAATTGCAAAATTTCACAAGGGAAATCTACTTAGTTTACGCAGTCCCTGCGTGACGGACAATTTTTTGAGGTTTGTGACTCACTCAAAAGGCGGTTCATTTGATTAACCTTGCAGAATTGATTAGGTCTTTTCCGTCTGAGTTATTTTAGTAGCGAAGAGTGACTGGCAGATGTCAAAACGGTGATAACAGCTTCCTACTAATGCAGATTAAAGTAGCGCCATCTTCTCCTGCCCTAGATTATTAAAATAATCTTTGACGGAAAAAAATACGGAAATACTAAATAAAAAATGCAGAATGACTAGTGAACTATCGGCTAGAAAATATTAACGTGAAATAAATTTATATGCTATTTCCCTTGAGAAGAGAAAGAAGTGTGTCAAAAGTTGGAGTGAGAATGTAAGCACTAATATAGAATGTAGTAAATGAAAATCTTAATGATGGCATCGTGCATTTATTGGCATATAGTAAAGATCTGTTGAAAGCAATGTTTTCGGTATTTAAGCCAGAAAAAAAGACTTTTCATGATATATCCTTTTATTATTAAAGTGCAATGGCTAAAAGTAGGTGTTTATTGAAAGTTGAAAATTAAAAATTGCAAAAATCTCGGTTAATATTCAAGAAAGAGACTAAGTACGTAGAACAACATTTCCGTCATCTATTAGGAAGGATTGACGGATATTTGAGGAATTTTTCGAAAATCGGATCATGAACCTCTAATTGTACTACTTTATTAGAGGTCTTAAGTATGCTACTGGGGGCTCAGGTTGGGCGTGTGACTTAAGGCGTTGGTCTTAATCTCGCGAGGTAAACCTAGAGCGGCGGGTTCGATTCCCACCCTGGGCAACAGAAATTTATTTAGTGATGGACTCACTAAATAAATATCTTAGTTCCATCCTGACTAGAAAAGAGTGCTAACCTGTAGATTACCCGTCCCAATTAGCCATAGTAGCATAAAGAGGACCTAAATAAATAACAAATAAATTATTATCAACTATAGTACTACGCCTGATGATGATACTATAAATTTTTCCTAATACCGAATAACGTCACTTTCACATTTAACTCTTTATATAGGTTGTAAAATTACTTTACTTTGCTAAAAAAAATAAAAAAAGGTTAGAAGCCATTTTGACAAAAATTCCTACAACTATTTTCTTTTGTTTAAACGAGAAAATGCAATTAACCTGGTCTTATGGAGAAGACCTGTTTCCCACCTTCCTCAGAATATAAACCCCTGTAATTATTCTTAAGTCCTGCTCAGGAGAAAAAATCACGATCTGTGTACTTTTTATAATTGGGTCTTGGTAGAACAGGGATAGCCGAGACTGTTAAGGCATTCCTTTTCGACCATGGTTCCTCAAGGATATGGGATTCTGTTTCTTCATTTCCTCACTCACACGCCGCATAAACTAAGAGGACTAAACATGTATTAGATGAGACATAAATGATGTCATCTGCCATCCAACTCTGATAACGTCATCCGCAAACTATATACTCTATTTCTCTCTTAGACAAACACCCTACGTAAACAATGCTTGAAATTAAAACTGTGACTATGATAAATATATAATGGCTCAAAGAGAAAATCACTAGAGTTGGAGTGCCGTGGGAATGTTTACGGTAGGAAATTGAAATAATACAACTGAGACAGATAACAATCAAACATCTCTTGTACTCAAAAAATTTATTAACAAGATTGTTTATAAACAATTTTCAAGTAACGCATAATAAATGGAGAATTCACCACATTACATTATAACCATTCTCATAACCGATACATGAGTTTGACCGCTATTTTTAAAGGAAACAGTATAAAAATGAGACAGGAGACTTTATAAAATCAAAGCCATAACGATTAAGCGAATATTTTATATTATTAAACGTTAACATGTACGCATATTCGGGAGACGGCAGTCTAGTAGTAGATAAAAAGTCCGTCACGTAGTAGCTTCGTAAACGAAGCAGATTTCCCTCGTGAAGTATAACAATAGATAAATCTATATAATGGTAACACAATAGCACAGTCAATATCAAGTGAATAAATGCAAGCAAAAATAAGAAACCTCCAGACGGGAAGCGTCTGAAACGTAAACAAACGGAACAAGAAAACCGATTACAGAAATATATCCAAATATAACACATTAGTTTTATTGAAAACTATTTACTATACCTAGTACTGTAATTTATAATAAATCAGAATATTTTTTATCTCAATCAATCAAATTATAGTAGTCAAAGAACTTAAAGATCTCTTGAATTAATATATGTTATTTAAGCTTCGAATAATGTGGTTTATTACTTAACTGAGTGTTATTTATGTAACATGAGTAGAAATGGGGATTTGACGTACATTGTAGAATACATGGATATATTCTATAACACTTTATCTTAAATTAATCGATTTAAAATTATGACGCGAAATAATCAAGTTCAAGATTGACTTGTTAATAATCGATTTATAGTCCAGCTGACTTAACCTACCTCGGGAACCTCTCAGTATCAACTACCTCCTCTGTGAGGATGGTCGCAACGAATGAAAAACTAATACAATATCTAGCAAAAGAATGATTAAGGGATGTGTTTATATTTTTTTTTTTGAAAAGGGATAGTCCCTGAAAAAATGTAGGGCAATTTCAATAAAGTTTGCACCGAAAAAATGATTTTTATTGGAGACCCTTGTCATAAATTATGAAGAATTTTATAAATAATATTGGGTCCATAATAGGAAGAAGAATGTATTTCCATGTTTTCAGTCAGAATAGGCAATGAGATGAGATCAACACTAGTGTGTCTTACCAGCGTGTGGGGAATAAGCTTAGTTTACGTGATCATTGCGATTTCTAAAGATCAGATATCAGTAACAGTGATCTGTTGTCAAACTTATTGGGTTTCACATACACTTAATGATCTAGAAGTGCATCCATCTTCATTACATCTCCCTGCTCATGCCTATATAATAAACAGCTGAATATTTAAAAGGAAATGAGAACATAAAAGAAAAGCGGTATGCCCTTTATTATTTCAGGATTTTAGGTGAGCCGTGTAGAAAGCGGACTACAAAAAAAATGGCCCAACGACTGTTCCGTGCCGGGCTGCTACGTGTAGAGGTGGACAGGGCCATGATTTACTGTTAGCATGTGACACGTCCTGCCCAACCCCGTGTTCCTATTATTTTTACTGCTATTTTTTGTTTGTATATTTTTTCCCCGCGTGTGTGTGTGTTTTTTTTTTTTAACCACAAGTCTAATTAATGTTATTATTCTTTGGTGGTTTCCAAGCCGGTAGCTACAAGTGGTATTGCATTAGCCCCTGGTTTGACTACGTGCCTGCCAGAGATAGGAGAGGTAGGGGTCGGTCTAACTCTGAGTTACTGTCGTCGAGAGGGTCGAGGGAGGTGGGGAGCAGGGCAGAGCAAAAGGTAATTTAAAAATGAATAAATCAAGTTGAAAAACGGCCTCTACGTGATTCTAGTAATTAATTTATTATTGATGCGACTCACCTTGGTGAGCAGTCTGCTTTTCTCGAGAAAATGAAAACCAAAAAGTCCGTCACCCAGGGGCTGCGTTAACTAAGCAGATTTCCCACGTGAAGTTTTACAATAGAGAAATTTCACGAGAGCCGAGCAGTCAAGGAAACGGCCGAACTAGCTTTTGGCGGGAAAGTCCGCTAGCCGCCCAGATTTAATACAAATGCAAATATCTCAAGATAGAGAATAAATGTATATAACAATATTCATAGTAAATTTAATTAGCATTAAGATTGATTCTGTACAATTTTTCGATCCGACGTACAGTAACGGAGATATTTTGAATTTTCGAAAATCCTCCCCTCTAAACCCCCCCCTCCCACTGGTCTGATTTCAGCCACTAACGAACTTGATCTTCTTTTTACATAAAACAACTAAATATCGAGTTTGGTAACGATCAAACAAAAATTGTATCCGCTAGAGTGGTAACAGACAAATATATATATATATATATATATATATATATATATATATATATATATATATATATATATACAGTTTTGAATGGACCTCATTTTCGTCATCTACTAGGTAGGATCGATAGACATTTGAAGAAAAATTTCGAAAATTCCGTCATGAGTACAACCTCAATAGCTTATTTCCCTTAAGGGAAATCTGCTAATATGTAAGAGTGATAAAAATACTTAAAAGAAAACTATATCCATTAAGAATTATTCTTAGTGTAAAAAAAAAATATATATATTTTTCACTATCAGAATATCTACAAAATAATGCTTACTCTCAAGAGACATGGTTAATACTAATCAACAGTTTCGTTAATGACTGACATCGGTCTAGTGTGGCGGGGATTAAGAGGAGGGAATTTCGAAACTTCAAAAATATTTCTGTTATTATAAGTCGGGTTGAAAAATTATATAATATCAATCTTATTGGAAATTCATTTAGATTAGATTTCATTAGATTTAAGATCTATTTTTAATATTAACCTAGATGTTTGTATTTTTATGATTTCAGTTCATTTGAAGCTTAAATAACAAAAGCTTTTTTTTTCAACAGATATTTTTATCAGGACACTCACATTTGACGCACTCATACCTCTTGTCAAGAACAGAAAGACCTCTTTGCTGAACATGCTATGAACCATTAACCATTAAACACATACTGACTAACTGCAGGAACAATGAATACCTAGAGACTTCACGTTGCAAGTATTAACTAAATCAACTTAAAAATTGGAATCTCTTTTGCAAAATTTAAGTGCTCCCCTTTTTGATTCTGACTTAGTGAAAAATTTAATATAATTCTGAACAATTTTAAATAAATGTAAATGTACTAGTATATAGGAATAACATAATTTGTTTACTGAACCCATTTTAAATTGTTGTCTGTATTACCAATGTTGTCTATAGCCAGGATGGGACTATGGGTTTTATTTAATGAGTTCATTAATAAATAAATTTCTATTTCTAGTTTACAATCTAAGTACCAACTCAACGTTTAGCGAGTCAGATTAAGACCAACGTCTGATCTCACATGGGCTAGCTGGGCCTCCTCAAGAAAAAAAAAAGGTCCGTCATGCAGCTACTGCGTTAACTAAGTAAAGTTCATGAGAACAATATTTGGTATTTACGTTTCAAACAAACTGTTTCATTATATAACAGAGTATTGTTTATGTGACGTGAGTAGGAGTGGGGGTTTACTGTAGGCATGAAACTTAAAAATGCAAATATCTCAGTTAATATTGAAGTTAGAGAATAAATGTATATAACAATATTTATAGAGCATCATATTTACAAAAAGATAAATATTATATACTATTTTTTTCGATCCCACTCATAATAACGGAGATATTTCGAATTTTCGAAATTCTCCCCCTCTAAACCCCTCGTCTCCCTTTTCCGATTTCAGCTGTTAACGAACGTGATCTTTCTTTTTACACAAAACGATTTTATATCGATTTGGATAACCATAAGACGAATATTGCAACCGCTAGAACTTACACACACACACACATGTATGAACAGAATTCATTTTCGACATCTACTATGTAGGATCGATGAACATTTGTAGAAGTATTTTGAAAATCGCGTCATTAGTACAAGCTCACTATCTGGTTACACTTAATGGAAATCTACTGTAACCAACCGTATATAGTTCAGATGAATTATAGACGGAAATGTTAAATGGCTACATAATATACTTTTCGCGTTGTAGGAAGTTGTTGGCGTCAGTTTCGCAGAATATTCAAAAAGAAAGGAAGCGTAGGGGGAAAAAAATATATGTATTCATGCCAAGTTTCGCGTCGTATAATGGTATTCTTCTGTGAGGTAAAAGGGAGTCAGTCCGAAGGCTGACATGTCCCCGCAATGGTGGGGCGGATGACGGTACCGTCACCATAATTACAACAACCTCCTTCCTTCTCTCTCTCTCTCTCTCTCTTTCTCTCTCTCTCTCTCTCTCTCTCTCTCTCTCTCTCTCTCACACACACTCACTCTCTATCTCTCTCTCATCCCAAAAACTTTTCCAGTGGAGGATCAGGGAAGGAGGGGCCCGGAGGAAAACTTGGCCCTGGGGTTTCTAAAGAAAAACAGCCTGGGAGCGAGCTGCCGGAAATACAAACTTACCGCAAAGGGAAGAGGGGGGAGCTTTCATCGGTGACAAAAGGTGGGGGACATGAGGGGGGGGGAGAGTTGACATCTGTCTAAACAATGACGATTCCCAGCGCACATCAGACACGTGACTCTCAGAAATACCTTGATTTCCTACTCACTCAGCTTAAAGCAACTCACCATCAACAAGGCATTCTTTCAAAAAAAAATCCAAAGGCACGCAAGGACTGTTTAAACCAAGCAGATTTCCGACTTGAAGTTTTAAAATAGATAAATCTACATACATTTTACACTTAACACCATCCTGAATATTAAGTGAATAAATACAAATGATAACGAGAAATCTTTCAGTCAAATTGCATTTTAATAACCACCAAAACAGAAAGTGTCAGCATTGTAAACAAACAGGTCAGCCAACCTCCAGACCTCCATAGACAGATACAAATATTATTGACGGAAATACATATATCTGAATATGATATATTGATTATATTCAAAACTATTTACTATATCTAGTACTGTAATTTACAATAACCCAAAATAATTTTTATCCCAATCCATTTTTCAACCTTCTGCAAATTCCCACTTCTACTCATGTTACCTAAACAATACTCTGTTATATAGTAAACCACATTATTCGCAGCTTAAATACCATAAATAGTTTTCAAGAGACCTTTATTATACGAGATAAATGCAAATATGTTATGGTGACCTCCCCCCTACTTAAGTTCTTGGACTACTAAAATTTGATTGGTTGAGATAACAATTATTCTGATCTATTATAAATTACAGTACTATTAGATATAGTAAATAATTTTCAATAAAATTAATATGTTATATTCTGATATATGTCAGTAATTGTTTTTCTTTCCAGTGAGAAATTGGCACACCCGTTGGTTTACGTTTCAGGTGCTTCCTGTATGGAGGTTTCTTATTATCGTCTGTATTTATTCATTTGATGTTGACGGTGCTATTGTGTTAGCAGTATGTAGATTTATCTATTGTTAAACATCACCAGGGAAATCTCCTTAGATTACGCAGCCCCTGCGTGACGGACTTTTGCTATCTAGGAACACCTAGACATTCCGCCCTCTATCGGCTGCTGGGCTCAACCATTCATTCCTTCACTGACCTTGGTTGGGAGATGCGTACCCGCAGAGTCCATGCGTCTCGATTCTGTGGTTTTGGTTCAATCGCAGGGACCTTCTCTCCTTTTCTGTGAGAATCCTTTTCCCTTGACGAAAAAAAAAATTGTATATTTTTCTAAAGTGCTGTTACAGTCAAGTATTATCCAGTTCTTACTTCTTGAGTGAGTTATAACGGCGATTGCTGAGTTTCCCTTAGCGGACATGATGAAAGTGCAGGGAAATTCAGTCGGGAAGGTTTGTCCGCTGTTAAGGATTAGTCAAAAGCTCTTTTCATTGGCTGAGAGGAAGGTGTGGGAAAGAAGACACTCCCTGATAGGATTATCTCTTAGCCAAGGTAATTGGCAAGTTTCAGATCACAACTCTCTCTCTCTTTCTCTCTCTCTCTTTCCCTCTCCCACCGCCATTTCTGAGTTAGCAAGAAGAGGAATTAAAGAACAACACCATTACAATTGTCCCGCCGATCATTTGCATAGCGCCCCTACTTCTTTAATTTATTCTCATCTTGGCGGTAACAAGTAAGCAATCTGGCATAACCGCAACGTTCGCGGCTCCAATTTATTATTACAAAGAGGTTTATTAACTCCGGGGGGGGGGCGCAAATTTTAATTGTGTTTTTAAAACCTTTTTAAGAGAATAAACCATATGTCAGGTAATAATTTTACCAAGTATGGCTTTAAATTTCATCGTATTTATTAATTGAAGCTAATACCAGTGTGGGATTACAATTTTAGCAAGCTAGTAGAGGATTGTTGGGTGTCGGCTAAAGAATAGTTTCTTAATTCTTCTTATATTATTTATTTTTTTTTTTTAGATGCCGCTACATTGGCGATTCATCTTTTAACTTGTTTGAATATAATTTTACAAAATATAATAATTTTAATTATAGCAAAATTAAATTCTTCTTTTAGAGAATTTTATTGGAAGTGTGTACAGTTTCGCCCACCATTGGTCCCCTTCTTCAGCCGACAACCAACAATCCCCTACTAGCTTGCTATATCCAACGGCTAACAATACAACTAATGATTGCAATTTTAGTTAACATTGTATATTCTACTGCCAAATCCTCATTAGGAGTTATTGGGCTTGTACATATAATGCGGCTTTCTAAGTATTTCTTCAAATGTACACCGGCCCTAAATAGGATATGCAATACGACAGAAATTTCGGAGTGAACTATCCCAAGTAACAAGTAATGCCCAATAAACCCTAATCAAACATAGGATATATAGGTCCCTTCATAACAATTTATATATACGTGTGTGTCTTTTATTTCAATTTCTATTTGACCGTTATCAAATTCAATATTTAAACTTTTTAATGGGGCTCTAGTTAGCCATGTGAATAAAAGCGTTGACCTTAATCTCACATGATAAACCTAGAGTGGCGAGTTCGATACCCGTCTGGGAAGTAGGAATTTTTGAAATGACGGAATTCATTAAATAAAATCCTTAGTCTCACGCCCTGGCTAGAAAAGGGTGATAACATGTAGATAACCCGTCCCGATTAGCCTAAGTTGAATAATTTGGACTTTAATAAATAATAATAATAAACTTTTTAAGTAAAATACGGTCGTTGAAAGTTCGCGAACGGATGAAACCGTACCAGGAGAAAGGTTTAGAGGGGGGGGGCGGAGTCGAAAATTCAAAATAACTCTATTATTACGAGTCAGGTCGACAAGATTTATATAGCCAATATTGTTGTCAATTGAATTCTCAATAATTGCTTTTCTATACATTTTTTATCTGGAATATTCAGCAAGAAATGGTATTTTTTTCCTGCCTTCAGTAAGCCTACACTTTTAGTCGTCGCATTTAACAATAAGCCAACATATCATGAAAATTCTTATTCCAAGCTTAAATACGAAATACAGTTTTCAACTACCATTCACTATGCAAATACTCAATATCTTAATAGACTCGAAAATGTTATTTGATGATCTGTACCATCCTCGATACTTGCCGTTTTATTTAACTCCAAGAATCATATTCGTTTGTTGATGAATATCATTGGGATGTTGAAGGAGGCGGGTATTCCCCAGAAATGTTTACACGTGACGAACGTTTTTGTAAATGATAACTGATAAAAATATATACAATATCATTGTGATTGATGCTGAGAAAGAGAAGAAATACTCGAGACTTTCACATCAACTGATACAACATCAGGTTCAATAATTATCAAAATAATAAGACATTTAGTGAAATCCCTGCCAATATATTTCTATGCCATACCAAAGATACATTAAGTAAACAATGAAAATAAAGAAACAGAAAAATAACTCACGTATAGTTGATTTGTACGTACTGAATATCTGCTCACCTGAAATTAAAAAAAATAACGTTTATTACATTTTTTTAATAAAAAAATTGTTGGCGGACCATTGAGTATAAAAATCCATAAAACACATAAAAGATCAACAACGAGTTAAAGAAGTTTGCCCCATCCAAATAGAAGTAAAGTAAAAAAATATAATGTACGATAGTAAAGTACATTAAAAAAATCTGTAATGACGTGGGACCAACAGCATTAATCTATGTGTTTAAAATCAGAAAAGGTTCGTTCGTATAAAAGATAAACATAACAAAATGCAATGTTTATAAAATAAAGTATTCTGGCTGTGACAAATTTAATATTGCAGAATCAGCACCAACTTTAAGCGAAGGATTGTAGAAATGCCGAGAAATTAGAAAATAGAACCTCTTAGGCCAATCATTCTTTGAAATATAAACATAGATGTAAGTAAATATCAAAATTATTAAAAACAAATAATATGTCTTTAACATGAAAACTGGGATAAGGAATTTACATAATTATGAAACATAATTGTTGACTTTCCTGCTCCTGGTCAATATTACAATCCAAGGTGTTTGGATATTGACTGTGTGTTCATGTTTGTGGTAGACGTTAAACTCAATATACTTCTAGTATCATCAGAAAGTCCTATATTTCTATATTAACGAACTTGATCATTATTTTTACATAAAATGTTTATATAAATAGTTCGGTAATGATCAAACCAAAATTGCGACCGCTAGAGTGTTAGAAAAATATATATTTATATAGTTTTGAACGAACTTCATTTTCGTCATCTACTGAGTAGGATAGACGGTCATCTGAGGAAATTTTTCGAAAATCGCTCGTCATGAGCCCAACTTTAATAACTGATTTCCCATGAGGGAAATTTGCTAAAAATGACCAATACATGATGGCAGGTCGGTTACGAGAGAAGCTCATGAAAATCAACTAGCTTACACAGCCCCTGCGTGACGAACATTTTAGCAGATTTCCCTTAAGGGAAATCAGCTATTGAGATCGTACTCATGACGCGATTTTCGAAACATTTCTTGAAATGTCCATCGATCCAACCATGAGATGACGAAATGAGGTCCGTTAAAAACTATATATATATATATATATATATATATATATATATATATATATATATATTTCTCTGTTAACACTCTAGGGGGTCGCAATTTTTGTTTAATAGTCACCAAACTCGGTATTTAATCGTTTTATCGTTTAGAGAGGGGAATTTCGAACATTCAAAATATCGCCGTTACTATACGTCAGATCGAAAAGTTGTATAAAACCAATCTTATTGCAAATTAAATTTACATTTATTCTCTATCTTGAATATTAACTGAGATATTTGAATTTATATTAAGTGTGGGTGGATAAAAGACGAGTGTTTCCCCCCAAAACCTATTTCGGCCGTTTTTGTAACTGTTCGGCTCTCGTGAAATTTCTCTATTCTAAAACTTCGCGTGTGAAATCTGCTTAGTTTACGCAGCACCTGCGTGACGAACATTTATTTTGACATAGCCGTTCTTCTCAGAGCATGACAATTTAACATTGAAATCTGGGATGTTAGAAATCTGGGATTCATTTTAAAAAAAAAAAAAACATGTTGAAAAATGGCTTAATTGTGGACCGGTAAAGCAATATTGAGAGGTTTTGTACCGTATCCTATCGAAAGGAGACAGGGTGGATGTGAGTGAGAGATTGAGATGCTATCTTTGTATTCCCTTCCGATAATGCAGACCTATGGATGAGGATATCTTATCACATCTGGGGGATCTTATTCAATGGGTCCGGGAGCTGAAATATTATTCGGCAATGAATAACGGCTTCATCCAATCACTCCAATAAATACTTAGCGCCCAAGGTACAAGATGTTAGTTCAAATCAAAATATTAACTCAGCTCCTAATTGCTCTAATGCTTTAGCAGATTTTCCTTAAGGAGGAGTTTTATTGACAGTAGATGACGAAAATGAGCTCCGTTCAAAACTATATATATATATACTAGCGGACCCGATAGACGTTGTCCTGCATGATATTTCAAGCGATTGGGATATTAAATTTGATAATATAATGTTTAAAACAATAGCTACTTTTCTATATCTGTACTGAGTCTGTACTTTGTTATACTATAAAACTGAATATAACAAAAGTTATTCTAAATAACAAAATAAAGAATTTTTATCCTATGCATATTTGCCGAAAAACCAATAGGAAAGGAAATATAGCTATTTTTAATTTTAGGCCTCCCTTATAACTCCCCCTTTTGCTCCATCTGCTGGGCTGATTTGTGAATTAACCATCCAGGTCGTCACCCAAACGCATACAAAAAAATGTATTCAAATCGGTCAAGCTGTTTAGGAGGAGTTCAGTGACTTACACACGTAATGTAGAATTATATCTATATAAAGATATATTTTTTTGATTGTTTGATCGTTACTAAGCTCGATATATAAGCGCTACATGCAAAACTAAAGGTCGAGATTGTTAATTGCTGAAATCGGACAAGTGGAAGGGGGGAATTCGAAATATCTTCGTTATTATACGCCGGAGAGAAAAATTGTCTAGATCTATCACTTTGCACATTTAATGTTCTATACATTGTTACATATGTTTTTTTTCAATATCTTGATTATTAATAGAGGCATTTGCATTTCTGCCTTTAGTAAAGCCCCATTCCTGCTCATATCATATGTAAAACTATTAAATCATGAACCACTTTATTCGAACCTCAAATACCAAATATTGTCTTCATTGAACTTTTACTCTGTAGGATACATGCATGTATGCCGTCTTGACTCGAAAATGTTTATTTGATCAATACAGTAGTCAATTTTTAACCGTTCAATTCAACTATAATGCTCACATTCGTTAATGACTGAAATCGCACAGGAAATAGAGGGGTTTCGAAATATCAAAATACCTCATTTTTTATGAGTCGGAACGAAACGTTTTATAGAACCAATCTTCCAACCAATCTTGTTAAGCTTTTAATGTTGTAAAATATTTGCTCTGCACTTCTTTTCGTAGTTCATATATTAAACCGGTTATTTGTGCTTTCAGTAAACCCTCACTTTTACTGATCGGGTTTTTATTTACAAATATTAAAAATATTGTGAGGTGGTATGTATAATGTATTATAACCACACATGGGAAATCAGCTTAGCTAACGCAGTCCCTGCTTGACGGATTTTATTTTTAACGATGTTTGTCTGCCCTGGTATAATATAAGTAAATCATCTGGTTTGTTTTAACATAAAAACTCTAACAAAAGTTTTAATAAATAAGAATAAGAGATCGTTTTTTTAAAGAGATCTACTGACTATCAGGTTAAAATGGAAACTGAATCCGATTGTGTGTGTATATAGAGTGATTTCTGTTCCCTGGATACGAGTTCGTTACTTACAGAAAATTATTCGTTCCGAGGAAGTATTTGGAGTCGATTAGAAACCTAAGCACCGTTTCACACTTGTCGGCAGCGACGGAAAAAGAATTGGTCCGAATGTGACGGAATTCGTGTGAAACAGGCATAACAATAAAATATTTACTGAATGCTTCACTATCAGTTGACATGAATCACTTTGTTTTATGCACATATATGATAAAGAAAACTAGTGTCTTGATAAAATCTACTAATGCCCCTAGTTAGGGGATTCAACTGGCCAGATAGTACGCGGGTGTATAGGAAGAGAAGAAGGCTCCAGAAAAGTTTCTGCAATGTGGCCAGAGATATAGCCTAACCTGATTAATACTGCCGCTATATCCTTATTATGAGCCATAACCTCCCGAGATTTATACCGACCACACCAGTCTCTTACTTAGACTAATTGACCCTCTTTCTCCACACAGTTTTACTGTCCCTTGCCCCAAACCACCCCCAATAGATGCTATCTCCTCAAGGGGTGGTTCCCACTATATCTATAGGCTGTTGTTGCCTCCCCTGAGGGCTAGGATATACATCAGGATAATATCAGGCATCCACGTCTCAGTTCTTATAGGTTTTCCCTTAATGGCGACTGATATTCTTTATGTCACCGAGAAGGCTGTAAATCTGAACAATGGGTATGACTCCCCCGGAAGATAACGGTGATAGCCACTTTCGGCTAATAAATTAACTTGAAGTAAATAACGTAGAAAATGTTATTTCGGGTGTCAAATGATAAATAAGATGTAGACCCTGCCAAAGGTTATATGAGGACTTTAAGGAGGATTCGTAGCATACGTAATTTGTGACGCCTAGCTGAGCTCGGTGAAGAATGATCTAAAAGATATTCGGTTTCCGCAGGTCCTCATGCGGTGTAGCACCTGGATTTTATGTAAGAACAAGCACAAATAAATAACTGACATTTATGAAAAAAAGTCCGTCACGCAGGGGCTGCGTAAACTAAGCAGATTTCCCTCGTGTAGTTTAGTAATAGATAAATCTACACACTGGTAACACAACACCACCGTGAATAAATACAAACGGAAATAAGAAATGTTTCATCCAATTTCAATAACCTGCCGACAGGAAGCGTTAGGTTAGAAATGTAAACAAACGGGTCTGCCCGCTTCACACCGGAAAGAAAAACAATTACTGAAATATATCAGAATATAACATATTAATTTTATTGAGAACTATTTACTATATCTAGTACTGTAATTAATAATAAGTCAGAATAATTGTTATCTCAATCAATCAAATTTTAGTAGTCCAAAACGGGGGGGGGGGGGTCACCAGGACATATTTGCATGTATCTCGTAAAATAAAGGTCTCTTGAATACAATTTTTGGTATTTAAACTTCAAATAATGTGATTTATTATGTAGCTGAGTATTGTTTATGTAACATTAGTAGAAGTGGCGGTTAGCTGATGGCTGAAAACTGAAAAATGCCAATATCTCGGTTAATATTCAAGATAGAGAATAAATGGATATAACAATATTTATAGTAAATGTAATTGTCAAAAAGATTGATTATATAAAAATTTTCGATCCGACGTACAGTAACGGAGATATTTCTAATTTTCGAAAATTCCCCCCTCTAACCCCCCCCCCCCTCCCACTGGTCCGATTTCAGCCGTTAACGAACTTGATCTTCCTTTTTACCTAAAACGATTAAATACCGAGTTTGGTGACGATTAAATAAAAATTGCGACCGCTAGAGTGTTAACAGACAAATATATATATATATATATATATATATATATATATATATATATATATATATATATAATTTTGAACGGACCTCATTTTCGTCATCTCCTGGGTAGGATCGATGGACATTTGAAGAAAACTTTCGAAAATCGAGTCATGAGTACGACCTCAATAGCTGATTTCCCTTAAGGGAAATCTGCTAAAAGAAGCCGTTATAAAGCCCTACCCAATAAAATACTGTCTTTGTCAGATTCTCTCTGTAGCTCATCGTATTATTCCACATCAAACGTTTTCTGGTATTTCAAACGTTTGTTAAGAACGCAGGCCACCCTTGTAGATTCTGCTTCTTCCGAACGCTCAAACTCATTGTTGTCAAATATACTTTAATTGGACTACTTGAGGGATTTTAACTACTTGAAAATTACGTATATTTAATAACATATTTAAAAAGTACAAAGAAACTGAGGGCATCCCTGCAAAGGATTGGCGTCAGGGCAGAAATCTAGAACCTTCTTGGTGGTGGACCGATGCCGAAATATATAAAGTTACCTCTTTATCCCGGCAGTTCAGTTTTGTTAATAGAACAGCAGTGCGTTCTGTGCAGTTTTTAGTTGATCCTCAGTGCAGTGCAGTTCTTAGTGAACATTAGTGATTTGACCGAAGATTTGAGTGATTCGTGAGTAATTGTGCTGAGTTATAAGAACGTGAAGTTAACAGTGATATAGTGGTTAGTAGTGAAAAATAATTTACCAAGTGTGTATAAGTGAAGTGAGTCACCAAATAAATTGTGTAGTGATAAAACATAAAGGTTGTGTTATTTGCAATCTATGTAATACATAACTAACTAACAAACACTTACAGACGGCAGACTAATAACCGACAAGAACCTACCCACCAACCTTACAGAACTACTTCACGACAACAGTCCATACATACATGGCGACAATCGTGAAACATCTCCAGACACAACTTTTCAACTACATTTAAATTTTTTATCGAACCTTAGACTTAAAGAATTAGCATCTGCTCCCATGAATATCCACTGGGGAAATTGTGATTTACGACCTACGACTATAGATATTTTAATACTTTTTTTTTTATAGCAAGGTGGCTATGCCAACTTTTTGTTTTATAACATGAGTAAGAGTGAATCGCTGAAATTGCGACACACTTAAATAAATAAATTTTGCAAGCGATAAGAGTTCTAATAATCAATGTTTATTACTTTTGTAATAAAAGTAAAAATATAATAAACCAGCCATCTTTCAAGAAGAGTCTCTTTTCCAGAAGACCAGTACTTTCAAGCTTCATTTCATCAAAGAAGAATCCAAATTTAGCACTTATTACTGTCGCTTGAGAGATATTACATCTTAAATTGCTTTGCAAGACATCTAAGATTGGACGTGCGTGAACCGTGTCGCCGATCAAAGTACATAGTGAGTTAAATTTGAAGTTTTTCGAAATAAAAAAATCGTAAAGTATTGAAGTAGTACCATGTTACATGATTGGTCACAAGGAATGAGGTATCTTTTATATTTGATAGAAACGTTTTTTAGTATAAAAATGCAGGAATATTAATAAGAACCTTTTACATTTTTGGGCTGTCGTATTAACTGTCTTGGAAGGAGGTTTAACATTACTGCTAACCAAATCGAAGTGTCCAAATATTTTTCGCCTCTCTTCTTGAATCAGATTGCGAATATGACAGTGACTCTTCAAGACTTCCTGTGCAAAATAGAACTTTCTACAAGGCAGTGCTTCTGTCTCTTTTCCCCACTCTCAAACTAGGACATGTCCACAGAGGATGATCCTTAAATTTATCCCTTTCCCCAAAAATTCCGAAAATCTTGTAAAACTTCAACCCTCACTTATAAAGACTTATGGGGGTATTACCAAAAAAGGTCAAGGGTGGCTATATTTCAGGAAGATTCAGAGTTAGTTTAAGAGCGAGGGGTTAAGAGAGGGGTGCGTCCTTCGCCAAGACACGACAAGATTACAACTTTTAACGGGCGACCCTTCAAGTTAACTGCCTTCAATTACGGCAGCCGTGTTGCCTTTATCAAGTATTTAAAGGCTAACCCCTCATCCGCCCTCCACTCACGTTAAGGGCTCCAACTTTTATTGAAAACATTTCTCTCATTAAAGGCAACCACATCAAGGGATTAAAGGCAACCAGAGAGGTTTTTAAAAGCTCTTGTTCCGTATAAATTATATTCACGAAAATATAAATCAGCTTCAAATATTCTTCGAAAAAATAATTTCAGAAGATGTAAGTTTTTTAAGTCAGTTTATTCACAAAAATAAATAAAAGTCCGGCACGATAACTAAGCAGGTTTCCCATGCGCGTCACGAATATTTGGTATTTATGCTTTAAATAAGGTGCTTTTTAATATAACAGCTTATTGTTAATATGATATGAGTAGGAGTGATGGTTTACTGAAGGCGAAAAACTAAAAACAAAATTGCAAATATCTTGGTTAATAATCGAGATAGTGAAAAACCTTATATAACGTCATTATATTAATTAACATCACATTAATTTTCTCTAGCATATCATTAGTGTTAATCTTAGGTTAGTTTAGGTTTACGCCCCCCCCCCCTCCGATGTCCCTTTGGCGAAGCGAGAGAGTACCCCCCTCCCCATATAGTATGTAGTATAGTTTTAGGATTTTAGATTAGGATAGATTTAAGTTGTATATATTTTGATGATCTTCCTGTCTCCTTTCTTTTCTGCCTCCTACTATCCTCCTTTCCCTTTCCCCTATCCCACAACCCGACTGATGCCCTCCCGCCATCAGTCAAAATACATTGTAAATAAATGAACACCCAGAAAGTCTTACCCCCACCCCTTCAAATGGAACTAAGGTTCAGAAAAAGGGGCCTATCTTCCTTACTCAACAGGTAGTCATCAAAAAAAAAAAAAAATGTATATATATATTGTAAATAACATTGAATTTTTTCCAGGGATACATAATAATTTACGAAGTACTTGTAATATACCATTAGCAGCATAGTTATATACCAAAGTTGGATATGTTACATAATAAAACATTTTTCAATATAAACATTCAAAATAAGATTATATAATCATTTTTCATAGTATTACATAATGTTTATGTTAGAATAAAAAAGTAATAGACACAGTAGTAATGCTTCCGTTATATGAGAACATAGAATAGAATCTGGAGTTTTTTGAGTTTAATTTATAACTCAAAATAAAGTAGTCTGCAATATTTTTCAGCACTCTTCAGATATTTATACTTGTAACTGTAGTAATCTCCTCCGTTCAGGGTGGTTTGATCCCTCCTGAGGCAAATCCAAATGCTGCAAGGCAAAACTGGGGGAGAATGGAAGAAACAGCAAGGAGGTGATAGGTGTCTTCAGGTTCCTGGAGGTTACACAGTGAACAGTTGGTGTCATGTCTAATCCAAGTTGAGAGTTTCTGTCCTGGTTCTGGCTATTGCTCTGATATAGTGGAGATTTTTTTTTACTTTAGTACATTCTAATGCTTGGGAATGAAATGAGAGTTCTTTGTCTTAATCATGGAATTGTGCCTCGGCAAGGCTTTGTAAATTTAACAATTTAAATTGACTGTAATTGCATCAGTAATTTCATTACAATTTTGTTCATCTCACTGATAGGAGTTTTGAAAAGTTCATCTATGGAAATATTTACTGTTTAATTTCAGCTACGTTATCGTGCCAGAATATATATATTTTTTAAATTTTGTCATTTTCTATCATTGTCCAATACCACAACAAGCTTGTTAGCCTAAGTAAAAATGACAATAAGTCCGAAACATAAAAACACAAAGTATCAAGGCATGAAAATCAACTGCAGGTGGAGTGACGAGAGAAATGTGACGAAATTTAACACGTCACGTACCAATCGTAAATCTTACTGAAATAGCACAAGACGACTGAGTGAGCGATTTGGGTTGACATAAGCAGGAATATCTGAAATTAAATAGGTTTGACCTCTTTGTCAGTGCTTAGGGGAGCAATAGTCTAAATCGAAAACGAATAGGAAGTAAATCTTAGAATTCTAATACTGATGAATTACAAATGAAAAAAAAAAAAGAATGACAGAAACAGCATGATTTAACGGAGATTAGAAAAAGAATTTATATTCCACTTAGAAAATAAACAAAGAGAAAACAGCCATGTAAACATATGGGTTAGTCATTTCGAGGATTATTAATGCTTACCTTTTCAAAACTTTCATCTCTCAAAAGTTTTATACAATAACGATAAGATAAGATGGCGACACCTGAAGTATCAACCTGTGTGATTCATAGGCACGTAATAAGCAGATAATCTGATAACGTACCTATAAATAGTTGTTGTTGTTGGCGTTTTCCATTACTCACGTGAATGACAAGTCTGAGATATAGCTGCTAGCCGCATGGCGGCATTTATGTGAAATATTATTATAGAGTTGTTTGCTTCTAGATCCCTTGCAGGACCAATTTTTTTGCCATAACTGGATGCTTTCCCAGTGTGTTCACCAGCTGTTTTCTCAAAATCTAGAACCCTATCTTTTGCAAGTCCTCCTTCAGGTAAAGCCACCTTAGCATGGACATCTTCCTATTCCCCATACGTGATATACCATATATATCCCAGAGATCTGTCCAAGTGCATTCAATGTGCAAATGTACGCAAGAGAGAGCTCTTCAGGCAGGAATTCACTGAACACCTTTATTCTTTCCAGACGAGCAAGAAAACCTTCCCGCGGGTAATGTCAAATGAGTACCAGCTAGGACCCTGTATTTCAATGATATTTTTCCTCAGGATAGCTGACTCCTCTTCGTATGGAGTTTTACAGAACTGAGGAAGCAGGACCACCTGAAGAGTCGATATAAAGGAAATCGGTGCCTCTAAAAAGAAACAAAGCCTCAGGAAATGATAAAACTCTCAGGATATTATATATATGCGATTATGAAATATTATTTTTTACAACTCATTAATAAGAATGTTTAAGAGCATTTTACGCTGCCAACTTCAAAGTGCAAGTACAAGGGGCCTGCCGAAAGAGAAGTTGTAGAGCATAACTCTGTTGTGAACTTATATCGGTGGACCTAAATACAGATCTCATTTAATCTAAATTGGTAACGTCCAGTTTTTGGGGGGAAATTAATTTCGGTTATTACAAGTTTTGGGTAAATAATAGAAGATTCGATAAGAAGTCTTAACTTACTTTATCATACATCCAAAAAATAAAACTCGTTCTCTCCTATAAATTGAGAAAAGACATTAAGTTGTATAAAAAAAATAAGCACATTTTTTGGAATTCTGAATACTGTAACAAATGAATGCTTTTAATTCTATTAAATGTTATTAGTTATAGCATTTGTTACGTTGTTAACAGGTGATTTGAAAGCAGTATGTTCAATCCGTTTATCCGGAGAAAAAAAATTAATTACAGATAACCTGCATTAGAGACTTACATTTTTCACTCTGTATAACTTTATTTAATTTAACGTCCACATTAAGTATACGGAAAATTAGAAACTTTTACTTTCAGGCTATCAAAGTCTTGAGCCAGGAGAGGACTACGAATTTTATTTATTCATTTTGACATAGAATGAATTCATATTTATACTAATAATATTGCCAATATATTTACTTAATATTGTCAAATCTATCATTGAAGGCTGTCGATGTTGCCTAGAATTGTGGAGGCCAATTATTAAGAGTTTTCTAAGCAAGATTCAAACCCTCAATTACCTTTTCTAGCTTTGGCTTGATTTCGTTTAGTTTGGTTACAAGGAATATTTTGTTGTATTTATATTCCCGTAATTAAGAACTATAAACAAAGTTTATAGCTTAAATTAAAACTCCAAATTCGGGCGTAGTCAGATTTTTTTGGGGGTTTCTGGGAGAATCTCTCATTGAAAAATTTGGAAATTTAGTACTAGCATTGGATAAGTAAAAATATCAACAATATTCGCTTCATTAGTAATTCAAGGATACCTGTTAAGCTGTCACTAGATTTATTTTTTATTTTGTGGGTTCCACGCCGATATCTATTCCTGGATAGCAAAAAGACAAATGATTACTTTGAGTAACAGTGTAGTACGTAATATAGTAACAATATTTCTATGACCAACATAAAGAAGGCTATGTACATGCTCGTTTCTATAAATGTCTCCGGCGACTCTTATATCCACGAGATTTACTGCTTGTCCGGGCGTAAAACGAGTTGTCAGACGTCATCTCCGAACACTGTACAACGGTAAACATCTCTGAGGAATGTCCACATTACGTAAACGTGTTACTGTCAGAGCTGGTGTCTTATACTTTGCGGCCATTTCAGTCAAGGTTTCCCACTGGCACGAATATTCAAGAATATCATACAATTTATGTGAGAAGATGGCTTAAAAACCTTATAGACGATTACGATATTAGCTACATTCAGTATGTTTTTTTAATTTAGAGTGTCTGTCATATCAAGCTTGGTATAAAATCTAATTATTAACATATTCGTTTGGAAAAATAATATATATGTATATACATGATGACGGTTCTGAAGAAGAAGAAAACCTTATTTAGCAATAAAGTGTACTGCTCAACAAAATTAGGCTGCTGACAAGACATATCAGAAATTCAACATTAAGATATGGAGAACTAAGCAAACTCTGTGTATAACTCTTTATATGGTGCGTTTCAATTTTAATTTATCTTATTTTATAGCACTACAATCTAAAAGACAAATTATAGAAAGTCACTCACGCAGGGACTGTTTTAACTAAGCAGATTTCCCTCGTGCGACGCGTATTTGTATTTATCAAAGAGTAAAAGCTCAATTAGAACAATATTTGGTATTTATGCTTCAAATAAAGTGCTCAAAGTTGATGATAAAAGAGCTTAGTGTCAATATGGCATGAGTAGGAATGGGGGCTTACTGGAAGCCGAAAATTAAAAAAATGCAAATATCTCGGTTAATAATGAAGACAGAGAAAACATTAATATAACAACATTTACAGGACACTTAATTTGTAATAAGATTTGCATTTTCTTGGCATCTTGTTTCCCCAATGAACTTTTTGGTGCAATCCAATTCCCTGTAGGGGGAAACGTTTACCCGTTGAAAATTTCCCCCTTTTTTTTACCTGAAATACTCATATTGGTCTTAGTAAGGATAATGTGAAAATTAGCTTAAATATCAGTTAATTATAAGAACAACTTTAATTCGATAATGTGAAGTGTCTACTAACATGACATTTCATCACTATTATGCTTAGGAAATGTATCTATATATAGTATTAAGTACACGGTTTGAATTTTTTATGCGAGATAACGCAAATACGTCAAAACTAGTCAAAGTGGGTTGTAGGAATGTGAAAGAGTTTTGACATACATATATCAAACACTATTCCATAGAAGAAAAGTTGTCTTCCATAAATATCAAAAACTATTTTACAATAAAACGTTGAAATAACACTTTTTTTAAACCATTTTCAATTGAAATAGACTTAAAATTTCAAAGCAAGCCAATATCTAAAAGTCCGTCACGCAGGGGCTGCGTAAACTAAGCAGATTTCCCACGTGAAGTTTTACAATAGAGATATTTCACGAGAGCCAAGCAGTTAAGGAAACGGCCGAACTAGCTTTTGGCGGGAAAGTCACTTCATCCGTTAGCCGCCCAGATTTAATAAAAATGCAAATATCTCGGTTAATATTCAAGATAGAGAATAAATGTATATAACAATATTTATAGTAAATTTAATTTGCAATAAGATTAATTCTGTACAATTTTTCGATCGGACGTGTAGTAACAGAGATATTTCGAATTTTCGAAAATCCTCCCCTTTAAACCCCCCTCCCACTGGCCCGATTTCAGCCGTTAACGAACTTGATCTTTCTTTTTACATAAAACGACTAAATATCGAGTTTGGTAACGATCAAACAAAAATTGCGGCCGCTAGAGCGATAACAGACAAATATATATATATATATATATATATATATATATATATATATATATATATATATATATACAGTTTTGAACGGACCTCATTTTCGTCATCTACTAGGTAGGATCGATGGACATTTGAAGAAATTTTTCGAAAATTCCGTCATGAGTACAACCTCAATAGCTGATTTCCCTTAAGGGAAATCTGCTAAAATCTAACAAGATAATCCATTTTCATTTCTATTTATTTATTGTTATAATTTTTTTTTTAGAATTAATGCAAATAATAATAATCAGAATTATTTTCACACTGAATGGATCTCCACTAACAAACTTTTGGCCTAGTGACAGATACAGAAGTGGTACAATATACAATTGAGTACAGAGATTTCAAGGTGGACAATTTTCCAGCCCCATAAACATAAAGGGGGGGGAGCAGCGTGGAATGGGGGGTTCGTATGTAGACACAGAGTGTATAAATAAACAGGAATATGCACACCTATGCAAATTATGTTTATGTTAACCGAAACCATGCTACCTTACGTATTTACCTACGAATCTCCGCACAGCAAACCACCCACCTCGCATCCCACGGCTCTCTATTCAAGCGCCATCTACATGTCAACCACCTTATGAATAGCATTAGGGGTCGATTCTCTGCTTTGAGATTGTCGAGTAATAGACCACAGGAGTCGGGGTCGATAAACCAACTACTGCACAGAGCAACTAGACCAAAAATATTTTAAACTGTATTCAATATTTTTCAGGCTAAGTTGAACCAATATGGAGGGCTTAGGGCACATTGTTTTCATCTTGAATGAGTTTGAAGGTGAGATTATTCGTCGATGGGGAATAGTTTCACTACAAGTCAAAATAAGTTATTTTTCAAAGACATCAAACATTTCATGTATTTTGGTGGAAGGATGAAGATCGTATTGGTAGCGAATACAATTTTTTAGATCTTGAGGTTAATGATGATATTTATGACGGCAGCCATGACGATTATAATTATATGACAATTATATTTATATATATATATATATATATATATTAATTTAAATTGATTTTAATTATAACGACGTGCTAAAATGTTTTATCCAATTATGTAAAGAGGACGGCTTTAATGTGTAATGTATTACCATATATTATAGCTTAAGCATGTTATTTAAAAAAAAAAAAAAAACGAATATCTTAAAATAAATACTTGATAAGGAATGTGGACATCGGAAACGCATAGGAATAACATAAATGTGCATATTTAGCTAATTGAAGATATTATTTCTCTGACCTATAAACTCCCAAAAAACTATGATAAATAATAGACTGTAAGTACATAAATTTGCGGCGTGGGTATGTGTGTGCACATATATATACATACACGAAAGTGCTTTGAGTCATAAGGCCAAAAAATAATATTTTCATCATTAAACCAGTTATTTCATCTCCTACGCGTCGAAAATAAAACTTCTATTATAATGATGGCTGCGAGTAGAAAAAATTAAAGGTTTTATTTTAACTTCTTCTAAATTTGTATAGAAATAACCCCTTGAGAAGGAGTAGGGAACACTCAATTTTTTTTTATGGAGAAATTAAAAATGCTTTGCCTAGAACTGAAAAGATAAAATGGAAAATCATTTTGCCTTCAAAGCTGAGAGCTTTGATCCTATGACGTCATCAATTAAGATTTTACCTTCTAGCCTAGAAAATGTTTATTTAATCTATGCCATACTTGATATTTAACTGCTTCAGTAAACACTGAAGGTCATATTCAAAAATCGCACCAAGAATAAGATGAGTATAGAGGGGTGAATTCTAATATTCAAAATATGTTCGTTATTAATGGTCGGAACGAAACATGCTATAGGAGCAAGCCTGTTAATATAGGGGTGTTCTACATTGTTGTTCTCTACATGGTTTCTTAACACAAATATTAAGAGAGTGAGTCGTACTTTCTGATTTGCAGTGAGAATATGTGGCGAGATAAGATCACTTATGTGTCATAACCAGCACATGGAAAGTGTGCTTAGATTACGCAGCACCTGCGTGACGGATGTTTTGAAAACTTGGGCAAGATTTTGATTTTGCTCTGACATACAACTGCTGTATACAACAAATTAATCAACACGTGCTCAGTAGGAAGTGATAATTGCTTATGTCCAAGCTGGATTGTGGTTTTCATATGAAACCATGACATGTTCGAGCTCACTTCTCATAGCCAAACGCTATGAGAATTTGATACTTTTGTTTTAAATAAAAGTAAAATAATTCAGCTGAGACAGTCCAATTGTAAATTGGTAGTAGAGGCAACAGCCTAAATTAAACAGATTAGGGTAAATCAATATCGGCATTATTATTCTGATTATTAGCTAACCGTAGAGAGAGAGAGGGACGAAACAAAAAGTACAAAGGGAGCCGACTAAACTCATCAAAGTAATGCCGCAACCTCTAGCTGTGCCTACAAACCAACCCCTGCCCACTCCCCTTAAGCACATTAATATTAATACAATATCGAAAAATTAAATATTCTTCCATTAGAGAATTGAGCAAGTTTCCAAACGGAGGAAACAGTCCTGGGGGAGGATTATGCAAATCCCAAAAACCTCGGAATAAATGTTTAAGAAACTGTTCCCTGACAACCCTCTCCGGGCTTGTAAAGGGCAATAATGAAACCCACTTGGAGAGAGAGTGAGAGAGAGAGAGAGAGAGAGAGAGAGAGAGAGAGAGAGAGAGAGAGAGAGAGAGAGAGAGAGAGAGAGAGAGAGAGAGAGAGCTAGGACTACAGCTGATGACTTCGAATGTCCTGATTTAGCCCACCTTCCGTCTTCGTGGAAGAATTACCCGGGGTGCCATCTTCGCGTCTCGCTAAGACCCCCATTCACATTCATTTCGCCCGCTGGTACTTTCTGGGTTCGTTAAATGTAACAGCCGGTTCTTCCCGAGGCATCCTGGCCGTCAGAGGATGAAGCCCGACAGAGAGGGAACGGAGGAACGTCACAGCTTTTCTACATTCAGAATGTCTGCTTAGGGCATTTGGAAAAGGGTGAGTTCAACAACTGCTCCTGAAATAATCAGTGTTTGTAGCCCTTACATAATCAAGGAGGGCGTCGAGGCAAAGGGCTTAAAGATAAATAGAACCTTTTAAGATAAGATGTGTCTGCAGTTATGTAATTCGTTTTGTACAAACATGAAACAGTAATAGCTCACCAAATATCTGTGTTTTATTACTCATTTATAAATATATGAATCGGTGGACCCTCTTTTAATTCCGTGTACGAAGCAAAGGAAGTAGAGATATCAGGGAAATGTTCGCTTTTCAGATTTCAACCGCATTATCCGTATTGACATTCCTAAAAACTATTTTTTCTTGATCGTATCTCTCACAACTCAAAAACAGTTATCCGTTACAAATAAGAACTGAAAATATATATGTTAGTATACCATTTATGTATCACAACAGCTACACAACCAATGTCAAAAATTCAAACCGTGTACTTAATACTATTTATATATAAATTGACAAAGCATAATTGTGATCAAATATCATAACGTCTTAGTAGGCATTTCGGATTTTCGGCTTCACATTTTTCTTATAATTAGCTGATATGTATTTTTTTTTTATATTTACCTGATATATTAGGTAATTCATTTATATCTCGATGTTCTCGTCAGTTTATCATTTTGGACTCCCGCCGAAATTTAGTATATTGCTCGAAATAGGGCACCATGAACAGGAAAATGAATGGACAGTGATAATAAAATTCAAATAATTAAATTCCAATCAGGTTTGTCTTAGTTGTACAATAAAACGGGAAAAATGCCTGTTTTCAAATTTCAACGGAACAATCCATTTTGACAAACCCTAAATCCATCTTCACAAGATTCACCATGACGTTTGTAATTATCATACTTACCTCAAAAATCACTAGCTTTCTAAATTTGAAATTCCATATTTGAGACTGTTATAACAACTCTTATTTTGATTGAAATCGATTAAGGAAAAGGGAGCGGACTAAAGATGGTCGAAAATAAAAATCTACAAATTTCTCCGGACCTAGGAATAGACGTCGTGTTTGTTATAAAAAGATCTGTGTGTTATGTACCATGATGTTATTTGATCCATCAGATGCATTGGAGCGGTGGTATGACTAAAACTAATTTATTTTAAGCCAAGTGAAAAGAATAACGTTATTCTGAAACATCAATTTTTCATTGTACGAAGTATTGGAAGCATCCTAATCGTGAAATTACACCAGAGTATATTTTTCTTCTTTTTTTTTCAGTATTTAGTTTCCGTTCATGATAAAGGAAACGGTTTTGGTCCTTCATAAACGTACAGAAAACATAAATTGTACTATGTTCTCATTTGATTTGGAGTACGCACTGAACCAAATGGAGTTTTAGAAGGAAATTTCAATGGCATAAGTATATTAAAAACCTTGTTCTTTAATCAGATTTCCCTTCCGGGAGATCTGCTATTGAGGTTGTACTAATGACGTGATTTAAAAAAAAATAAATAAATAAACTTTAAATGTCCATTGATTGCAACCCAGGACATAAATAAAATGAGGTCTGTTGAAAATTATATATATGAGAGTGAATGAATATTATGAGTTGTTATGTGCAAATTTAGCACGTGTAGGGTGAGTGGCTGCGGCCAGGACGTCATGAACTATATACTGTCCAATATCTCAGGGAATCCAAAGGGGGGGGGGGGCTTCCCCCCCTCATCTCCTCCTAGCAACTTATTAACCGACATCAATTACTCTCCCCGAGCCTGAGAATTTATATTAATTAGCTCAGAGATAGAGAAAGCGGAGGGAGAAAAATCGTTCCTCAATAGCTTTTACAATATATATAGCGCCAATTGAGGCAATTAAAACAGATAATTGAAACGTAAACGGTCGATTGGGCTGGAATAATGGTCTTGGTGGTGTCCTCCTTGTCTTGTTCAGGGGAGTCTCTCCTATTTGTAGCTCTTTGGGGCGAACCTCTTTGGACAAGAGGGATAGGGCCATCTCGATCGTTAGCCATAGAAAGGACTCCCATGTAATTAACGAAGGAAAAGAATCTCCTATCGAATTAGAGTCGGTTCCCTTTCGAAATGAATGTCGTTTTCCAAAACGGAACACTTTACTAACTTGGGTTGTAAACATCCAAAAGGCCGTAATAAATCTTGGACGTTTCCAGAAGGTTCATTACTGAATCTAATGGAAGCTTGTTTCTCGCAGCAGAATAACCCAAGCCGTAATATATTTGAAGTCACTAACTGGAATATAAACGCTAGAACATAATTAGTGGATTTCTCTTAAGGAGAATTAGCTATTGAGACCGTAATCATGACGCGATTTCTGAACAATTTCCTCAAATGTCCATCGATCCTCCCTCGATCGTTACAAAACTCGATATATAAGTGTTTCATTCAAAACTAAAGGTTAAATTCGTTAATGGTTAAAATCGGACCAGTGAGAGGGGGCATTTCGACAATTCAAAATATCTCCGTTATTATGAGTCGGATCGAAAACTTGTATACAAGCAATCTTATTGCACATTTTAGTGTCTATAAATGTTGTAATATACATTTATTCTGTATCTTCAATATTAACAGAGATATTAGTTTGTTTTTGTTTTCTGACTTCTCTAAACCCTCATTTCTACACATGTCATAATATCAAAATGCTCTTATATCATGAACCACTTTATTCTAAGTTTAAGTACCAAACTATTGTTTTCTAGAAACCTTTATTTTGGGAGATGCATGCAAACTCGTAGTGTCAATTAAGATTTTACGTTCTTGTATGAAAAATGATTAAGTAATCTATAACATACTCGATATTCAACCGTTTCAGTAAACACTAAAGAACATATTAGTCCTTAGAATAGTGGAAATATATAGAGAGAGGGAATTCGAAAATTCAAAATATCTCCGTTATAATGAGTTAGATCGCAAAATGTATTGAACCAATCATATTAAACTATGGATGGTCTACAATTGCCGTTCTATGCCTTTTTTCGTTACTCAAGTATTAAGGGAGTTATTCGCACTTTCTTGTTGTCTGCATATAGTTACTTTCCACCCCTCGCTCCCTTTTACTCATCCGTTTTTTTTATTTGTATTTTTATTATATATATATATATATATATATATATATATATATATATATATATATATATATAAAAGGAGAATATGTTCTGAGATGATATCACAAGCGTTTTAAGCGTTTTATACTAGCACGTTGGAAATCTGCTTAATTTTCACAGCCCTGCGTGATGGACTTTTTTTCATTTTCAGCCTTCAGTCAAATCCCATTCCTACAATATGATCTTAAGATATCATCTCCAGTTTATTTTTTAAAATTGTTTACATATGGTAGGTTAGATAAGAAAATAGTGATAATCTGCTGAGTTTATGGATGTTTTTTTAAAAACCAAGTTTAATTAGGGAATACTGAATTAATTATGGTATAAAGTTTATCACATACCAAGTACACCTAATATTGTAATTATTATTCTATTGCACTATTCTTATTTAATCTAATGTCGCATGTTTATGGGTCCACTTTGAAGGTAAGGTTTCCATGAAACCCCAAATATTACCAGATTTCCCTTAAGGGAATTCAGCTATTGAGGCTGTACTCATGGCTGAAATCCGACCAGTGGGAGGTAGAGGATTTTATTTTTGTTAAATATTTATTCGCTTATTTGCAAAAACATATTTAAATATTACAAGCAAATGATATGATACTAAGAATGACTTAAATATTGTCTTGAGGTGGAGAGTTGTCCATTGACAATACCCACAGTGGAGAGAACATTGGGTTGTATTATGGAGTAAAACAGTATACTACACGAGAAGATCTCTTGGCCACTTACGCTTCAGACGTCGCCTTGGTTTTTCTGGAATATGGGTAGATGAAAGTGATTCGACTAAAGGATTAGGATGTGCGGGAAGGAGAGAGTGGAATTTCTGATATCGGGATTTGGCGAGGGTATGGATAAAAGGAATGTTGAGGTCGTTATGGAGAGTTAAATCGGATACGTAAAAAGGGGAATCTGTAATTTTGCGGAGTATTCTGGTTTGGAGGGTTTGGATTTTGTAGGAATTTGAAGGTTTGATGGAACCCCAGAGTTCAAGTCCGTATGTCCATGTTGGTCTGAGTACTGTCGTATAAATCAGTCGTTTGTTGTGTAGTGATAGTTTAGATCTGTTGAGGAGGATTTAGAGGTGAATTTCGGAAATTCTTAATATCTCCGTTATTATGTGTCGGATCGGAAAATTGTATAGATAATTCTCATTGAAAATGTAATGTTCTATAAATGTTGTTATGAAAGTTGTTTCACTATATGGGATTATTAAGCGAGCTATAAGCATTTTATACTTTTCGGCCTTTAAGTAAACCTCCACTCCTACTCCTGTCATATTAACAATAAGCTGTTATATTATGAAGCACATTATTTGAAGCACAAATACCAAATATTGTTCTCATTGAACTTTTACGTTTTGAGATACATGCAAATACGTGACACACGTGGGAAATCTGCTTAGTTGAAACAGCCCCTGCCTGACGGACTTAATGAATAATATGTCTTACGGAACAGAATAGGACTGAATATGGTAACTGAAACATAAGATGGACACCTTATCTCACAAGGCGTATATTAACTTGAAACAGCAAAAAAGCAAAAAGAAAATGGTGGCTAAAGTATGACGTGAGGAGACAGGGCGAGATAGAAAGGACGATAGAGGGAGAGAGGAGAAGATAACCTATCCCAGGGGATGTGGAGGAAGGTAACAATTTGGAGGGGACTTCCAGCCTCGGGTTATAGCCAGAAGAGAATCTACTCTCGAGCCCCCACTTCGTCAACATCCTACCGTCCAACCTCTCGTCTCAAAGAATTCTCTAAATAAAACACACACACACACAAATGGGATCAAGTGCCAAATCGAACAAGACTCATAATATATAAAAATAAAGCCCGTCACACAGGGGCTGCGTAAATTAACCATATTTCCCACGTGTGCCTCGTATTTGCATTTATCTCAATAAGTAAAAGTCTAATCAGAACAATGCTGTAATTTATAACGAATAAGAATAATTTGCATCTCAATCAATCAAATTTTAGTAGTCCAAGACAGGGGGCGGGAGTCCAAGGGAAACATATTTTCAAGTATCTCTTATAATAAAGGTCTCTTGAAAATAATATTTGGTATTTAAGCTTCGAATAACGTGGTTTATTGTGTAACAGAGTATTGTTTAGGTAGCATGATTAAAAGTGGGGGTTTGCTGATGGCTGAAATCAGAATAATGCAAATATCTCGGTTATTAATCATGAAAAATAATAAATTTTAGTTAATATTTAAATTTTATAGTACGTTTAATTTGCAATAAGATTGATTCTATACACTTTTCCGATTCGACGTATAGTAACGGAGATATTTCGAATTCTCCCCAATAACCCTCCCCCCCTCACCCTATGGCTCGAATATTCTTCAAATGTTCATCGATCCTCCCTAGTAGAGACGAAAATAAGATCCGTTCAAATTTATATCAATCTATCTATATTTTTTTCTGTTACCACACGAGTGGTCAAATTCAACTGAGTTTGGAGTAGTTACCAAACTCGGTATTTAATGGTTTTACGTATAAAAAAAAACAAAATACCAAGTTCATTAATGGGTGAAATCGGACCAGTGGGCGGGGGGGGGCGTTAGAGGGGAAAAATATCGAAATGTCTCCATTATTATAACTCTGATCGAAAAATGGTATAAAATTAATCTTACTGCAAATGTAATTACCTATACATACTTTGTGATGAACCGATATAATTAGATATTTCAGTTTTCAGCCATCAGTAAACCCCCACTCCTGCTTATGTCATATTAAAAACTAGCTGTTATATCATGAACCACTTTATTCTAAGCTTAAATAACAAATATTGTTTTCATTTAACTTTTACTGTGTGTGGTACTTGCAGTTGCGTTGTGCGTTAACGGCGCCATGAACGATTTTATGTGTTCGATTGTAATATACCATACTCGATGCTTAATTGTTTCATTCAACATTAAATATGATATTATTTAGTGGCTGATATCTGACCAGGAATAAGGTAGGGGGGGGGTTAGAGGGGGCGAATTTGAAAAATGCAAACTATCTCCATTACGATGAGTCGGATCGGAAAATGTTATAGGACAAGTCTTGTTAAGTTATTGATGTTCTACAATTGTTGTTATATGCATTTTCTCTTAACTCGATTATTAAGCGAGTTATTAGATATTTATTATGACTTGCTTAATAATTCAGCTAAGAGAAAATGTATATAACAATAATTTCTTGTTTACTAGTGCGTCATACGAGGTTGGTAACCTTGGTGAGTTATTCCAGGGAAATCTGCTTAGTTTACGCAGTTCCTGCGTGACGGACTTTTTTAAAACAGAGTAAACAAAAAATGCTTTTCTTGAAAGGCTGTTTAAAATGAATAAATAGATAAAACTGGGTGGGTAGTTAAGTGCTGCGGCTGAGACTATATGGGTGATTATATGAGAGGTATAAAAGGTGGCCATGTGTGTGTATATATGGGGTAAAGCCATCCTCTAATTATTGGGATATAAACCCCAGAGAGGAAGGGTATACCAAGGGTAATGGGGCCGCACCCCTAATTGTTTTCGGGGCTTCTGCCTTTTTAATTCCGCCGGGCTTTGCTTCTCCAATTGGTGGAGCCTTTATTTGGAGTCGGCCATCTCCCCTTTAGATCCACGTCATCAATTTACTTTCTAATCTCTATTATATGCTGGATATTTATTTCCATATGGCCGTAGGAATAATTTCCTCCCTATGAAGTGTTTTATGACTATAATATATATCTCGACTTTGTGATCATGAACATTGGGATGTCCTAAACATCAAGAAAAAAGGAATTTTTAAATGATTTCCTTTAAGGGAAATTGAGGTTGTAGTCATGATGAGGTTTTTGAAAAATGTCTTTAAATATCTATTGATCCTACCCAGGAGAGGTCGAAAATAAAGTCCCTTATAAAGTGTGTGTGTGTGTGTATGTACGTGTATATATATATATATATATATATATATATATATATATATATATATATATATTCCTAAATCTGTATGAGTAGCTATATATCAGTATCTACGGGTATATTGATCTGATTATATATATTTGTCTGTTACCGCTCAAGCGGTCGTAATTTTTGTTTTATCCTTATCATACTCTATATATAAGCGTATCTTTATAAAACTAAATATCAAGGTTTATAAATGCTAAAATCGGACAGGATTTGGAAAATTCAAAATACCTACGTTATTATACGTCGGGTCGAGAAATTGTTTATTAACAATCGTATTGTAAATTTACTTGCCTGTAAATGTTTTTATATACATATTTTCTCTAATATGAATATTAACCTAGATATTTGAATTATTTAGTTTTTACATTTCGTATTAATAATAAGTTGTTATAGCATGATTTTAAATTTAAATACCAAATATTGTTTTCAAGAGACCTTTACACATGCAACTTCGTTGTGCGATAGAGCCAATAATTAATATTTTACGTACTTGTCTCAAAAATATTTATTTGATCTATCACAAACTCGGTACTTAACCGATTCAGTCAACACTAAAGATCATATTTGTAATAAGGAGGAGGGGGGGGTAAAAATTCAATATATTAATATCTATATTATTAGGAGATATGACTGGCTGAGTGCCAGGCGTATTATCTAACTCTAATATCACCCGAGATATTTTAATTTTTTAGTTTCACCATTTAATAACCTCCCCCACACTTATTCACTTCAAAGTGGCAATGAGAGATTAATAAAAAGAAAAGTTTTATTTCAAGTTTAAATATGGTGTAAATTGAAAATTCAAAATCCCTCCATTATTATGAGTCGGATCTAAAAGTGCTGTGACAGAAGTGTGGCCTCGCAAGAGTTGGGAAATGTGTTTAATTTACGCAGCACCTGCGTTACAATGGTATCTAATGTGACAAGGTGTGCATGGTAATGTCTCAATGTAGCATTAGTATTTGTAAGCTGTGTTTCCCCCCAGGTTGGCATTATAGACATTTAATATCCATAGCCATCCTCGAGCGATCCTCAAAGGATTCCAGATTATAGTTTTAACGTAGCTAGTGATTAACTTGAAGAACAACCTCCGTTAACCAAGGAGGGCCTGGAGTGAGTTGTATCCTCTAGACTGACGGGGCCCATAGTACCCGGACGGTATTTGGCCAGATCACGCTGTCAGATAGCCTGTGGACGGGATCCAAGAGAGTCATAATCGTTAGTCATCCCTAGGGGCAGTGAGGCGTCTATATTCTTTAGACTCCCACTGATCCATAAGCGGATCCAAGCGCACGACACTAGGGCGCTCTGTCAGCGAACTCATGAACTAATGTTGTCTCTTGGCGGGCCAGCACTTATTAGCAGATTTCCTTTAAGGGCTATTGAGATTATAGCAGCTGTGTCGCGTTGCCCCTGGTTACCGTTTAACCTAACGCTTATAAAACAAAGTTTAAAGAGTCAGTTACTAGTGTGTGCAGTAGAAGCCACGTGCTTGTTGTTTTTAGCTTAATATATCTGCGAAATACAACAGCCGAGCACCACCTCCAGTTCATCAAGCCAGCACAACTGAAAAGAAGCAGGATCAACAGAAAAGAAGTTTAACAAGAGTAAAAACCCGTTTATTTTACAGAGATACCGGCCACCAAGAAAACCTCACTTCAACCTTTTGCTTTCTGCTCCAACTCGGCCAGCAGGATAGCCTCACAGTAACCTCTCACTTTGCACTCCAACCTTGACTGACCGTAATTCTTTTTTATGTTTCTGTGTTCATAATTTTGAAGTTGTGTTATTATTTTTTTTCATTTAATATTAATCAAAGTACAATAATCTTTATTATTTGGAGTCAAGATTTTCTTTATTTATTGGGAACACCTTCTGAACAATAAAATAATATCCCTATATACTCATGGCGCGATTTTTGAAATATGTCCGCACATGTCAATCCACCCTACCCAGGATATGACGAAAATGAGCTCCGCCCAAAACTAAATATCTACAACAAACAAAATAAGCTGCCCTCTTTCTGAGGGTACCTGTATGGTCAGCCTCCTAATCTGCCAATTTCTGGTAATGTTTTTTTTTTTGTTTTTTTAATTTTGTTTAAATTGTATATGAAAAGTTAGAATAAATTGATTATTGCAAATTAGGGGAGTATCTCAGGTGAGAGTGCAGCTTATTATTTTTATCTTTATTTTTGATGATGGATAATTCTTATTGATGATTTTAGAACAAGCGAGGATTTATTCTTCAGATCATCGTTTGTTAGTCCTTGTTCTATTAGTATCTTCACCGTTTTTTGATGGAGTACTCCTCTATTCAGCTGAACAGTAGCCCCATAACTGTCCAGTCTTGGATTTCGTATTTCTTTATGAAATAGGGCCAACAAGGTTCATTTACGCTATTCTTCTCCTGGTCCACCTTGTCTGCTTGATTTTTGTTAATCTCAAAACGGACAGTAGAATCCAGAATTAAGCCCCTTTTTTCATTTTTCGTGATGACTACAATATCCGCTCTTCTTGGGGTGCCGTCTGAGGAATTGCAAGCCACCTCTACAAATATATCCCAATCTGGGTGCTTCTTTTTCAAGAGGTGAGCAATTTGAGTCCGGACCTTATGATGTCGAGAAATGCGCATTTGCTCGCCCTATTGGCAGGAACCTAGAACATGCGGGAGGGTTTCGGTCTCGCTGCAATGATGGCAGCGGGTTGTTCCTTCCTGGGACAGATCGTAATGGCACAAGGTTGGTATTCATCTTTATTGCTGTAGTCCATTCAGAAGAGGAAAGACCTTGTATAGAAACTCATATTATATTAACAATAAGCTGATATATTAAGAAGCACTTTATTTGAATACCAAATATTGTTCGCGTTGAACTTTTACGTTTTGAGATAAATGCAAATACGTGGGAAATCTGTTCACTTAACGCAGCCCTGTGTGACGGTCTTTTTACCTACAGCTTGCTGACGGTAGTGGTAAGTGTACTCATCATCGGCCGTCCAACTGTACTGCATGATAAATCACTTCTCTAATCAGAATCAAGAGAACATGAACTCCGAGTGTACATTTTCCGTATATAAAAATCTCTCCTCGGGAGACCATTCTAGTCAACAATCCGGATTCTGTTGTATAGTGAACACATCTCATTTCCTTGCCAAAAAGTATTTCCAAGAAGATTTGAGTAGTGGTAGGTTGGTAGAGAAGCAGCCTAGGGAAAATGCCTTGATTCTAGTGCCTTGGGGGTGGGGGTTGAAGGGCCTAATATAAGTTAGTGCCCCTCTGTGTGTGCCTTTATCTTATCCGCCAGATCAACCTCTAACTCTCTCACTCTCATTCTCTCACTCTCTCTCTCTCTCTTACTCTCTCTCATTCTTTCGCACTATCTCCCTCTGGGTCTTCTCCTCACTTTGTTGTTAGTGCTATCCTTGCAAGTAAGAGAACACCCCCACCCTCATACACCTCTCTCTCTCAGTCCTTCTTTATCGGGCCCCTAGGCGCCAGCCGGCCACCGCTGGCCCATTCAACAAGAAATCCAACAACTCCTCTACTACTACCCTCCAGGCTCCTTCTCTTATCACGTACAGAACAGAATTCCTTCCTATTTCCCCCACAGTGTACATTCTTTCAGGTGAATTGCTAAGTAATTACTCATTGTTTTGACACCGAGACCTTAATCGGCTTTCCAGAACAGTTCTGAAGTGTCACATAGTGAATTGTCACATCCGAATGGAAAAATATAGAGATTAATGAGAGAAATTTCACACAAGAGAGTCAAGACCAACGGTTAGCAGAATATGAAGCAAAATTATATTTACAGAATATCTATTTGTTTAATTATCCTTATAGTTATCGCATTCGCGACTGGGGCGATTGAGCGACATCAGTTCACCATATTTACATACTTGCGTAAGTTTCCTCATTCCTGCATATATTTTCAGTATTGTCCTTCGTTATAATTTTTCGAAAAATTTTTAAGTCAGAGTGTATGGAAGGTCCTTAGGTAACAGTCAGTTAGCAGTTAGTAAGTCTACAGTTTCAGCGTTGGTACGGTACGGTTCGTCATCTCCAGTAAGAGTGTGAGCAGCTGTGAATGCTTCGCTGAAATATAGTTTTCAAAGAAATTTAATTTTTTTTAGTCAGCAGTTTAAAAATGCAAATATTCATCATTACTCGAATTTTTTGCCGGTATTGCTTATACTAAACAAGCAGAAAGAATTCTTCTTTTTTTTTTGTTTGTAATTAAGATTAACTGTAAAGCATCCAACGAATTAAGAATGCTTCTTGAACATTGTTAAATGTATTCAAAACATTGACAAAACTAACTTAACTTAATAATTGAACTGCTTTTTGGCGAATTTCAGATATTCTACAACGATGGGCTCAGGTTAGCCAGTTGAGTTAAAGCGTTGCTTTTAATCTCGCATGACAAACCTAGAGTGGCAAGTTCGATTCCCGCCAAGGCAATAGGAGTTTATTTAGTGAAGGAATTCATTAAATAAAATCCTTAGTCCCACCATGGCTAGAGAAAGGTGGTAACCTGTAGATAACCCATCTCAATTAGCCTTATTTGCAAAAAGTTGACGTTAATAAATAATTTAATTTTACAACGAATGTATTGTATAAGTTTGCTATGCAAGGATATGTTACGAAATTAATTACAATTGATTTAATATATAACTTTGTTAGAGCAAACAAATATTTTTATGTGTGTCTTTTATCATTTAATAGAAATAATTTAGTTCTTTTTATTAACGAATATATTTAATTTCCTTAAGAAATGGAACCGTAACATGGGAGTTTCAAATAAAAAAGAAATCTGACAATAAAACCTCAGAGGTTACTACAAGCGGGTAACTTCCTTTATTGGTAGGGGAAAAAAAGAACCATAAAGAAAGACAGTAAAGGACAGGAGAAAGAGTAGGTTAAAAATAAAAACTCCAATACCAAGCTGTCAGAAAGAATAAGTCATTTAGCCTAACCAGGACCATAAATTCGTTAGTTTCGGACACGTGGAGTCCCAGTAAAACGAGGTGAACACACGGGGTCAGTGGCCACCACTCATTCCTGAGAAGTTTGAAAGAGGGCTGGGCTTAAACAGAGAAAAAATGGACCTACATTTCTTCCATCTCCGAGATTAACTGAATCATTCAGAAAAATTAAAATTTTCGGGTAATATAATTTTTGCAAATTACAATAATGCGGTAGAGATCCATTCTTCAGAAATTCCGTATTAAAATAAACATTTCCAACTTACAGCGATGACATTTCACTGTTATATCTCATCAACCATACTGCATCTATTAGCTAGCTCGTTATTGCATTTTTAACATTTTTAAAGGAATATATAAAGAAAACTAGGGATGCTAATATTGGATCTCAGGACCACGGTTACGGATTTTCTGAAGCCAAAAAATGAACAGGTACAATAAGCCCTCTAATTTTAACGTTATAACAAGATGCATGGAACAACAATTTTATTAAAAGACTTGCTTTATAAAATTGTTAGTTTATTTCTATTTTGAGGCAATATCTCTGGAAGATACTTTATTTTTTTTTAAGTTAAGGTTTTTCCATGAACGTCGAAAATTAATCTGTTTCACGTAGATCAAACCTTCATGGGTTGGTATTTTTAAAAAACACTTCTTGTACTAGAAAGCACAAAAAAATCATTGCCATAATCACGGATTGAATGCAATGAGAGATGTAGTGTTCTTGACGGACAAATAGAACAACTGCAGTTTTTTCCCGTAAATTAGCAAACGAAAAACAAAGTTTGAAAAGCTTTGAGAGCAATCTTGACTGTCTAGGTAATGATTAATTAAACTTCTTAATTACTATGTATGTAGAATACAGGATATAATTATTTTTCTCAATTCCTGGAAATATATCTCATATTAAGCACTCTTCTTCCATGGTGGATTTCTTCAAGGTAGCCCTCCTGTTGCCTTTCAAAACGAATTTAACCTTATTATGTAAGTGAATCATAAAACCTTAAGGAGATAACACAAATTTTATTCAGCGAGAAATGATGATATAAAGCAGGATGAATTTATAATGTATGCTAATATGCAGGAAGGCCGAGATGCGAATGAAGGTGGAGTTCATTGCGAGAGGGGGGATTGTCTTGAGGGATTAATGAGTCGGGGTAAAAATTCAGAATAAATTAACTGGCTTGATAGTTCCCAGAGGGCAGCACAGGTGATTTATATTATAATAATGCCAGGGTGGGGCAGTCCTTTTATTTAGAGCTATCTAACCTCCCACTTCTCTCTCTATCTTTCTCTCAGTCAAACACAGTCTCAGATAAATTGAACTTCCTGCGACTTACAATTTAGCTTTGCTATGGATCTTAGATAATCTCCTTCCTTCCACTTTATGACAAGACTTGACGCCTGAGATACTATTTAACTCAGGTTAGTTCTATGGGCCTATCCGTTCCTCAAGAGGCCATTTCCATGGGGAATAAGATAGAGAATTCTATCATTTAAAGCCGCAAACCGGAATTTGTTTAAAATTTGTGTAGGTCAAACAAACCGAGATTGGGGTACCGTTTTGTTCCCCATGGCCATTGAAAAATTGTCGAAATTCGGGTAATTGAAATGTTAATATCTTTGGCTCATGTATGTCTCTTTGGAGTTTGAAAATGTCATATAAATAAAGCTGCTTTCAGCGGCGAGGGGTTTACATGTTCAGCCACTGTCATTTATCATCCTAATTTCTTTTAATCTGATTAAATGAAATAGAAATTGTTTAAGTTTTGTTGTTATTTATTTCCATTGTTATTACTGAGCGTTATGAGTTATATAAATTAAGTGTTCTTTTCGGAACGATCATGCAATGCGAATTCTACCATATAATCACAGCATTTTTCAATGTTTTGTATTTTGAAATAGATTTAATTTCTTATTTTTATGTATACTATGTTATTACTTATTGAATGAAATTGTGGCATTTTAATGTCAATTCACCACTGCTCCTATTTAAAAAATAATTTTAAATTCTTTATCATAATGTATATCGTCTATATTACACGCCAGCGATTTCGTAATGTTGTTTTTTTTTATACTATTTTACGTCAATATTTTCATTTTTACAAAAGTTCTCGTGAATATAGGTCATTCATTTTTTGTTAGATAGGTAGTTCAAATTTATTTTTCTCTTCTTTTTGATCGATATAAAGTTGGAAATAAATTCTTTTCTTTAAGAATGGGAAGCGTTTTTATTTTTTGCAGATAAACCTTACAAATGTAACGGATAGGAATAACGAATCTGTAAAGTAATAGGCAAAGGTAATTATATATTTAAGTAGGCTACTATGAATACAGGAATAGTAGTGACGAAGAAAAGTATAAATAACTACGTTAGAACCGGTCTTGGAAAACAACTTGAAGAACGCCAACAATTGAGAGAGTGGCGCCCTGTTTCGGTTTTATAAAGCCAACGAAGAAAAGCCGTATTTAATAAAAAATTTGGAAACTTTCAAGTTTTATTTGAATTTATCTAAGCCATCAACATCTCGAGGGAAATGTAAATTAATTTCTGATTATAACAGCTGATCCATAGTTCCTGGGCGTTTTATGAAAATCGACGCAAAGGTAACAAACATCGATTACTATACCCTTGGTCAAGGGTTGTTTTTTATTTCCTTGTCTTAATTGTAGGAGTAAATGAATCACGAAAAAATGTTGGTTTTGTGGTTATTCGTTTTGGCCCTACCTGAATCCATCATGACTAGTTTTGGCGTGACGTCTGTACGTATTTCAAATAAGACAAAAAGAGGCTATCCGTTTAAAGATAGCGGTTGGTACAGATTAGTATAATTATCATAAAAGATCTGTAAATTGTGTCCAATGACATTTTTGGTTTGATTCATGGGTATGGGGATATTGTACATCACTTTCAAATTAAGTGTACGAAAGCATTAAGGATATTTCATTTCATTATATAGTACAAGTCATGGAGTGCCTACATCAGATTTTTGTTTTAAGGCACTAAGGTTCCAGAAGGACCGCTGATTTTATATTGCAGGGAAAGTGTTCCACCTTTCACAGTTCCTCGGAAATTTCAACCACTACCTCCATGGATTCAAGAAGAAGGAATCTCCACTATACGCCTACGGGAAGTCCAGCGAAACAGCCGAACATGTGCTAATGGAATACACCCTATATGACGCAGCTAGGAGTCAAAAGTACAAGACATTTGGACGAAGAAGACCTAGTAAAAGATGAAACCAGTCTCCGCGCATTGAACATATTTATCAAAAAAATGGGAGGGAGAAAAAACAAATCAATTAATATATAAGTAGTAAATAACCAAAAACACCAAATCTCTTCCACCAACTAAGCTCAAAAATGGCAATTATGCGACTTGCATCAGGCGTCAAAAAAGAGCGAAAAAAGAGAATGTTGTCCAATAAAATGATAGAAATAAAATGGTTTTATAAGATTTTTAGCACTTAGTATTGTTCCACATAATTAAATCTGCCAAAGAATGCAACAAACTGCATTGTTCCTAACCGAGCAAGGAAAGTGTCGGATAGGGTGTTACCCCAGATTCCCTGAATCTCGTAACAAGTGAACCTTAGGGACTCGACCCCCGGAAAAAAGGTTTGCTTTATTTGTTGGTATATATCTAAAAAAAGAAGGAAAGGTATAGAATGAGAGGGGTAGAAAGAGGGGTTGCCCAGGGAGTAGCTGTAACAAATCAGAATCTCCCTCGGGGTAAGAGACCGCTCTATCCCGGAATAGGGGCATATATTCCTAAGTGGTTCCCGGTCCCTCAGGTGGTCTCCGTCTTCGATTTACGTCGCTCCTGGGGGTTCTCTCTCTCTCTTTCTCCCTATTCTCTTAGATTAAAAACTACTCTCCAACAGATTTATACTCCATTTTAGTGCAATTCATCCAATCTTCTTATGAACAGGAGAATGGGAAGCCTACTCATCAGGCACTAGAAGTCGGAGAGGACCTGTCTGGGGCAGATTTCAATCATTATATGAAAAGGGTAACTACATATGCCAAGTCAAATATTTATAGAAGATATTCTCTAAATCTTTTCTAAATGAGATACATGAAAATATGTTCTGAGGATCCCCCAAACACCCCACGTCTTTAGTCCTTGGATTACTAAAATCATAGTGATTAAGACAAAAACTATTCAGGTTCATTATTTTATTATAAACTTTCCGGTCAAGATTATTTCTGCCTATCTACCCGTATTCAGCTCTGAGAGGTTTGCTGACCTGTTTGATTACAATTCAGACGCTTTCTGACATGGAGGTTATTTAAATGTAAATTGACTGAAAGATTTCTCGTAATCAAGTGTATTTTTTCACTTAATATTCACGGTGGTGTTACGTGTTGCCAGTATATAGATTTATATATTGTAAAACTTCTGGTGAAATAGTGTGACAATAAAATGCAAATAACATTTCTATTTCATGGGATCATTTGTACATTTTCTTTTGAAATTTGGACATGGATTTTCACTCACAGAGGCGATACCTACCAGACTACATTCATCTAGTTTGTGGTATTGCATTTGAAAGTGCGACAGGAAATTTTAAACCACAATTCATAATTATTATAGAGTAGGAGGTTTCAAATCCTCTCTTAATATATATGCATTTATTGGGGAAATATTGAACCTAGCTTGGTGTTAACAATTTCATATCATTTGAGACTGTTTGTGTCATGCTCTGAACTTGCATTTAATGTGTGTCCATCCCGTCCCCACACCCATCGTTTGATTGAGTGGTTTAAAGAATTGATATTTTAGGGAACACACACGCAAAACTACGAGAAATAAAAACCACTATTTGTGTCAAGTAATCAGAACACCAGAAGAGAAAAAGTAGTTCTTGCTCGTTTGAGCCATGGCCATTCACGAATAACACACGGACACCTCATGACTAGGACTGAACCACCTTTATGTACACTGTGCTATGCACAACTAACTATCAAACACTTACTTACAGACTTCAGGCTAATAACCGACTAGAACCTGCCTACCATCCTTCCAGAACTACTACTACAGCCCATACATTGTGACAATCTTCATAACACCCCCAAGAGATATAACTATATAATCAAATTAAACTCTGAATGATTCGACTTAAAGAATTTGATTTCTGCTCCTTTTAATATCCACTGGAGAAGCCCTAACCGTGCGTTTACCTACCCCTGAAGATATTTCAACATTTTTTATAAGAAGGTGGCTAAATCGCTCAAACTGCAGCACACCTAAATATTTATTATTTTTATTTGGTTTATGCCCCACATCAAAGGTGATTGGCATGATCTCTGTTTAAAGTAATCCATTTATCCTTTCATGTAAACCTTGATATTTTATTTATACTGTATGGAATGGAAAATATTCCTTAAATATCTGAGGTTTTCTCATATCCGTGCTTTGCCTATTAGAATATAGGAAATGCTATCACTTTTAAATCTTCGTAAGTAGAGATATTTTTACTATCGTAAGTAGAAGTATTTCTATTTTATATGTATTGGTTAAATGGTTATATGTTTTAGATGTGTTAGTATATGTGGAATATATTGGCTGCTGACAGTTAGTAGTCCTGTCATATCGTGTACCTAAATAAAGAAACAAATTTTAGGGTATTCCAGTGCTTTCAAGATCCGGGAGTTAACTAAAATTGAGAATTCCCTTGCGGAAAAAGCAGTTAAAAGTCAGATAAAGATCACGATTGCACCCCTTTTAAACGTTTCTTGCCCTTATTGCTCTCTCTCTCTCTGTAAAAGCGTTTAATAAGTCCTTAAAGGTTATACCTGACTGTAGAAAGAAGCGAGGACTAAGGGAGGTGGTGGAGAAAGGGGGGGGGGTTTAAGCCCCAATTTTACAGGGTCTTGGAGCTAATATATTAGCCATAATCCAATTAGATAGCCCGGGTTCTTGGGTGTAGGAGGTTGGGGGGAGGACTTAAAAAGATCAAAAGGCCCTTAAGTCGCGCGCGACCTAACGGAGAAATAATTAAACAAGTCGGTCACATCAAGGAGCAGCTCTCTCTCGACTTAAGCCAGAGGAAAGTTTAGGGCAAACCGACCAGAAGACTTCTAATAAGTTAATGACCGGGAAAGGAAGAAGGCAGGAGGGGGAAAGACTGCCTGGATAAAGGATAGGAAGGGGGGATAGGAATTACTTATGCAGGCGCAATTAATTTGTCCAAAGATTAGACTGGAGACTTCTTTAATTAAGTTCAATTAAGGAAGCAGGGCCGCCAACCAACCACTCCGCGGATTTTTCAGCCGTTACCAATCTCCCTCAGAAGGGCTTAAGGTCATCATTCCAATCCACCTCAATCCAAAGCAAGCTTCTTCTTCAAATTTAACAACACCATTTCAACGTTCTATGTTATGCTATTTAACAACGCTTTCATTATGATGCTCTGGCTAATTAGCAGGTGTTATCTAAGTAATCGCCAACGCTGGACGAATGGTTTGATTTAGTGAGTCCACTCTTCATAAAACTCATTGTTTAACCAGCCATTCAATTTTAGACCGACGCATTATCTCTCTAAAGCCTCTATATTCATTTTGTTCAGCAACCGTGTTGCTCAACAGCCATTGAAAGTTTTTCAAGAGACTTTGAAAGTTACCTATAATACTTATACGAGTATTTTTAACTATGGTAGTTGTTTCCTTTCCACGCACAAGGCAGTATTTACTCAAGGAACATCCGGACATCTCAAACCACTCAAAAGTGTGATTAACTTATGGCAAGTAATTAAAAGGTATTTGAGGTTTTATCTAAACTTATGACTCAATGTTCCCGTATCAATGCAATTGTTTGTACCACTTAGAAAGGATTTTATTGAATATAAATTAATCAGCCATTGATAATTAAGTTATTGACAATAGTTATTCACGATAGATTAAATCAACTTTTATATTCTTAGTAGAAATAAATAGAATAAATGATTTTTAATTTTAAGACAAATCGTAATATCTATTTCATTGTACATTGATATTTGGATCATGTTCTTCAGCCTACACCTAAAATAATCAACTTACATTTCATATCTTGTTTATAGGGGGTTCTTACACAGTGGAGAAATAGTGAATAGATTCTGAGTTGGCGTAATCTGTGTATAATTTTTGAATCTGGGAAATCTAAAACATTAAATATTTGGCCTTGTGCGATTGATTTTTTTTTTTTCACTTTCAAGTAAAAGATTTAAGAATATTTCCTAAATTTAAATCATTGTTCTATAATATTAGGATATTTTCAGGCCCGATCTTTCACTTAATTATTTACAAACTCTATTTAGTAATTAACTAATCAGCTATTACTCATGTAAAAAACTCAGGCCAAATTAATATCTATTTAATGACAAATCTTAGTCAGAATTTAAATTTTGCCAAAATATAGTCTTTCCGCATATTCAGGTGATTACTTTTATTTTAATAATTAATTTTTTTAATAGCAAATAGTCGTGATGACATAGAGTTTCAGTGCAGTATCTTCACTCACCTCACCTTGAAAATAACTGCCATTATATTGATTTGATTTGAAATATATTGTAAAGGTGAAGCCAAACTAAACAGGTCGAAATGTCTAATTTCCCATACCCAAATTTTAATTATAAAAATCAGACAGAACCACACACTCAAACAGTTAATATTTCTACTCTATTTCAGAGGAATCATTAGTCCAATGACTTGGAATTTTATGGGCGAAAGGAAATAAAGCGCCATTTTGTTAGTGAGTCATATATTTGGTGAGACCAATTAAAGAGCAATGTTGTGTGGGGAAGTACCTCAGAGCCGCAAAACGTGGCCGCTGTGTGAAAAGATTAAAACGAAATTGATAAAGCCCATAATTTTCAGAGCTCTCTGCCTGGCTGGAACATTTTCCGATCTTAATGTCCCCTATCAGCGGCATTAACCTACAATGCCGGCAAAACATAAATACCACCTCTTTTCCTACTTTTTTCTTTCTTTTTTTTTTTCACTAACAGTTAATAATGGCTTTTAGGGTGGAATTATCTACAACACGTACCAAATCAGGCTTTCTCATTCTCCGTGTAGGGTTCAACTCGATAAAGAAATACAACCAAAAAAAAACATTATAATATAAAAAGTCTATCACGGAGTACCTACGTAATTATCAGTTTCAGTAGATTTCCCATTAGGGAAATCAGCTATTGAGTTTGCACTCATGAGATTTTCAAAATATTTCTTCATATGTCCATTGATACAACTCAGGAGCTGATGAAAATGTGGTCCGTTGGCAATTTTTGTCTGATCGTTACCAAACTCAAGTCAACGTTCTATGTGAAAATGGAGATCAAGTTCAATAATGACTGAAATCGGACAGTTGGAGGGGGGTTTAGAAAATTCGAAATATCTCCCTTGTTATACGTCGGATCAAACAATAATATAGAAGTAATCTTATTCATAATTTAATGTTCTAAAAAAGTTTTTATACACGTGATTTCCCGATCAAGAATATTAACCGAGATATTTGGATTTCATAGTTTTCAGTCTTCAGTAAACACCCAATCCTACTCATGTCATGTTACTAATAAACTGTTAGTTTTATTTCAGAATCGTGAACCAAATCATTCTAAACTTAAATACTATATATTGATTTCAAGAGACCTGTTTTTAAGCAAGATACATGCAAATTTGTTCTCTGATGAGGTCATCAGTTGAGATTATATGTTCTTGTCTCGTAAATGTTTATTTATCTATACCATACTCGATATTTCACCGTTACCACCCTCGCTAGAAAAGAGTAGACACCTGTAGATAGTATCAAAAAGTGGACGTTAAAAAATAACATTATTAATAACAAGTTTTTTTTTTTAGAATGCAACCGTATGTAGTACTATTTTGTCTATCATATTCAGGTCAACTAATAGTTTCTTCACGGGCGGAACTTCCTAGCTAACAGCTATGGTTTTTACATGTTTCATACAGGAAATTTACATACAAGCGAACTAAAGGAGTACAGAAAACAAGAATAAAACACAAAAAACAGGCCTTCCTTCCAGAAACAGTACATTTAACAGCGACAGAGCGCTTTCAGAGCAAGAGTTCCATCATCACTACCCTGCCAACACACAAACAATCTAAAAAATATAAGTACATTTACGCCAAACTAACTATTTTGTGGTATATTCTCAACAATTAGTAGACGTTAATAAATAAATAACAATTTTTATAATTTTAAAAATGTGTCAATACACTTAAGAGGATATAAATTAATCTGTATGCTACTTTTATTTACAGGATAAAAACATCAGGGCCTAAAACACTATATACACACAAAACAAAAATAACCTTCAATAATTAGTAACTAGGCTTATATCAAAGCTGCCTAGTTTTGACTCTTTAGAAAAAATGGACTGAAGAAAACTTTTTTTTATTTTTTTTTTGTGTACGGAGTAACGAAAGAGACATTTGATTTATAGTTTAGCCGATGACGGAGCCGCAGTATCCGAAAATATTTTTTTAAAGGAGAAAATATACTGTCTTTGTAATGGTGACCTAAGTTGCCTAACACTTCTATGCCCATGAAATCCCTGGTTTCGTTCAAACTACGAAAATACGACAAACTGGTAAACAACTAAAAATACTTTGTACTTTGAAAAGGCATACTTATAATAACTTTTCTAGAGTTTTACGCAATATTATTGGAATTAAAAAAAACAACCTCTAGTGTACCTTTCCTTGGTGCCATTGTAAGATAGTCAGTCACATCCTCCAGAAGGCATGAGGATACTACTTACTACATGCTCTCGTTATTTTTTCCCGAAGAGGAGTAGGGAGCGTTTTCATTTATCGCTAATAGTATTTTATCGCTAATAAAATTATATTCTAAGATGTTAAAATATGAATCGCCATTGTAGCGGCATGGGCCCATTTATTTTGTACTTTTGTAACATTTAGCTTTGTAAAAATGTTAATATTTATTTAATTTTGTAAAATTATATTCAAACATGTTAATAGATGAATCGCCATTGTAGCGGCATCTCAAATAAATAATAATAATAGATCAATATGAACAAATAAAGTAAATTGAAATGAATTAGGCGCTAATCGTATTTCCCCTTTCCTTATCTCAAAAGTATTGAGGCGTTTAGATGAAAAATTAGAACTCCGAGAATTAGAAGAAAGGCCAATTATTTTCATAATACAAAATTAGTTTTAAAGCAAGACGGAGCTCTTCTTCCTGAGATACAACAATACAAAAATTTCTCCAGAAGGAAGATACCCCCCCACCACTCCTTAGAATTCATTTCTTGTTGTTTTTGATAAGCTATTCTTGCCCAGGTCCCCTATTTAGAAGGCCTTTGTCCGTCCGTCAGAAGTTTCCAACCCTTCCCGGCGAACCCTCACCCATTCCTGAAGGACAATGAAGCCTAGGGAACCCTTTCCCATTTAAGAAATTAAACTAATCAGTTATATAGCTTTAATTTTCTCCTCCACGGATTAAGGATGACTTTGGCTCTTTGGAGTTTCCCTCGGATTTTCTCCAGCACCTGTTACAAACCCTTTCCTCTTTTTTAGCTCCGATAACTTCCAAAAGTTTCTCTCCCCCCCCCCACGGCTGAAGGAAATCCCCCCTTCCACCCACCTCCCCCCCCCCTGAGTCCAAACCCTAATAAACCTCATAATTAAACTTGATTATGATAAATAAGAAGGATTACGAGTTCGTTTTGAGTTTTCAAATTAAACAGATATCTTCACTCTTTCCATTAGGAAGTTCGGGAATCTTTTAGAGAAGGAGCAAAGGATCTTTAATAAGACTTTAGTTCCCTTTATGTAAGATAATATCATCAAGAATAAGCTAGGGAGGGAAAATAATTCTGTTTTGGTACTTGGGAGCAAGGGTACTCAAAACTAGAGAACTTTCATAAAAAAAAAATAAATAAATAAAATAAAAAACCCTGACTTTAATCCATATCCTATTGCCCCTCCTAGTAAAAGCCATATGGAAACTTGTCTTGAAGTTTAAACTTAACATGAGGTATTTTACGATACAAGGGGCAATGCCAGTAAAATTATAGAAAGAAGATAATTATTGCATATATTTAATAGTTAAAGTTTTTTATATTTTATAAATATTTTCGTTCTTAGTAGCCAAAAGCTACATACTGAGCATATCGTAATTTTTCTCAGACCAAAGGAATACAAGAACTGGGGGATAGAGAGAGAGAGAGAGATGTAGTAATATATATTGAGGAAAACTACATTCAAGATGGGTAATATCCCGTTTTTCAGTTCCACTGACGCTAAATTAAAACATCCGATTATATTTCTTTTATCCTTCCTCTAAACGGCCATTCATCCTTGTACGATTTCGTCCATTGAAGGAACTTGATCTTTAGTTATCTATGAAGCGTTACGACCAAAAATGAATTGAGACCGCTAATGCTTTAATAGACAAATAGAAATATAAGAAGACACAGGGCACACACACACGCACACACACACACACACACACACACACACACACACACACACAAGCACAAGTGTACATATTTATATTCCTTAGTTAACGTTGTGGTTTTTGTAATTTATTTTATGATAGGATATTGAAAATCTTTAAGTAAATCTAACTGAAATCGGGTCTGAAAGAGTTGATCTTTACATGTTTACTAAAAATATAAACAATATCATCATTATTATGAGTAGGATCAAAAAATGTGTGCATTGTAATTATTATTGTATTATAAAATCTTAGCATACAATTGTTGTTCTACTTATATTTCCACACCTACTAATCTCACATTAACAATAAGCCATTAAAATCTTATTTCAAGCTTAAATACGACGAATCGTTTTCAACCAACCATTGCGAATTATAATGATAAATGTGTTAGAAGCTTATTTAGCTGTTTTCACTTTAGGGAAATCAGCAATTGAGATTGTACTCATGACACGCTATTTTGGGTACTGTGGTAAAACGTCACGGAAATCTATCCCCTTTTAAATCTCTGTTTGCAAAGATCTGTGTAGATTCCGTGGGATTCAAAGTATAGCTTTAACAAATAATTTCAGAGTAAATAATAGATTACAGACTAAAAAAAAATATATGGAGACGAGTAATAATGAGTTAAAATTATTAAAAAGCGTATTTAGCGCTTTCGGTGTTTTTGTTTAAGAAAATTTCTCCCCTCCCCCTAAGGAGGGACGAAGTTTTTGCATTCCCGCGTCGCCACTTTGGGACTTATTCAAAAACTTCATAAACTATATTTGGCCGTGTTGTGTAAGGAAGGGGGTTTGAGGCCAGAGCGGCGTGTCTAACGAAGATTTGTCGGCTAGGGGTTGAAAATGCTGGCCGGACCTAGCCACCCTTGTTTTAATTTGCGGTGAAAAACCTCCAGTCATTAATACAGGACCGCCAAGGAGATATTTGCATCAGGCTATTCTTTATGCAAATGCTCCAGGACGGGGGTGGAATTACGTCACTAATTACCCTTGGACTTCTGCACCGTGGATAACCGGAGTGGGGGTGAGAGAGGTGGGGGAGAACGGATTGCTCACTAACGACTCGGCTCCTGATTTTTTACCCTTCCCGTTAATGGTTACCTATATTTTAAGGAAATACCAGGAACGGGCTTAACCTGGCAAATGACAAGGGATTAAGGGTTGGCGAGGGAGAGGGTGGGGTTGGTGCAATCAAGAAGAACCAGGCTCCAAGATTTTTCAACCCCCTCCCCACCGCCTATCAGAACAGTCAAGGTGTAATATCGTCCGCTACACTTCACCGGCTTTCAATAACCGACTCTCTCTCTCTCTCTCTCTCTCTTCCCTTCCAGCCCCTCCGCAGCCATTATCAAAAAAATTATACCCCCTCTTCATTTATTATTGCTCTTACACCACTCAGCAAATACTTAACCCAATGAAACAATAAAAGTGCGGGGCGGCGTTCATTTTTATAAAGACCACTCTGAGTCTTCATCTAGTAAGGCTAAGAAATTTCTTTTATTCCACCGCAGCTAAATGATATAACACTTAGCCCTGCTGTCGTAGTAAATGTATTCATTCTACTTCATGATCATTTTTAACAATTGTTGAAACCACAAGACTGATCTTCCTAAATTTAATTTCGAAGAATACAAAAAGCCTGTCACGCAGGTGCTGCGCTAACCAAGCAGATTTCCCTCGTACGACACTTACTTGTTTTTTTCTCAAAAAGGAAAAGTTCACTGAGGAAAAAACTTAAGACTATTATTTCAACATATTTAAGCATTATAAGGTATTTTGACAATATTTAATTACAAATTTTTAAAAGTGTGTGGGTATTTGGCATGTTTGTTGAATATATTTTCTAGGCCTATTTTTATGAATGGAAATTATTTAAATTACCAAATTCTCGTTTAATTTATTTATTTAACTAGCTTTTTTGTTCTAATTGTGTGCGTTCTTTTAAACTATTGTGTTCGGGTTTTCTTAGTTTTTTTATATCCTTATAATATTGATTCAAATATTCTTTTGTGTTTGAATGGTTTTGATTTGTTTATTTTCACCTTTTATAAGAGCCAAATCGCCAGAGTGCCGGAGCGGATAGATAAAAAATATTTGTATAGAACCTTTCATGTTTATCATAAAAAAGGTATAAGTTAAGTTCTATGACATTGTTTGATTCGATGCAAAGAAAAGGAAAAATCGATTAAAGCTTCAAATGATTTTATTTCAGTTGGTCTAGGAAAATGTTTCTATTTTACATTTAATTTAATAAAAGGGGAATAGTATCGACATCAGGTTTTTCCAGGTCATATTACCTAGGAAGTTTAACATAAAGATCCTAAAAATATTAATTTTAATTAAGACATCTGTGATTAATTTCTTTGTCTAAAAAGTAGTCTCTATTGCTTCGTTAAGCATCTAGTACTTCTATCGTATTTGTACATCAGATTTCAAAAGGAATAGCCGTTTTTTCGTGAGACTTAAGGGTCGTGAGATAAGGTTGGTAGCCCGAAGAAAATACCTTAATTCAGGAGCTGGAAGCTTGGAGTTGTTGTATATTAAGTGGCGTAGAGCAAGAGTACCTGAGGACAGGGAAAAGGCGTGGTCCAGCCTACTCAATTATACACGAGGGGTCTGAGGCTGAGGCGGCCGTCGACGAATACAATAAGGGAAATTTAAATAAACTCAACCAGGGGCACTGTTATCAGCCAATGATAATTCCGGAGGTGATAAGGTAGGAGAGTCCTATTGATTAGAACTTCCTTTTAACAGATTTCCCTCAGGGAAATCAGCTATTGAAGTGATGACGCTATTTTAGAAAAATCCCTCAACTGTCCATCGATCCTTCCAAGGAGATGACGAAAACGAGGTCTTGGTTATTAACCGGGATATTTGGATTTTATTGTTTTTGGCTTTCAGGAAACCCCGACTATTTCTCATGTCATATTAATAATAAGCTGTTATATTATGAAACACTTCATTTGAATCCTAAATATAAAGTACTGTTCTCATTGAACTTCTACTTTGTGAGATATAAGCAAATAAGTACTGTTAACCACCCCATTCCTCCTCTTTAGTTCGTGGATTACTAAAATTCAGATAAATAATATTCAGAATCATTATAAATTACAGTATTAGGTATAGTAAATAGTTTCTAATAGAATCAATATGTTATATTCAGTCAAAATTCAGTAATTGTTTTTTTTTCCGTTGAAGAATATTTCTTTCTATCTGTTCTAGCTCTCAGAAATTGGCTGACCAGTTTGTTATACAATTCAGAGCTTTCCGTTTAGAAGTTATAAAAAAAGACTGAAATATTTCTCATTACAAAATTTCTCCGTACCTTATAGTAATATCTAGCCCTGGCGGGAATAGAACTAGCCAATCTAGGTTAGCCAAGGCTTTATCTCACATTGGTAATCTGAGCCCCTAAACGTTGATAAGCGATGAAGCCTACCATGATATGGTGAGCACTTTATTCGAAGCTTAAATACCAAATATTGTTCTCATTGAACTTTTAAGTTTTGAAATAAATGAAAATACGTGACGCACGAGGGAAATCTGCTTAGTTAACGCAGACCCTGCGTGACGGTCTTTTTTATATATGTATAATTTTGAACGGATCTCATTTTCATCATCTAGGTCGAATGAAAATTGAAATAAACATATGTATTAGGACTGGAATTATTAAAATATATCAGCTGGAGATTCATCTCAAAACCGTCGGATATAAATTCGTTCACAGGCTGCTCTCAACCTCGAACGTAGACTATACGAAAATGGAGAATCAAGGTTGAAAACGCGACAAAAAAACAACCCACAATCATTAATAGATACACTCCCCTAATAATATCGATAATTACCAACTGGAAATGATAAACGAAATAAACGGCGATGGCACGCTAAATTTAATGAGATAATTATGAAAGCTTTAAATGTAGACAAAAAAAAAAAATGAGGAAAAAAGGTGTCCTGAATTCTATTGCTCGTAAAGTAGGATCATTAACGTTCTGACGAATAACACGTCACAGGTAACAAGCGTTACACGCCTCTGATCGCGTCCTGGACTCCAAACTCACTCATATTCTCCTGGCAATCCTTTTCGTTTATGTCCTAACAAATGTACCAAAACTTAAAATGATTGGTGGTACAGAATTGCCCGTATAAAACTAACTGGTGTATAAAACTTCATTTTCAGGGATTTCAGCTGGATGTCAAATTGTAAACATAAATTTCTATCAGTTTACCAAGGGTGTGTTAAGCATTTTTGGGAGGTACTTAAGCAACGAAGTAAAGATTTCTTACGACTCTAAAACACTAAATTATTGACATCTCTTATGATACATGTGACCTTATCTGCTGTTGAGGTCAGCACACATGATGCAATTTTCCAAACATTTCCTCAATTGTCCATCAATCCTACCTACGAGACGAAAATGAGGCAGATTCAAAATTTTAGCAGATTTCTCTTAAGGGAAATCAGCTGTTGAGGTCGTACTCATGACATGATTTTCGAAATTTTTCTTCAAGTGTCCATCGATCTATATATTTGTCTGTTACCACTCTAGCAGTCGCAATGTTCGTTTTATCGTTACCAAGCTTGCTATAAATCGTTCTTTACAAAATAAAAAGTTTGTTAAAGGCTGAAATCGGACCAGGGGGAGGGGGGGGGGTTTAGAGGGGGAGAATTTCGAAAATTTTCAATATCTCTGTTATAATGCGCCGGATCAAAAACGTAGGTTTATTTTTAATCATAAAACAATGAAAACTTTAAGTTACTCAGTTCAATGTTATAAGCACGCTCAAGCAAATATTTGGGTACTATTAAATCCGATGATTTTGGATTCTATTATTCATATAAATGGGGCCTTTGCTTATGAGAAAAATAAGAAAGAAACTTTTAGTGACTAACAGATGTGACCCAAACAGGTAGAGTTCAGAGTGACCGGGTATAAAGGAAGAGAGAGAGAACAGGCTAAAAGTAGCTCCGAACTGTTTCCCGAGATTGTCCCATGAAATACTAATTCTGGACTGCTGACAGAGAAGCGGCCGCCCTCAGGGAGCGGAATATAAGTCAATAGTCGGTTGCAGTTGGCCGACACACACACGTATATATAGAGCAGAGAGCAAAACTGCAGAGTCGTCACGTACTGTTCGTTACCCAAGCCAAATTGCCCATGTGTCCGGGACATAGAACCAAACCTAGCTCTTCTGACTAGGAGAACTCACGGTATAAATAGATTATGCCACTTTGACAAAAGGATTGACGAATTTTAAGGCTTCGAGGGCTAAATCAGCTGTGGGAATAAATTGATAACGTCATCGCATACAGGCATACATAATATGACTATTTGTAAAACAACCTGTGGTTGAAAGAAGTATGGATTCGCGTCTAGCTTGTACACTAAATAATCCACTTCATCTTCAGTCATTTCCTTCTAATACTTTTTGAAGTTTGAGGCCGGAATTCTTTCTAATATTGAAAAAAGTCCGTCAAGCAGCTACTTACTAAGCAGATTTCCTATGTGATGATATCACACACTATTGAGCTCATGTTCCCATGCATTCGCTAATCTAAGAAAAAATCCAATGATTAGAAGTGTGGGATAACTGTAAGAGAAAACAAAAAAGTAGGAATAACTCCATTCATATTAAAGCAACAAACAATTTAAAGAACAACAGTTGCAGAGTATCAATAGTTTAACAAGATATATAAGTGAAGACAAATATTAAATCTCTCTTTCTCTCTCTCTCGCTCTCTCTCTCTCTCTCTCTCTCTCTCTCTCTCTCTCTCTATATATATATATATATATATATATATATATATATATGAACAGATCTCATTTTCGTCATCTCCTGGCTAGGATGGATGGATATTGGAGGAAATTTGGGTCATGAGTATAACCACAATAGCTTATTTTTATTAGAGGAAGTCTGCTAAAACATATTTTCAACCCAAATAACATTTTCCAACAGGCGTTTAGAATATAAATGTAGAAAATTGAATGAATGGTACAAATTTCCAAAATTAAATATTAGAAATGTACAACATAAATATTACAATACACAAAATTAAATCTAAAATATTAGTAAATTTACAACAAAAGAAAAAAAAAACTATAATGAGGTAAACTGAAAAGAGTTTGAATCTGAAAGGAGATAAATTTATAATCTTATGTTTTATAGATACAGCGCTTACTATATATAATTTTACAAAAATGATAACTTGATAAATAATAACATGATAAATACAGCGGTCACATCATACGGAAAACTATGCATTTACCCAGACTTTCCCGAAGAACTGCGTTGCCGTGTCGCCAAGAAAAGTGGAAACAGGTTAATGGAAGGTTACAACTCTGCACGCAGGGGCTGAGTTAACTAAGCAGATTTCCCTCGTACGCAACATAATTGCACTTATCTCAAAAGGTGAAATTCAAATGAGAACAATATTTAGTATTTAGGCTTCAGATAAAGTTCTTCAAAATATAACAGCTTATTGTTATCGTTACATGAGTAGGAGTGGGAGTTTACAGGCAGATGAAAACAAAAAATCGAAATATCTCGGTTAATATTCGTGATTGAGAAAATATGTAAAGAACAACATTTACAGGAAATTAAAATTACAATAAAATTGGTCGTATGTATGGAATTTTCAATTTCCTTAAGGGAAATCTGCTAAAACGGATAATTATGTTGAAGTCTGAAAAATTTTGGGATTACAATACTCTTTTGGCTCGTAGAAGGAAATAAAAAAGAAATTAATATCGTGACTGTAAATTGAATATTTTTGATAAAATATGAATTGACATAAATAAAAATGATATATCACAATGGTGAAAGTAATTTGTATAATATTTCATCACGTCTTACGTAAGAAAATGCAACCACAGGCGTGTTATAGTTCTTATGGTACACTTTAAGGACCAGAAAACCTTATTATAAGCTGTTTGAATGAAGCAAATAGCAGAGTGCATCAGAAATTCATAACCTTGAATTCCAGGGAGAATATAAAAAGGCCCAATACGGTCATACGTGAGTAGAAAGAGCGTCGCCTTCGCACTTTTCCTCTGTAGAAAATAAAGACGCCAGTCTCCGAGAGCTAGTAGCATAAAGGAGGCCATAACACGTCTTGGAATTATTAAATTCTTGGCCTCTCCCTTGGAAAGGAGAGAGCATTAAGACGCTTTAGTCTTAGGCCCTTATCTGAATTGCACCTTGGCTTTGGTATTTGGCCACTATCTCGGGCCAAGCATCTCCTTTACGACCCTTATAAACTACTTAACAGCAGAGCATTACTCCCATTTACATATTTATACTCTAGGTGGGGAAACGCCACCCCCTCCCCCCTTTTCTATCCCCACCTTCTAATTACGCTATATTTCAGCTCCCCGGCCCTGGCTTGGGGCTTAAGCCTCTACTTTAAAGGACTCGTCTTAAGTCAAAAGGAGTCATTATCTCATATTAATGAACCATTACCGAGCCAAGAATTTTGGCAGATAGCATTCCGCGCTCCAGAGAAATGGACGCTCTATTTATTACTTTCCCAGCCTGAACGCAAGCAATTAACGCTGATGACTATTATAATTTCATTATTTGTCTCCAAATATATTATTTTCATACAAATGCCGTTATTCGCGATTTAAATAAGTTTACAGGGAGCAGCTAACTTCTACTACAGCAGTTCATGAGATGCAAAATAACATTCCAACAAATCTAAGCCCAAACCACCTGGACCTATCCAGGACATCATTTGCAATTATCTCACCCAGCAAGAAGTATTCCAATTAAAGAGAGTGCTAAGACCTTAGCTAAAAGTCATATAACCTTAAAAACAGACTTAAGATTCTCTTACTCCGAGGTTTACACAGGTATACTGAAATATTTCAGACATTTGTGGAAACTCTCATGAACAACGATTTTTTTTCTGACGGGATTCGAGTAAGTGAGATAAGTTAGAGTCTTGATTGCTAACAAGCCTAGCCTAACTTACAGTAGAAAAATAAGGTGACCCGTATCATAAGTTCGTCCCTAATAATTGAAAGTCAATAAATAGCATTTTGTTCCTGGCTTTTTAAGTTTTATTCTGGGGTAATTTCAATCAAATTATAAAAAGGAAATTAATTATTTATTTTCAATATTTAAAATTATTTATATTTCATAAATATTTCTGTTTTAAATAACCAAGAGCTCAACATATTTTGCATAACTTAATTCTTCCGAGACTAAAATAAAATCCAAGAAAAGATTAAAACGATTATTTGTACTTATTATACATTATGTGTAATAAATGTAACATTTTAATAAATTTATATTAGCTCATATATCAGGTCATGTTGATAATAGAATAAATAAACATTGAGACACTTTTCCAAACTCACTTTTCAGTGGAACCATTGATCAAAAAATGAGCATTATTAAAAAAAAAAACTAAACGGAGGTGAATGTTTAGTACCGTTCATTAATGAAATATGCAATGTGAGTTTACTGTTGCCGGGGTGCAAGATGTTAAAATAAGTCGAGTAGCAGGCACATCTGAGATGAGCCTGAATCCTTCTCTATTTAGGCTGTGATCTTTGGATGTGAATGTGTTAGTAGCAGTTATTTTAAAAACATATGTTCAATTAATTATTAGTCAGTGCTTGGTTACCAGTGGGTATATGTAGGCCAGACTCCGTCCTCTGCTGGCGCTCCTTCCGCGGTTCTTCATCTTCAGCACGCGCAGAAGTGTGCTGATGAAATCATTAGAGACGTTGGTACCAGCCAACTGCTTCATTTTTCTGAGAAGCTGTGAAGGGGTCTGATCTCCGAGAGGCATGTCTTCTAACAGTTTCCGAATTCGGAGGGTTTCGGACTCTCCATAAGTGCCGATAAGTCTCGCCTTCAAATCCTCATACGGATGTTCTGTCGTATTCGCGACGTCTGTTACTTGAGTCAAAACATCGAAGTCGAGGTTAGCTGGAACTTTATCATGCTCGAAGTTACGCGGGAAGTGGCGAATACCACCTCGATTGTCGTGAACCATAAGCTAGGGTTCGGTTTCTGGAATCCAGGGAGTCGTAAGGTGAGACCTGATATAAATCGATTTCAGGTCGATGAGTAATAGACTCCTGGGCGGGTTGAGGCAAGGCCAGAGAACTACCGGGAGTGAGATCGGGACCTGGAGTTTCATGCAGCATGATGTACGAAAAGTATTAAACTAATTAATAAATGTCTATCTCGTCGGTGATCAGATCACGTCGGTAATCACAAACCAACTGCACAGGATTCCCTAAACATATGCTTAATAACCGCTACATGTTCTTCTATAAGCTTCCCTGTTTCTCATTTTCTCATTTGTTTATTATGTGTTGGTAATTTTGATTTTGGATAGGTCAGAGTTGTGGCTTTCGGTTAAGTGAATAGCCTGTCCTTTCTTTGCCTAGTATTTATTGTGTAAATGACATTTTAAAGAGCTTAAATGCCTTTTCTGCTCCTAACTACATAATTAACAAGTAATATCATAAGCTCTTATTCTTGGTATTGGTGAACTTTCCATTGTTATAAGGTACAGCTTTCCATAGATTAAAAGTCAACGTTTGTGATAAGTTCCTTATTAGTGTTAGTCCATGAGGAAGATCCAGGATTCAAAATAACTCCAAGCGAGGATCTCTAGATTGGCTCCGGCGATTGGACGACCTCGAATTCTCCCCCAATTCACGTTTACTAATAGAAGTATGCTTAAGTATCTAGAGTTAGAGATAGTTACGGAGAGTAATAGTGGGGAAGCAGATATGCAGAATAGCTCAGAGAAAGATGTATGGTAGGAGGAAGAACAGCACAGACGACATCAATCTCGTCATACAAGATTCATATCGTTTGTGCTATTAAGAACCTGCAATGCTTTTAGTTCCTTATAATTATTAGGGTTAGACGTTAAAACATAAATTCATGTATGTTAAAGTTGAAAATGAGGAGAGGGAGGGAGGGAGGGAGGGAGGGAGGGAGAGAGGGAGAGAGAGAGAGAGAGAGAGAGAGAGAGAGAGAGAGAGAGAGAGAGAGAGAGAGTGAGTGAGTGAGTGAGAGTGAGAGAGAGAGAGAGTGAGAGAGAGAGAGAGAGAGAGAGAGAGAGAGAGAGAGAGAGAGATAGAGAGAGATGTGCCAGTAGGGAATAAAAAAATATGTATCCTGTATTGAGGCCATTACTGGATCGATCAACTCGTTCATTATTGAGTGCTCATTACTGAGGTTAGTTTGAAACAAAACGCCTCTTCCATTATTACAAAAGCCTAAGTGATTCGAGCCGTGGCAAGATTAACCCATGAGAAGGCACCTCCGACTCAAACGAATGCCTCATCATTTGTTGTTTTCTCTTTATTTACTGCGAGACTAAGAGTTGGGAGGGGAGGGGATGAAGGAAGGGGGGGGGGGAGTTGTGCTTTAATAAGGGAAGATAAAGGGAAGGGAATAGTGAATCAGGTTATCCTGCCGTCACCTCCTCCTTTCCTGTTTAACATGACAATGAAGCTTTGTTTCAGAGCCCTAAAGGAGAAGGCAAGACAATTATAAAGGTCCCGCCGGGAGAGCAAGTAGCGAACAAGACATCGCCCAACCAGCTCTTTTCAGCCCAAAACAAACAGACAGACAGATTTTTATGCCGGATGGAGAAGCGGACAACTTTCTCGCTTCTTAACCCTTCCGCAGGGCTTAAGTCACCCACTTAATTTGCATAAGTCAACCATGCTCCTTGATATGGGCTCTAGCGAAAGTTTAAAATGAACAGATGCTAAAATGGAAGTCTCCTTTGTCTAAGAAAGTTACAAATAATTATCATTTTTCTTCATGAATTAGTATATTTATAAAAGAAATACTCAAGAGAGAGAATTTAAAGAAAACTCTATCAGATTCTGAAATTGTTTTTTTGAATAAATTTGTTCCAATACTACGAGTAATCAAGGAGGGTACGAATAAAAATAGTTAAATTCTTTTCCATTGAAAGCTTACAAATGTACTAACATTTGAGAAAAGTACCCCTACATAATAATATAGTTATAACTATATAATAATAGTTATAAAATAATTAATGGAATTGGATTTTAATTACCTGACATTTGGAAATTAGAACATGTAATTTATGTAACAAATACAATAAGATATAAATGGAGTTTTATGTAGCAGTGGTATTATAACTGTATTTATGTAAAACAGAGACACAATGTGTCATAGGTCGGTTCTATTGTAACAAGCAGGAGGACAGATTACCACTGTGAGGGATAACTTGTCGTCTAAGAACTTTTAGCAAATTTCCGCAAATGAGTTCGTACTCATGACGCGATTTTCGAAAAATGTCTTCAAATTTCCATCGATCCTACCCAGGAGATGACAAAAATGAGGTCTGTTCAAAATTATATATATATATATATATATATATATATATATATATATATATATATACGGGGTGTGGCTATTAAATAACGAGACTGACGCTGCTACAGAAGAAGTGCGCATGCGTCAAACGCCAGCAACTAACAGCTGTTATCGTAAAGCTTCCTCTTTCGAATATAGTGCCTCTCGCTTCTGTAAACAAATCAGTACAGCCGTAGCCTTCGTTCGCATTAGAGTTGTTTTTTTGTTTCGCCGGAAAAATGTTAAGTGTAACAGTAGAGCAACGAATTGTTGTGAAATTTCATGTGAAACTTGGAAAAACCGCTACTGAAACTTATAATTTATTGAAAGAAGTGTATGGCAATGAATGTTTATCGCGTACACGTGTTTTTGAGTGGTCGGTTAAGTATTCGTGCGATTGCTGAAACTGTACGAATTGATAAAGAATCCGTACGTCAAATATTACATAACAATTTTAACATGCAAAAAGTGTGTGCCAAAATGGTGCCTAAAATTCTCACATTTGAACAACTGGAAGCTCGCAAAAATGTTTGTACTGACACTTTGAATGCCATTGAAAATGACCCAAACTTACTGGAAAGGATAATAACAGGTGACGAATCATGGTTTTTTATGTATGATCCTGAAACAAAGCGCCAATCCATGCACTGGAAGAGCCCATCTTCACCGAGAGCCAAAAAAGCTCAAATGACCAAATCAAAATTCAAAGCAATGTTGATTGTGTTTTTCGATATTCATGGGATTGTGAACCTTCACTGGGTTCCTGAAGGTCAAACGATTAATCAACATTACTACCTACACGTTCTTGCTGAACTGTGCGAAAGAATAAGGAAAAAACGACCTGAATTGTGGAAGGACAAGTCATGGGTTCTCCACCAAGACAATGCGCCGGCTCATTCCGCATTGTCTGTTAAGAGGTTTCTAGCTAAATTCAGCATCCCAGTGTTAACCATCCGCCTTATTCGCCGGATCTTGCGCCGTGCGACTTCTATCTGTTTCCTAAGGTGAAATCTGCATTAAAAGGAACAAGATTTGAGTCTGTTTAAGCTGTGAAAGAGAAAGCGACACGCGTCCTGAAGGAGCTGACAGAAAAATACTTCCAGCACTGTTTTAAACAATGGAAGGTTCGCATGGAGCGTTGTAGGGATAAAGGAGGGGTGTATATTGAAGGTGATAATAAGTAAAAATGTATGAAATAAAAATAAAATGTTTTACAGCGTCAGTCTCCTTATTTAATAGCCACACCCCGTGTGTATATATATATATATATATATATATATATATATATATATATATATCTGTTAACGTTCTAGCGGTCGCAATTTTGGTTTGATCGTTACGAAACTCGTTATTTAACCGTTTTATGTAAAAAGACAGATCAAGTTCTTGAATGGCTGAAATCGGACTAGAGGGAGGGGGGCTTTAAAGGGGGGATTTTCGAAAAATCAAAATATCTCCGTTATTATGCATCGGATCGAAAAATTCAATCTTATTGCAAATTACATTTACTATAAATATTGTTATATACATTTATTCTCTATCTTGAATATTAACCGAGATATTTGCATTTTTATGAATTCTGTGGTCGGGTATAGTTCGGAATAGGTCGGCCATTTCCGTCATTGCTCGGCTCAGGTGGAAGCTTCTTCTAACCTTACCTGTCGTTTCTAACCTTACCTTACCTTCGTTACTTTGTGGGATTTATGCAAATACGTTCTTTTCATCCGCTCCCCCCCCTTCTTTAGTTCTTGGACTACTAAAATTTGAGTTATTAAAATATAAATTATTCTTATTAAAATATAAATATAATTCAGAAGCCGTTTCAGTTGGGAATTTATTTTAATTAACTGAAAGACCGTTTGTATTTAATCACGGTGGTATTGTGTTACCAGTATGCAGATTTCTCTATTGTAAAACTCCACATGGGAAATCTGCTTAGTTTACGCAGCCCCTGCGTGACGGACTTTTTAATTAAAGTTAAAGCTGCGTAAAATAAACAGATTTTCCAAGTCTTGGAACACACTTGGTACATTATCCCTGTAAAACACCGATGAGTATAAAGGGTAAGGGGGGAGGGGTTAGTGAAGGCAGAAAAGAAGAAAGTACGAATAACTCGCTTAATTAATGAGTTGCCAGGATATAAGAGAAATTTTAATAAGATTGATTCTATAACATTTTATGATCCGATTCAAAATAACGGAGACATTTTGAATTTTCTGCCCCCCCCCCCTCTCTAAACCACCACTATTCCAAGTCCGTTTTCAGACGATAACAAATATGATATTTAGTGTTGACTGGAACGGCTAAGAATGGTGCATATCAAGTAAACATATTTGGGTAAAGAACGAAGTCTTAATTGATAATGTTATCGCATAACGTATTTGCATTTCTCGGGATTTGGGCTGGCTGATGGAGTTCCATCATCAACGAAAGGATAATAAGGTCAAAACGCCTCCACTCTTAATCATATCGTATTTGCATTTGTCTCACAAAATAAAAGTTTAATGAACACCGTATTTGCTTTTCAACCTTGGGATGAAGAAGTTCATGACATGACAGCTTATTGTTGGATATGACATGAGTAGGAATGGGGGTTTACTGACGGCCTAAAACTAAAATATGGAAATATCTCGGTTAATATCTAATGTAGTGAAAAGATGTACATAATAAAATTTATAGAACGTTACATTTGCAATAAGATTGATTCTATACAATTTTATTTTCGATCTGATGCGTAATAGCAGAGATATTTGGAATTTTCCCCCTATGAACCCCCTCCCCCGGTCCGATTTCAGCCGGTAATGAACTTGATCTTCATTTTTGAAAAAAACGTTTAAAATTCGAGTTTGGTGCCTATTTATCAAAAATTGCGACGGCTAGAGAGTTAACATACATATAAATATACAATTTTGAACGGACCTCATGTTCGTCATCTGCTGGTAGCATCGATGGGCATTTGTGAAAATTTTTCGTAGACCACGTCATCAGTATGACCTGAGTAACTGATTTCTTTTAAGGGAAATCTGCTAAAACAACAAAGGAAACGCCTTTGCGGTGCTTTTAGTCCTACACAGTCTCTGCAGAAAGAAAGAAAGAAGAAGGAAAAAGAGACGAAATCCATTTGCTGGCAATAAAACTAAGAAGATTATAAAGTCACCCCCCCCCAACCTGCAGTCAGGTATATGCACCCTACGTGCTCCGGCTGTGGAAAGGTGTCAACACAGGTGTTATTGGCTTCTGTTTGCAGTACGCCTGTCGGATTAAGAAGGCAGACTGCGAGGCGACTATATACCTGCCGACATCTGTAAGGGATCAGCTGGGATCACCTTTACACAGCCGAATTCCAACAGTTTCCCTGACCCCAGTCTTCGTGTGAAAGTGAGACCTCACTCTAAGCCGGGGATTTTGAAATTGCTTTAAGCCGTCCGGATAGTCACGTAGCATGTCATCTCCTTGATGTCTTCAAGAGAAGTGCTAAGTGCACAGGTAAGCCTCTTAGTACTACACCTTAGGGGTCAATAGTTCCTACAATATAATTAATAGGCTCACGCCCAGGGCAACGAGTTCCTCAAGTTAATTCACAAAACAACAAGTTTTTTTTTTTTAGTTTTATATATATATATATATATATATATATATATATATATATATTACAACTAAGCGATTTTAGTTTTAGCAGATTTCCCTCAAGAAAAATCATCTAATGAGGTCGTACTCATGACGCGATTTTCGAAAAGTATCCTCAAATGTCCATAGATCCTATCCAGGAGATTACGAAAATTAGGTACGTTTGACTCGAACCGTTTTATTCAACACTAAAGATAGTGGGGGTTTAGAGAGGGGGAATTAGAAAATTCAAAGTATCTCCGTTATTATTTGTCCGTAAAATGTGGTAGAATCAATCTTCTTGAAACTATTAAAGGCCTGCAATTGTAGTTCTATATATTTTTTCGTTACTCAAGTACTAAGCGAGTTATTTGTACTTTCTTGTTTTCTTTCAGTAACTCTCACCCTCCCCCCTCCTTCTCATCTTTTTTTCCCAAAGAAATAAAGAATATGTAGTGAGGTGAGATCACGTATGACATGTGTCATATGACCACGTGGGAGATCTGCTTAGTTTACGCAGCTCCTCCGTGTTGGACTTTTTCAATTTCGTTTTTAAAGTGTAGGATATCAAAATTATACGGTTCAAATGACCACTGGACATTAATCTATTTTTATTTGACTGTGACTCATTCCAACATATAATGTAATACAAAAGTAAGTACTTACTACACTGTTAGTCTTCAACTCCTAGCATGCAACAAAGCTATGCATGATTCTATTTTTAATACCTCTGTGACCATTAAGCTACTAAGTTGAGTGTAGAGATTTTTCTCTTTAACATATGGTTCTTTATTTTTTATGAATCAGAAATTTAGCGATTTAGTTGGCAGAGCCTACTATTTATTTATATGTTCAGCTATCCATAGTTAAAGTTAGTATTAATAACAAATTCCCGCCTGGGCAAATAGAAATTTATTTATTGACGAACTCATTAAATATTATCCTTAGTCCTACCGTGGCTAGAAAAGAGTGGTAACCTGGCCCAATTAACCATAGTTCCATAAAGTGGACGTTAATGAATAAAAAATAAATAAAAAGAATATTTGGGGCTCAGACTAGTCATGTGAGTTAAAGCGTTTGAATCAATTTCACACGGTACGCCTAGAGTGGCGAGTTCGATCCCCGCCTGGACAATAGGAATTTATTTAGTGACGGACTCATTAAAAAAAATCCATAGTCCCATCCCGGATAAAAATTGGTAGTAACCTGTAGATAACCCGTCCCAAGTTGCCGTTGGAGCAAACACTGGACGTTAATAAATAATAATAACAATGAAGAAAACTCCATCTGAAAAATCCATATGGTTCTGTCATACAGTTCTGCCCCTTATTAGTCTAAAGTCTGTAAGTGTTAGTTTATCATTTTTTTGAACATTCATTAGGCGTTCGTGTGCTATCCTTCAATGTCCACGTCCCAAGCGAGGAAAAACTTCTTCTCTTCTAGCTATTTTTAATATTACAATGTCTACCCATGGTACTCTCTCTCAAAAAAAAAAACGTTGAAGAATTTGGTATTAGAAGTAATTCATTTATATGATGGATTGGTAATTAAAATGGTCCATTGTTATAAACCTGCAGTTTTCAACGCAGATCAAAAGTGGTTTAGTTTTCAGTATAATATAATAATTTTCTTTGTTGATACTCACAAAGACATTCGGTTCTAAAAGTACTTTAGGAATGCGTGCGTCTAGCCCTTTTATGTTGAAGTTCTTTATAAAATGCTGAGCAGCGATATAGTAGCAAATCACAGTGACTGAGGGCACTGTGAACATTTATGGTCTCTAAACCTGATCACAACTGAGTTCAGGTTTCCATGAGGAGTATTTATTGTGACTAATAGAGTGAAAGTAGATATAAAAGTCACGATGGTCTCAAAAGAAAGATACTACTATGCTCTGCGAAAGTTTTCAGTTTTAGGACTCTCTCCGAGAAAGCAGAATCAGCAAATAAAGAAGAAAGGTTCGCCGCACAGGAGCTACGTAAATTAAGCAGACTTCCCTCGTGCTGCTATGACACATTCCTGATGTCGCATCATATATTCTCTATTTCTAAATATAACTTACATTTTTTTTTTCAACCCCACCCCTCTCTTAATCCGCCTACCCATTGTCCGATTTCAGCAATTTGCGAATATAATCGAGAGAATTGAATAAGACGGTTACATCTCGAGTATAACATAGGTCAAACCTGTTCAAGTCAAGAGTAGAATATCATTAATGGCAACGTAACCGAGATAGAATATCGTTAAATTGTCCATAATTAGGAGTGGCGAGTTAAAGCGTTGGCCTTTATCTCGCATGGCAAACTTAGAGTGGCGAGTTCGATTCTCGCCTGGGCAAAGGAAATTATTTAGTGACGAAATTCATTAAATAACATCCTAAAATCCCACACTGGCTAGAAAAGAATGGTAACCGGTAGGTAACCCGTCCCAATTAGCCTGAGTTGCAAAAAGTGGACGTTAATAAATAATAATAATTATGAGTGGGATCATAAAATGTCATAGAACATATCTTGTTTAACTTTTGATTTTCTAAAGTTGTTGCTCTAAGCATTTTTTGCTAACTCAAGTATTATGCGCGATATCATACTAGAAAAGATCACAAGTATGTTATTTAATCACGTGGAACATCTGCTTAGTTTACGCAGCCCTGCGTGACGGATTTCTTTTAAAATGATGAATAAACATTAATATTTAGAACAAGTAAACCAATATCCTTCTTCAAGTTCAATATGCGAGGTAATTGGATAATGTGGTAATGCACAATTCAAAGATGAGTCAATGATTTTCATAAATTCATTCAGGCTTTAGTACAAAGCTATCCCATCGTCTGCAGACTTTCGTTTTCATTTCATCAATGACCAACATAGTTAAACAATTCCGAAAAGACATTCCTACCTTGGTCAGGTATATGAGCATTAAGGTATGGAATAATTGAAGGGAAGGTTGTAAAACCGTCTGTTTATAGATGGAGAGGCCTTTGGCCCCATTCATAATCCGGAGGCAAGAGCTGATGGATCTACCTGGCCATAACAGTTACAGGCCAGACAGCCTGGCGTCTCTGCACGACTCCTGGAATTGTCGTCTTCCTCTCTCCCACCTAGGTCCTAGCACGGAGCTACAATTGTTCAAACATTTGTGGTATGCCAGAAAATCCGTCACACAAACGCTGAGTAAACTTAGCAGTTTACCGTTATGTCGTGGTATAAATTACATAAAATTTGCAAGTTCACGGACTTTATCGTGCTTTTTATCTCACGAAAAAAGGTACTATGAAAAGAATATTTAGTATATAAAATTAGAATACCGTGTTTCATGATATAAAAGCTTATTGTTGATATGGCATGAGTAGGAATGGGTGTTTACTTAAGGCTGAAAACAAAAAAAAATCTTAATAACTCCGTTTATATCCATGATAGAGAAAATATGTGTATAAAACCATTTATAGGTAATTTAATTTGCAATAAGATTGGTTCGGTACAATATTTTGATCCAACATGTTGTAACGGAGATACTTCGAATTTTCGAAATCTCACCCCTAAAACCTCTTTCCCTCAGGACAAATTTCTGCCATTCACGAATTTGATCTTTCTTTTTGTATAAATCGATTATATATCAAGTTTGGTAACGATCAAACCAAAATTACGATAGCTAAAGCGTTTACAGGCAAATATATAAATATATATATATATATATATATATATATATATATATATATATATATAATTGTGTTGATGTTTTCGACCAGGTTATATTTATATATATGGTGTTTTTATTCTTTTTGGAGGTTTCGTCAATGGTGGTGATGACCTGAAGAAGAGAAAATAAACATTCTCGAAATATCGGCATAAACTAAGATTTTTTCAACAACATTGACCAAAACTCCAAAAAGAATTACAACACCATATATCTATATATATAAAATTGTAACCTCTTTCTGTACATTGATTTTTTTCGAGAAATTTCACGATAACTTTTCGTTTCAAATGTCATAGACACCATAACTGCATTTTGTTTCTTTCGTGTATGTTTGTTTGTTTGTTACCTTTTCACGCATAAACGGCTGAACCGAATTTTATGAAACTTCGTATGTATATTACTACTAACCCAACTTAGACTTTAGGCTATATTAATATCCTCTGAGACGAACAGGAGTGAGGGTTAAAAAGGAAGCCAGAAATTAAAAATAGCGATATTTCGTTTCCTATTGGTTTTTCGGCAAATATGAACATAACAAAAGTTGTTTATTTTGGTATTTAGAGTAACTTTTGTTATATATACTTTTTTCGTATACCGAATTATAAACGAGATATACGTTAAAACCTATAGCGGAAGTGAACAATTTTATTTGGGGCAAAAGACTCAACCGAAATAAATAAAACTCGGTATACGTATTAGCACTAACGCTTCAATTATAACAAGCCATACCAACATTTCTAGGGACGGGCAGGAGTGGGGGTTATAAGGGAAGCCAGAAATTAAATATAGCGATATTTCGTTTCCTATTGGTTTTTCGGCAAATATGAACATAACAAAAGTTGTTTATTTTCATATTTAGCGTAACTTTTGTCATATTCATTTTTGTCTTTTAACAAATTATAAACGAGATATACAGTATAAACTGAAGCGGTAGTAAACTATTTCATTGGGCGCTAACGATTAAACGTAACTTTAAAAAAGTCGAAATGTCAATTACCATTAATTCTTCCGTGATTATAAGCTATATTAAAATTTTTAGGTTAGAACGGGAGTGGGGGTTATAAGGTAGGCCTGAAATAAAAATTCGCTATATTGCATTGTCTATTTGTTTTTCAACAAGCATGCATATAACAAAAGTTGTTTACTTTGTTATTTAGATTAACTTTTGTTTTATACATTTCTCCAGGAACAATGTGTGGAGCAAGTAATTTGCGTAAAAATATTGATATGCTCAACAATTCACTCCAATTTGAACTATGAGGTACCTCACTTGGAAAAATTAATTCAAGTCTATGTTAATATTTTGTCCTTAATAACTGAAATCTATGCATAATGCACAGGAGACGGGAAATATAACAATTTGGAGGACAGAGATGACTTACATAAAAAATTAATTTTATTAATAACAAATGCCAAAATGGGTATTAATCCTAAACACTGGGACGGGTAAATGTCAAAATATTGTGCAAAGTAAAGCCTTGCCAAAAAAATACCATCACCATTCAGCTTCAAATCAATTCCCGGGCGAAGCCGGGTATCTGAGCTAGTATATATATATATATATATATATATATATATATATATATATATACATATCGCGTCATGAGTACAACCTCAATAGCTCATTTCCTTAAGAGAAATATGCTAAAACGAGTGTCATGAGCTCGATGGCAATGTGGGCAATAGACATTTATTTTGCTTCGACCTCATTAAAATTAAATCGTGAGTACCATCCTGGCTAGAAGATAACTCTCCAGACAACCTGTCCTAATTAACTATAGCAGCTCAAATCAGACGATAATAAATAACTTTTATTGTCAGCTTTATACCAAAGAAATAATAAAACGGAATTTATTTAACGGGGTTGTGAATGATCTTAGGTTAGAGCTGAGTAAAGGCTAGGTAAAGTAGGTACAGCGATGTAGAAATTTTAAGATCGTAACGTAGGGATGAAGTAATAATATGCCGTCTTAGAATTGGCCACATTATAGCATCTACAACCTGCATTGCTTGTGGAGTAGAGCTAACAGTTGCATACTCACTTGCTGAGTCTAGAAGGTATGACGACGTAAGAATTTGTACTTGTACTACAAGAACTTGGTATATCAGAAGTACGTCTGAAATACTAGGGTATGATAGCCACTCATAAAAAAAAAAAAAACTGCAAATTCTAGAGAAGTATGGACCTAAGTAAGGTAATATAAAAAGGACTTGAAAATATTGGCACACAAATCACTGAGATAAATATTTATATATCAAATTGATACAAAAGATAATTCTTTGTTTTCTTTGGGCAACTGAACAAAGGCAGAAAAACGGAATGTACGTTTGACTGTCTAGGCACAAATAAGTCTAGCGAGTTCGGTAACTATTAAAAATAAAGAAAAATAAGATCAACGTCTAATCACCTTTCATACTACAATAACGATAAGAATTCGTTTTTTTCCCTTTCACATTTTTTTTTCAATTAACAAAAACAGTCCATAAAGTTTGAGTTAGTCCTTTTATTTTTTCAAAGATAAAAGTTGACATAAAATAGATAGCGGCCCACTAATTAAACACCTTGGCGTCAATGAGGCCTCTTATCGCCATTTAACGAGATAAAAAATAATCAGCTAGGTCCACAGTCAAGCTATTCAAATAATGATGCCATCTTGATAAGAAACAATATGTCTACTTGTTTTTGTAGTGAAAGAAACATTTTAATAAGAAAAAGCTGTTGTGTTCATACTTTGCAATCAATAGATAAACGTGTTGGTGTGTTGCCATTTTATCAGATTGGTTTGTTAGTCTTTTGAGGCCGTCTTTAAGAGGACATTAGTTTTTTTTTTAAGGGAATTTCAAATCTTAAATAATTTCCAGGGTCACCATAATTGAAACTGTTTATTGCACTGTATGTTGAGTTATTAGTTGAATTTAAGGTTCTATGGATGGACTGTATTACTAAACGGTACGAAATGATCAAGGCTGGTTCGAATAAATAGGATAGTCGTTGTGCCTGCTTGGTATATAGGAAAGTACTAATATGGGTACTCACACATTCATTTCCTGTGATCAGCTGGCTGTAATACTCATCTAAAGACGATTCTAGACCAGCTGATGGTGTGCTACAATACTTAGACTATAACAGTCAAGGATTTGGCTAATTGTACGAATTAGTCGTATCGAACTGGACTTTTCTAGTGCGTTAGACATCTGCCTCGGTGTAGGAGCACCACCTTGGCCAAAGAGGTCCCTTAATTTCTAATAGCCAGTGTGACAAATACCAAACATCTAGATATGTAGTGGCTGTGTCGTGCGATAGCGTTGCCCCTGGTTACCGATTAACCTAACTCTCCTATAAAAACGTTTTAACCAGTGAGTTACTAGTGTCGTGCAATAAAAGACACGTGTTGTATTTGTTGATAGTGAAATATTACTGTGAACTGCAACAGCCGAGCATCTACTGAAAAGAAGTTTAAAAGCTAGAGTCGGTATCGTAGGTACACCCCTTTTATTTTACAGACATACTGGCCAGCAAGAAAGCTTCACTTCCACTGTGTACTCAAACTCGGCTCGAAGTTAAGCCTCACTTTAACTGTATAGCTCCGATGAACCTAACCTGTAAACTTGGGATTTGGGCTGATTGGTGGAGGTCCATCATCAACGGAAGGATCAAAAGGTCAAACACACCTCCACTCTTAATACTTCGTTTATTAAAGACTAAGTACTTTCGGGGCGAAACGTCCCATCATCAGTGCTCTAGAGCTGGTTCCGGCGAGACCCTCGGGCCCAGCCCAAGAGCACTGAAGCTGGGACGGTTCGCCCCGAAAGTACTTAGTCTTTAATAAACGAAGTATTAAGAGAGGGGGTGTGTTTGGCCTTTTGACCCTTCCGTTGCTAACCTGTAAAGTTCCAATGAAGAACTATTAATTTCTGTTTTATGATTCAGTGCTTATTATTTTTTTGTTTAATAGATATATTTATACATGCTAAAACCTACCTTTCGAAGGAATGGCATTCAAGAGTTCCACTTACGTAAGTATGGGAAGACTCTGTGACAAGTGGAATATTGCACCAATGACATCCCACGTGAGAGGTAAATCCCCTTTGGCCAAAAGGATATCAGGTGGCTGCCATTAAGAGAAGAGCTATTGTTTTGGTAAAACTCTGCGGCAACCTCCCCCGACCACGAGTATCGGAGCGAAGATAGTGTGACAGACAGACAGACAGGCATCGGGAGGGAGACACGCTTCAACTGGCACCCTCTCTCCAACCCCAGTCAGCAAGGCACCCTTCCCACTTCACGGTCAATCCTGACCCGAGGATCTTCCCTATCCGCAACCCCTGGACTCTGGCTCAGGGGTTGACTAGAAATTTGAGTAGTGTTATCAACTCAGCATACATGTCAACATTAGTTTCATTGTCAGTTACTGAAAAGAATAGTCCAAACATTAATTTTTGTAGCAGATTTACCATAGTGGAAATCAGATATTGAGGCTGTACTTATGACGTGATTTCCGAAATATTTCTTTGAATGTCCATGAACCCTATCCGGAGATGACGAAAATGAGAATTATTCTAAACTATTTATACCAACTCTATTCCGGGTCCATTTTTAGCCAATAACAAATATGATCTTCAGACTTGACTGAAACGGCAAAATTTCAAGTATGGTGTTGATTACATATACATTTTCGGGAAAAGAACGAAAAATCTTAATTGGTGGCGTCATCGCATGATGTATTTGCATGCTAATTTTTTAAAATGATTATACAGTTACCCAATATCCTCTTTATTTAATGGGAAAGACTAAACTAAGTACTCAAAAAACTCAATACACACAAACAAACTTACTATACGAAGACATAGTGAGACATATACACCACCGAATTCTAAACAAATGACAATCAAAATGGATAAAATTAAACAAACACCATCAAAAGTACAATGAAGGAGTGGCCATCGAGCCATAGGAGTACTAGATGAAGGGTGTTGTTCTTGCCAGACACAGGATCGGCCTGACGCAAAGACATTTAACGACAAGGACAGACAACCCTATATGCAAATACTGCATCAAACACCTAACGATAAAACACATACTGCCAGACTGCATACAACGAAAAAACCTTGTCATTCCGCTACGATATGACAGAACTACTAACTGACAGCAGCCCATATATTCCATAAATACTAACATAACTAAAACATATAAACGTTTAAAAGTACATATAGAGTAAAATACAATAGGTCTACAGCATGCTTACAAAGATTTAAAATGGATAACTTTTATTATATTCATTTAGACAAAGTACGGATATGAGACAAAACCCGGATATTTAAGGAATATTTCCCATACTATATAAATAAAGTACTACTAAGGTGTACATGAAGGAATAAATATACTATTATTACGACCCCATAAACAGAGATCTTGCCAATCACCATCGATGTAGGGCATAAACCAAATAAATAGATAATGTGATAGATTGATGACCACTTGTAAATACAAGCTTTTCGATGCGTCTTTGTGCTTTAACTAGCTGAGAACATTAATTATAATCTCCAGAATTGCTAAGGATTGGCTGTTTCCGTCCCATTGGGCAATAGGAATGAGGAAGAAATCAGACTGCCATAAATAAGATTTGTTCAAGAAGCGAGAGATGACAAGCTATCGGGATCAGCTGATAGGCCCCTGGGAAATCTAACGACTGGAAGGGTTGACAGAGAGAAGGGGTTGACGTAAATCCGCTATCATGAGCACATCTACAGGAGGCGATGGGATTAGAACGGCGTCTGCCGCTACCTTCTTCGGACGATGTTTGAACAGCCGCAGAGGGTTTCATCATCAAAAGGATAAACCGATTCTTCTCAACCCCCATCCTTTGCTTCTCGAGAATCCATCCCCTTCCTTTAAGGGATGAGGGAATGGATGTATATTAAAAGTAGGCTCTGCTGATTGAAGAAAAAAAAAACAATATTTGTTTGTTTTAAAATTCAGTTTGCTACGTCGAATTGTTGTTCTAAAGAAAATTATTTTTGTCTTCAGATCTTATTTGAGTTATTAAAGAACCTTTAATGTTTAATACATTTTAGCAGATTTCCTTTAAGTGTCTATCTATCCGACCTAGTAGATAACGAAACTGAGGTCCGTTCAAATTATATGCAGATATACCTCTCTAGTGGTCGCAATTCTTAATTGACCGTATCCAAACTGGATATACAAGCGTTTCATGTGAAACTAAAGGTAGTTCTTTAATGGCTGAAATCGAACCAATAGGAGGGGGGTTATAAGTCAGGGCCATTATTATAAGTCAGATCGATAAATGTATAAAACCATTCTTAATGGACATAAAATGGATGAACTTTAGATATAGTTTTTTATTTATTTATTTATTTATTAACGTCCACTTTTTGCAACTTAGGCTAATCGGGACGGGTTATCTACAGGTTACCACCCTTTAGATATAGTTAAATCCATTTATTCTCTATTTTCAGTTTCAACGAAGATTTGAGTTTTGTTTTAGTTTTTGGCCTTGAGTAAACCCCTATTCCTATTCATGCCATATGAATAAATCGCTTTTAATTATGCAGCACTTTATTTGAAGCCTAAATACCAAATATTTTAGTTAATCTTCTTAGTTAACTCAGCCTCTGCGTGACAGGATTTTTTAAAATTCAGATTGCTACATCGAATTGTTGTTCTTCGGGAAATTATTTTAGACAGGGTAATGATTTTATTGAGGTTGTCTTTAGCAGATTTCCTTATGGGAAATGAGCTATTGAAATCGTATTCATGATGTCGTATCAATCATATTCGAAATATTGTCACAAGTGTCCATTGATTGTACCTAGGAAATGACGAAAATAAGGTCCGTTCAAAATTATATGTGTTTGTGTGTGTGTGAGTGTGCGTGTGTATAATGTTGATTATTTAAATTAGTGAGGCCGGACTTTGTGAAAATAAGCAGCAAAACCTTTTTTTTTTTTTTTTTTTTTTTTTTTAATGAAAATAGACCCATTGGTGTATTATAAAATCTATAACATCTTAAAGATTTAATCCCCCATTAGCTTAAAGATTAAAGAATGAAAGAAACCGCCAGAAGGATGGGACCCTTAGGTCTATGTAATATACTGTAGATCATTATGAATAACTTTTCCAAATATACCAGTGCTTAATTTAGTAAGAAATATAGAGGTTTGAACTGATTCTTATCTCTGATATGTTATTGACGATAAACGCAAATGTAAATAACAAACCGTTAGTAGAGACAGAAGTGTTTTGATTGTAGGGCACAGTTTTGTTTATGCATACAAACGTAAGCGGGGACGAGCCAGAACAAATTTTCGGACGGCCGAACACGGTGCATATATCTTTTATAATTGGGGCGGTTGTGCGCATGGTGCAATTGAAAAAGGCCTGGAATGGGATTGGGCTGCATTCCAGGCGTTGCAGGTGGGGCACAAATCAGGCAGTTTTCCGCTGCCATGGGCCCTGTTTTGTTAAAGGTAATTAAAATGGAAGAATTATGAGTGTGACAGAGCGAAAGGTCGACATGGTCCATGGGATCAGGGACCATAGGATCCATGGTCCATGCTCCATGGGATTACGCCACTTGCCTCCCATTAACATCTACAGCCCTGTCAACGGCGCATTATCACAGAATACATTTCCTGTTATTTTTTTTTTCATCCCTTGTTGCACTAAACAATACAGGAGCAATTTGGTAATTGTAATAATAATAGTAGCCTTTTACGAATGGGAACGTAGACTCAATAGTATAGCTGTTAAGCTTATACAGCTATACTATTGAGTCTTATGCTCAAACAGTTCAATGGCCACTAAAGCAGACAGCAAAGAAATAAACAGCTAAATGAAAAATTATAAACAAACCCAACATCAAGAATAATTTTATGATTTTCTTTCTATATACAATGGTATTACAGGTGGTAAGTTGATTATTCCTAAATGTTTTTTAAGCGCTTTATTTTACGTAATGTGTTATTTCTGGCTCTCTTCCAATGGGGCATCCAAAGTTACAAGTGATTTTTTGTTGGATTCTTCTTGAAATGAAATTTATATGTTATTTAACAATAAATGACATACCATTCACTAAACCATTGTTAGCTATGTTTGCATAGGGAATTAGTCGAGCTTTGTTCAAGTTTTTCCAAATAGTAAAACAATCGTTTGTATACATTTGAGAGAAAGAAGATTTATTTAGACCAATACATAAGTATTATGCTCAAAGTGTTATTATAATTTATTTAGGTGTGTCGCAATTTAAGCGATTCACACATTTTTAGCAGATTTCCCTTAAGGGAAATCAGCTATTGAGGTCGTACTCATGACGCGAGTTTCGAAACATTTCTTCAAATGTCCATCGATCCTACCCAGGAGATGACGAAAATGAGGTCCGTTCAAAATTATATATATATATATATATATATATATATATATATATATATATATATCAATATATATATATATATACATATATTTGTCTGTTAACGCTCTAGCGGTCGCAATTTTCGTTTGATCGTTACCAAACTCGATATTAAAACGTTTTATGCAAAAATAAAGATCAAGTTCGTTAATGGCTGAAATCGGACCAGTGGGAAGGGGGGTTTTGAGGGGAGGATTTTCGAAAATTCGAAATATCTCCGTTACTATACGTCGGATCGAAAAATTATATAGAAGCAATCTTATTTCAAATTAAATTTACTATAAATAATGTTATATCCATTTATTCTCTATCTTAAATATTAACCGATATATTTGCATTTTTCAGCTTCTGAGATGAGTTCGGCTAACTTCGGGTCTAGTCGTGAGTTTCCGTCAAGGGCTAGTTCGGGCCCTTCCCGTAACTGTTTGACTCTCTATTCTGAAATTTCTCTATTATAAAACTTCACGTGGGAAATCTGCTTAGTTTACGCAGCCCCTGCGTGACGGACTTTTTTGTTATGATTCTAAAATAGTAAAGGTAAAGCCACCTTATAAAAACCAATAAAAAAGGTTAAAAAATCTACAGAGGTAGGTAAAAATACGGTAATTTATTTTTTCTCCAGTGGATATTATTGCAGTCTATTTATTATTATTATATTATTTAATGTTATATCTGGTTGTAAATGTGTGTGTCTTCGAGGTGTTTCATGACTTTTGTAATGTATGGGCTGTCGTCGTGTAGTAGTTCAGATAGGTTGGTGGGTAAGTTCTTGTCAGTTATTAGTCTGCAGTCTGTAAGTAAGTGTTTGATAGTCAGTTGTGTATTGCAGAGTGTACATAATGGTGGTTCAGTCCTAGTCATGAGGTGTCCGTGTGTTATCCGTGAATGGCCGTGCCTCAAACGAGCAAGGACTACTTCTTCTCTTCTAGTATCCTGATTACTGGACAGCCATTCACGAATAGTGTTTTTTATTTCTTGTAGTTTGATGTCTGTCAGATGCCATTCCGCTTCCCATTTTAGGCTGACCTCTTTTTTAATGAGTTTAATGGCATCGTGTCCTGTAATGTGATCAGTGTGTAATATGTCAAGTTGAGTTGCTAATTTTGCATGTTTGTGAACCAAAATATTTTCCGTGATGACTGAAGTGTTATTATAAGGTTAGTTACAAAATTAAGAGATTTTGGTAAAACCTCGGCATTTTGGAAGACGTCCTTCAGTCATTGTATCTAAATTATAATGAGTGGCTCCACTTGACATCCGAAGGCTGCCATGATATTTCCTCACAAATTCGAATTTCCATTCCTGTTCAAGATGTACTGAAATAGGAGCAACCTCCAATTCCCTGTGGATTTGGCTGTATGCATTTGAAAATAATTATATATGTATTATTTATTAACGTCCACTTTTTACTACTATAACTAATTGGGACGGGTTGTCTACAGGTTACCCGCCCTTTTCTAGCCAGAGTGGGACTAAGTATTTTATTTAATATGGCAGTCACTAAATAAATTTCTATTGCCCGGACGGCAATCAAACTCGCCACTCTAGGTTTACTATGTAAAATTTAAGGCCAACGCCTTAACTCACCCCAGCCCCTTAAAATAATTAGGCTTGCTGGTTAAGGAGATTGATATGGTTAATTGGTAATGTTCTAAAAGAAAAGGATCAGGGGTTTTATTTATTTTGAATGTATGTATATTACCTTCCACTTTTTGCAACTAAGGCTAATTGAAACGGTTTATCTACAGGTTGCCACCCTTTTCTAGCTAGGATGGGACTAAGGATTTTAATTAATGAATTCCGTCACAAAATGCATTTCTTTGCGTAGGCGGCAATCGAACTCGCCACTCTAGGTTTACCATGTGAGATTAAGGTCAACGCTTCAACTAAATGGCTAACCTGAGCCTCTTAAAATAATTAGCCATGCTTTGAGAGTGAGTTCCTTGAGTTGTACTAACGTGAACTAACAGTCAAACTTCTGGAATTGGGTCTTGTTTTAATTTACCCTTTGTTCTTAAGCACAAAAAAAGGTATAGAATGTTTAATCACCATGTATCTAATTATTATTCAACTCATGACTGCCCAAGAACAAAAGCCTATCTTCTGAATCTACAAAACATATGTTTTACACCTAACCTATAATGATAGATATAAATATTACAAAGAGATAAAAATATAACAATCTTTCATTATACACCCTTCAAATTGTTTCATTTATTTATTTGTTTAGCTTTTAAGTATCTAACCACTACGGTTAAAGCAAAATGAGGCGGATAGAGAAATGTTTTTACTACTCGCATTACTACTAGTTATAGAAATTGCGTTGGCAATAAAAGGAAGAGCAAATCATCCCTTGGACAATAAATCATATTCCTACCACAAATGGAACGGAAGAGGCCTTCTTTCCTATGCAGATAGAGATAATTTGGCCAGTCACACAGAGCGGAGGGAATGGATTGGACGGACAGGAAGACAAACGACCGTGTACCGAGATCCCAGTGACGTGTTGTATTCCAGATAGAAAACCAGGGGCCGATGGCACTGTTAAATAGAGCTGATGTGTGTTGTATTGCTGAGAGTGCGGCCGAACAAACAAGAGTGTCCCTGTTTGTATAATAACAGATAGGGGATGATATTTAAGGGTTGTTTACCTGTCAGCGAGTCCGAACGAGAGGGGGAGAGGATGACACCGGACCCCGATCAACCGATAACAAAGGCCTGGCCGCAGATTTACATCTGCTAAATCAAACCGTTCCCGCTTCGAGAATCGCTTTGTTCTACACAGGCTGTTCCGCGGGGTATGATCCTTTCACCTCTAATGTACAAATCACTTCAATAAAAAAAAAAAAAAAAACTGGATTTATTACCGATTTTCCATTTCTGCACATGTTGTAACCAAAAAAAAAATATATCAAAAATTGTATTTCTTACTCCACATAATGTACTTCCTCACGTCCACTTAATGGTATGGCATGGGTTATCCACACTACTTCCTTCAGACTGAGTTGAATTAAGAATGCCTATCATTTGCTGGGTTAATCCGTTAATGAATTCCTATTGCCCATTTGGGAATGGTTTCACAAGTATAGGTTTTTTGAGTGTATTGAGACCAAAGCGATTTATATAAACAAAAATATAATTTCAAAGAACTACAGAAATTCAATGAACACTGACCCAGAAAAATAGAATTCAATATTATATTAACGTAAAATGGTTAATTTTTACTTCAGGTGTGTGTGTGTGTGTTGTGTGTGTGTGTGTGTGTGTGTGTGTATATATATATATATATATATATATATATATATATACACTTTTCCCCTCCTTTCGGTCGGCTCCTCAGTCGAGCTAGACCTGAGGGATTCACAATGAAAGTTTTTACGTAGTGAGTGATCAATCCGTCTTACAAGCCCCATTAAAAAAGGAGGACCTCGAAAGTCTCCAGAAGACTGGCGGCCCTCTTCATTCCTGGGAGGTGGAGAACAGGTTTATTTTTATTTTAGTATCGTCAAAGGTCAGTTTGCTTGCTGATGATATCTACAAGAGTAATGTTCTTCGTCATTCCGGGCAGTCAGACTAACTCAGGTTTATCCAGTAGACTCCCGCATTTCCACTACCACTGGACGCCAGCGAGCTCTGATAGTGAACTGGTGAACTAAAACTAACTCTACTGTCAACCCCACTGTGTATATATATATATATATATATATATATATATATATATATATATATATATATAGTTGTGCTGATGTTTTCGACCAGGTTGTATTTATATGTGGTGTGTTGTTCTTTTCGGAGATTTGGTCAATGTTGGTGAAATGAATCTTAGTTTATGCCAATATTTCGAGAATTTTTATTTTCTCTTCCTCAGGGCAAGACTAAATATATTTATAGATTATTATACATTCTTATTGCACTATCGAAATATTGGCATAAACTAAGATTCATTTCACCAACATTGACCAAAGCTCCGAAAAGAACAATACACCACATATATATATATATATATATATATATATATATACATAAAGAATGTTTTTGAGCCCACAATGTCTGTTTACTGTAATTGCCTCGCTCAATTAATTTAAACGACGTTCTGAAAAGGTTTTAGTCAATTATAGCTAAAAAGACAAATTTATTATATAATATATTGCATATATTATAATGTCAGGATTGTTTTAAATGGAATTTACGGCTAAATAAATCCTTGGGAACGAGTGGTGGTACTCGAAACGCGTCGGGGAAGACTATCTGAAGAAGAAATCGACGGATGGCTATCTAACAACTCAGGCCAACCTGTTCAAATACTAGGTTTTCTTGTTCACGTGACCAATTGTAGCCCAAGTGTAGCCTGTAAATATTATATATATTGTTACGAAAATTAAATATATGAAAAATTAAACAGAGATAGTCACGTATTTGGGAAGTGCGAGGTGGATCAAAGAAGCCGACAGAGGATCGAGTTCGTTCGAGTCCTGTTATGGAAGGGTCTGGGCCTTCCCTTTGATGTTTTTCCGCCAATCTATATAAGACACCCTGGCCGACCCTAGTTTAGTTTAGTTTGTTCTCAGCTGTGTTGTCAAGTGTTCGTCAGTGCTACAGTGCGACTTTGCCCAGTGCGGTAAAGTCATTTTATGTGAAGAACAGTGTTGTGCCGAGACTCTGTAAGTAATGATTTTGTAGCAGCTGGGCCGCGTTGCCCCTAGTTACCACTTAACCTAACTCGTAAAATAAAGTTTAGACAGTCAGTTGCTAGTGTACTACAAGAGAAGACCGCTGCTTGTTGTTTTTAGCTTATTATATCTGCGAACTACAACAGCCGAGCACCACATTATCATCAAGCCAGCACAACTGAAACAGGATTGACCAAAAGAAGTTTGAAAACATGAGTCGTGAGTAAAAACAATTATATTTTACAGAGATACCGGCCAGCAAGAAAGCATCCTTCCAAGCTTTTGTTTTCTGCTCCAACTCGGCCAGCAGGATAGCCTCACATTAACCTCTCACTTTACTTGACGGACCGACATTCATTTATATGTTCCTGTGTTCATAACCCTAAACTTGTGTAATTATTTTTCTCATTTATTATTTATGAAAATACACTAATCTTTATTATTTGGAATCAAGATTTTATTTATTTATAGGGACACCTTCTGAATACTAAAATAACACTCCCTATAGTTTAGTGCCGTGTTAAAGACAGTGCAGTGCCGTGTTTTTGTGAATTTCTGTGATCTTGAGTGGATTATTGGACTGTGTAATCTGAAGAACAGTGACGCTATCAGTGCATACTGTGAAGTAATTAAGAACAATTAACCAAGTGTGTAGTGTATTGTAAATAAATTGTGCAGTGATAAAAACTGTGAAGCTTGTGTGTGTTTAATTTTGCAATCCAAAAGAACTCTTATAAACAACGTTTATTACTGATTTTGTATTAAAAACGTAACAATACATAGTTTTGAACCGTCCACATTTTGTCATCTTCTGGATAGAATATTTGGTCATTTTCACAAATATTTCCAAACTCCCATCATGAGTGCAACCTCAATAGCTGATTTCCCTCGAGGGGAAATCTTCTAAAAGTGAGTAAACCCCAGTCAACCTCAGCGAAACTCTTTTGTACTCAAGTGTGAATCAACAACGGATTCCGGCTTCAAAAATGACTCCAAAGCAGTGCTACGTTCCAAGCCTAATGATGGGAGAGCCGTGGGTACGTGACTAGATTCGCTAGGAAGGCAGGGGTTTCGGTTTCGGGGGCAGATTGGACGGTTGTCGGCTCGCAGCTACGAGTGTAACTGATAATGAATTCAGTAAAGAGAGATGGTGTAACGAGGAGAGGCCGTGGTAACAGGTGCTACTAGCCCTGTATCTCATTAAGGCAGACTGCAGCGCCCTCTCTCTCCCCCATGTCACTCTCTAGCCATGCAACACCCTGTGTACCGAAAGCTGTGAAACAGCCTAGAAACATTACACAGCCACCTATATAACGTTTCGACTAAACCAGCCAGGCGTAAAATGACTCCACTAATGTTGTTAGGGGATTCAAAATTAAAGACTGTATCAAAAACATGATCATTCCAAACTAACTAATGAAATTAAAAAGAGACGGACAAAAAAGTCCGTCACGCAGAGGCTGCGTAAACTAAGCAGATTTACCACGTACAGGTAAGACGCACTACAAACATACTGAAGACTGAATACTAGAAAAACAAAAATCTCTTAATATATGAGTTACGAATAAATGTACAGATCAACAATTATAGAACGTCAACAGTTTAACATCTGAATAACATTTTACGACTCATAATAACGGATATACTTTGAATTTTCGATTCCCCCTCTTTGAACCCCCACTATTCCAAGTCAGATTTAGCCACTAACAAATATGATCTTTAGTGTTATCAGAGAAGGTTAAAAATCAAGTATGTATATCAAAAGGACATTTTCGAGTTAGAATAGAAAATCTTACTTGATGACGTTACTACACAAGGAATTTGTATGTACCTCTCATAATAATGGTCTCTTAAAAACAATATTTGGTATTTAAGTACAGAATAAAGCGGCTCATTATATAATAGCTTATTGTTAATAAAACTTGAGCAGGAATGGGGGTTTTCTTAGGGATGAAAACTAAAAAATCCAAATTTCTCCATTAATATTCATGGCAGAGATAATATTTATATAACAGCATTTGTGTGCAATGAAATTCTCAATAATATTGGTTTTATATATTGTTTCAATCCAACGTATAATAAATTCATTTCCTCTCCCCAGTCCGATTTTAGCCGTTAACTTACTAGATTATCAGTTTTAGATAAAATGCTTATATATGGAGTTGGGTTACGATTAAACAAAAATAGTGAACACTAGAATTTATCTGTTTCATTCTACACTAAAGATCAAGTTAGTTAATGTCTGAAGTCTAGAGTAGAATAGGGGGGGGGGTTGGAGTGGGAATTTGGAAAATTGTACATACGCATGTTAATATGAGCCCTATCGTAAATTGTAGCAATTTTGTTATGCTATTGACGTTCTAAAATTATTACATTTTTGTAACTTAAGTGTTAAGGGAGTTATTTATGCTTTCTTTTTTTTAGCCTTCTGTAACCACCTCCCCACACAACCCTTTCACTCACCGATTTTTTAAATAGAAATAGAGAATATGCCACGAGATGAGTTCATATGTGTGCTTACCTCCATGTGGGAAGTTGGTTTAGTTTACGCAGTCCCTGCGTGACAAACGTTTTTAAGTGAGATTTCTTGAAATCTTTCATAATAACCAATCAGAGAGTAGTAAATCGATTCATTTCAAACTATTTTAAAACTGTTTTCTTTGTCGTTCAGTAAGGAACTGATCACATTGAACAAAAGGTTACTTCATTACAAATTAACTTTATTAGTAATTTGTATCTATATGCTGGATATTTATAGCTACTAGCTATAAAAGACTTAGCACGAATATTGAACTAGAGCGTCCATTGCTTCTCTCATTTTAGCACTGCTGACCCGAGATCCTTCGAATTAATTACAACCAATTTGCTGATACTATCAACTATGTCATCACTTCATCTTCATTATGACGTTTCTAATGTGAATGCAGCTGCCATCAATCGTTCAGCATACGGCTTATGCTGCCAATTAGCTTACTGATTATGCTTTTTAGATTCGTTTCGCTGAAGGCTCCGAGCCTTATAAATATCGATCCAGAAAGGTTTAATATCTTGTAGGTATCAGGACAATTTTCGCAAAACGTGTTTCTTAATATCATTTAGGTATTAGGAGGATTTTAAAAAAATTTGATTTAGTATGGCAGAAGGACAAACCAATCCCATTTATAGATACTCGAAATATAAAAGTCCTTCACGCAGGGGCTGCGTAAACTAAGCAGATTTCCCACGTGAAGTTATACAATAGAGAAATCTCCATACCAGAGCCGAACAGTTACGGCAAAGGGCCGAGCAAGCTTTTGGCGGGAAACTCAGTCGTCCGTTATCGGCCTAAATTTAATAAAAATGCAAATATCTTGGTTAATATTCAAGATAGAGAATAAATGTATAGATCAATATATATAATAAATTTAATTTGCAATAAGATTGATTCTATACAATTGTTTGATCCGACGTATGGTAACGGAGATATTTCGGATTTTCGAAAAACCCCACCTCTAAACCCCACCCCCCTTCCACTGGTCCGATTTCAGCCATTAACGAACTTGATCTGTATTTTTGCATAAAACTTTTAAATATAGAGTTTGGTAACGATCAAACAAAAATTGCGACCGCTAGAGCGTTAACAGACAAATATATATATATATATATATATATATATATATATATATATATATATAATTTTGAACGGACCTCTTTTTCGTCATCTCCTGGGTAGGATCGATGGACATTTGAAGAAAATTTTTGAAAATCGCGTCATGAGTACGACCTCAATAGCTGATTTCCCTCAAGGGAAATCTGCTAAAATGGTTAATGACTTTGTAACTATTGCAACGAATAAAGAAAATCCTCAGTAGGCTCCCCTGAGGATCACCTACCTTTTGGCAAAATACATGAGACTAGCAGTTACTCATCTTTGCTTGGAGTGTTCTAATTGTCAGACAAATTTTTATAAAGTTAAGGCATTCTCTTCAAAAACCCCGATCATTAGCGTCTTAAAATACTTGCTGACATAAACAAGGTGGAGCATCTGAAATTTTGAAAAATCGAAACATCTTCGTTGTTATACGTCCGATCGAGAAAAAAAAAACTATATAACCAATCATATAGCAAATGACACGTTCTATAATGTTGTTATTTCATGTTTTCTCTATATTGACTAATAATCGAGATATTGCCATATTTTAGTCATCGGGCATCAGCAAACCCCAACTTCTCATGTCATATTAACAATAACCTGTGACACCATGAATCACTTCATTTCTGTGTTACATACCAAACACGGTTTTCATTGAACATTTACTCTGTTGATTAAGATTTTTCGTTCTTAACTCGTTCTTATTTGATCTATAGCATACTGAATATTTAACCGTTTCAGTCAACACTAAAGATCATATTTGCTATTGGCGGTATCTTAAGAGGGTGTGAATATCGGAAAATCGAACTATTCGTATTTCGCGTTGGATCCAAAAATTGTATGGAATCAATCTTATTACAAATGTTATGTTGTATTAAGTTGTTATGTACGTTTGATTATTAAGCGAGATATATGAATTTTTTAGTTTCCGGGTCTTATGAAGCACTTTATTTGAAGCCTAAATACCAAATATTATGTTCATTGAATTTTTATGTCTTGAGATAAATGTAAATACGTGACGAGCGTGGGAAATCTTCTTGGTTAACACTGCCCCTGCGTGGCGGACTTTCTACAAGGGGAAGGTTATCCCAGTCCATCCTACTTTGGGAATCGATTTTAACAAGATTCGTCAAAACAATTCTCCACTCTGTGTTGCTTTCTATCCTAAATTGGCACCAGATTATGGTTTATGTTTTCACTAAAATATACCTCATATGACTTCATATGTATGTTTGTCGAGTTCATAGTTGCAAACAATATTGTGGCGTTTGTATACATTCAATTATTTGTCCCCTGGACGTTTGTACTTTTCGTTATGACTGAAAGCGTACATTGCTCACAAGTTCATTAACCCTCAGCCATTTTTTTTTGGTTGATAAAATGTAGCTAGAAGACGAGGCAGGCGATGTGGCTAGCACCTGAAGGTGTCCCCTTGATTAAAACGCAACGCCGAGACCGCTGCTTTGTGAGAGATTGGTCCCTGAGTCTGGTGACAGCTCTGCAATCACACCCTTTGTCTTCCTACCCCTCTTCTCTCTTTCCTTACTCTCTCTCTACTACTGCTCCATTCTTCTTTTATCTTTATAATTAGCCCATGACACTCCGCACAATAAACCACAACGCCACTCTTAACAAGCCTCCTTCGCGACACTCTTCCATTCTGGGAAAAACGTGAGCTAACAATGCGGGGAAAACACTAGGAGAGCATATAAAAAAAAAAAAGAAAAAAAAAGTAGAAACAAAGAGGGAAACAATCGACCGTAATATGCAAGCACTCCTTGAAAACTAAAATGAAACTCCAAGGCACCATGCATTTCACACAAAATAGTACGAACAAGAAGTATAAACATTCTTAACTCTTAACAAGGAGTAACATACATTATCCAGAAATAATTGCCTCCACTTCAAATGATTATTTTCAAGGAAGTGAGAAAGCAAAGATCTCTGGAATATGCTGGATGGTAGAGGAACCAATTGATAATGATCAATAAGAAAGCCAAGTCCTCTACTGTTTTTTAATATTATGCAGAGTGCACTTTCGGAGTCAGCGCTCCATCCTCAGTGTCTGCTGACAAACACAACCTCTAGTTAATTTAACAATCATAGCATGGCCAAAAACAAAATAAAAAACAGGCACAAAAACAAACACAAAATAAAGAGTAAAACAATAGAATATCTAATAACTAGTCAACTAATAAAAATTAAAGCCAAAACAATAGAATATCTAATAACTAGTCAACTAATAAAAATTAAAGCCAAAACAATAGAAAATCTAATAACAAGTCAACTAATAAAAATTAAAGAAGTAAACAACGATAAGCGTATGTCTAAAACTCAAAGCCATAAATAAAATTAAAAAACTAAAAAAAATTATTACAGACATCGTTAGCTGAGTTGTTACAGTATTTCCCAAGTAGCCAGATCCCATAATTCATTAGTAGCTCCAGAATAACCTCATATATATATAAAATACACTCATTAGTTCATTTTTAGGATTTGATATTTAATAATTTACTTTTCGCTGTAACATATTAACGAAATTTCAATAACCCCCTGAATTTTGATGATCGTTGATAAATATTAGCGTAGAACGTTCTAACTCGAAAATGATTATTTGATCTCTACCATACTCGATATTTAACCTTTTCTGTCAATGGTAAAGATCGTTAGCTGAAATCGGACATTAAATAGTGGGGGTTTAGAGGGGGGATTTGAAAATTCAAAATATCTCCGTTATTATGAGTCGGATCGTAAAATGTTATAGAACCAATCTTGTTTAACTATTGATGGTCTACAATTGTATTTCTATGCATTTTTGAATAACTCAAATACCAATTGGTTCATTCGTGCTTACTTGTTGTCAGACTCCCCTCACCACCACGCCCCTTCTAATCCTAGTATAGAAACTGAAAATATGTAGTGAGATGCAGACAAAAATATTCTATGCTAAATATGCACGTGGGAAATTTGTTTTTTACACAGTCCCTGCTTGAAGGACTTTTTACTTGATCTTTATAATGTTCAATATTTAAGTGTTTCATTTAACTGGAAAGGTAAAATTTGTCAATGTAATAATTCGACCTGGAGAATGAGCGGCTTGGGAGAGTAAAATAAACAAAACATTGAAGTATCTCTGGTATTCGAAAAATGTTTAAAATTAATCTTGCTAATTAATCATTTAATGCACTACTGTGTTCGTTGTTTACGTTATAATGAACTAAATAAAAAATGATTTAGGGTGGAGACCAGTATGTTTGCGTATATTTCATACATGCATATATTTCATACATATATTCCTAAAGTTTCATATTTCGGGGGAATACTATAATAATATTTGAGATGACGTCATATTATTGTAGCAGGTGGCGGGATAGGCTTAGTTTGCGTAGTAGAATATAATAGTTTATTTGTTCAGTGTAGTAAATGCTATTACAAGGAGTTCGATTGCTTGTCAACAAATTTTGCAGTAAATTATAATAAAAGCTAATAAATAAATAAAACTCTCAGTACCTACTTGAAGAACTACATTCCCAGCAAAAATGTTCAAAGACGAGAGTCTAATATTGCTTGCTGCTGAAGTTAACCAGATTGGCTACAATTCTGCTCGCATTTACGATGGGAGAAAACCTTTCTCTTAACATTCGGAAGAATAAATATTTAATTGAAGGCATCCTCTGAAATGTTTTTACTTCATGATACCAGTAATATATCATTTAAGTTATGGAAAACATTTGACCTGTCACTTTCAATTCCGTTATACTAAAATTAGTTTTAGTATCGAAAAGCTAATTCAAAACAAGCTTTTATAATATCCAAATACAGCAAGGGTAAGTAGGGTTTGGGGCTCTGGTTAGCCATGAGAGTTAAAGCGTTGGCCTTAATCACACATGGTAAACCTGGAGTGGCTCGCCTGGGCAATAGGAATTTATTTAGTGACGGAATCCATTAAATAAAATCTTTAGTCCCACGCTGGCTAGAAAAGGGTGGTAACCTGTAGACAACCCGTCCCAATTAGCCTTAGTTGCAAAACGTGGACGTTAATATAAATAAATACAGCAAGTCATATGAGTACTAATTATTGGCAAATAATGCTATAAATATGAAATGATAACAGTGGTATGATATATTTCCTACAGAAATTCTGGAGGCGAACAAATTTTACGGTTTGAGCCCCCTCCCCCCTCAAAATGAAGATGTAAAGGGAGATGCGGCCTACCTGTCAGGGGGATGATTGGTATTCGTGGGAGTATAAAATGCGATAAGAAACCCCCCCCCACCCCACCCCCCTTTATTTCGAAGTAAATTCAAGGAAAGTTGGGTAAGGGGAAGAGACCCAGTAAATAGGTAATTGCCAGTCACCGTTCGTACGGGACAAAACCGAATTATAGGATCGTTCGCTTCATTTGGAATACTAAATACATATAATGTCCCTTTGAGAGTAACGTACAGCCACAACCGGTGATGTTGTTCCAAATTTATTAAGTCTTTGAAATATTTTGTTCTGTTTGAACCCAAAAAAAATAATTGTATTGCCTGAAGATGAGAACTTCGATAGAGACTATAGTTGCCAGTGTCGTTTGAAATAAAAATGCATAACTCAGCCATATTTATTTTAGCGTATTTCCCTCAGGGGAAATCACGATTGAAATGAGTCCATACTCTTGAAATATTGTGCTCGAAACTTAGTGGACGACCGAATGTAGTCCTTTCAAATTTTGAACGGTGTTTGTGTATGTGTAAATAATAACATCACCAGGGGCTGACTGATATATATCCTCTTTAGACTCCCACTGATCCATAAGCACTGAGACATTAGCGCGCTCGTTTAGCGACCTCGTGAACTAATGTTCTTCTTTGGCGGGGATCGAACCTGCACCTATTAGCAGATTTCCCTGAAGGGAAATCAGCTATTGAGGTCGTACTCATGACTCGATTTTTGAAAAATTTCTTCAAATGTCCATCGGTTCTACACAGGAGATGACGAAATGAGGTTCGTTCAAATTTATATATACATTTGTCTGTTAACGTTCTAGCGGTCACAATTTTTGATTGATCGTTACCTAACTTGATATTTCAACGTTTTATGTAAAAAGACAGATCAAGTTCGTAAATTGTTGAAATCGGACCAGTGGGAGGGGAGTTTAGAGGAGGGATTTTCCAAAATTCGAAATATCTCCGTTACTATGCGTCGGATCAAAAACTTGTACAAAATCAAACTTAATGCAAATTAAATATCCTTTAATTATTCTTATAAACATTTATTCTCTATCTTGAATATTAAAAAAGATATTGGCATTTTCCAGTTTTCAACCTTCAGCAAACTCCCACTTCTACACATGTTATATAAGCAATACTCTGTTGTGTAATAAACCACATTATTACCCCCCCCCCTTTCTTAAGTTCTGGAGGTTTCTTATTATCATTTTATTCACTTGATGTCGACGGTGCTATAGTGTTACCATTATGTAGATTTATCGATTATTGAACATCACGAGGGAAATCTGATTAGTTTACGCAGCCCGTAGTGCGGTAGGCGTGATGGTAGTGGTAGGCGTACCTACATCTTATCCTGCTCATCCACCGGCGCCCCATGTATATATATAGTTTTGAACGGGCCTCATTTTCGGTATGTCCTATGTAAGATTTGAGGAATTTTTTCGAATATCGCGTCACGAGTACGCTCAAAAGCCGATTTCCCCCAAGGAAAGACTGGAAAAATAAAAATTAGGAATATAGCAATGCAGAAGAGGCCAAACGCAGAAATGAACGTACGTAGTTACAAACTTTGATTTCATTCCAAATATAATGGGTTTGCGTAGTTTCCAAATATAGATTGCTAATCAATAGATTACATTTGTGCGTATCACTGAACGCTGATAGTGATGGCAGAGCTACTAGTTAAAGTCACGTCAAAACAATTTGTAAATAGTAATTCAGTCAGGGAGTGTGTCATGAAGGAGAGGGCCGAGTGTCACATGTGTGACGGTTTGCCGCATGAATTTATAATCAAATCGTCCATATTGTATATATACTAGAACGGCTGTGTAAAGGCCATAACGATATTATATGGCGGGATGGATTATGTTAACGACTCATTGCTTACAATTAGCCGAACGTGATTCCTGATAAATACCCTTCTCACTCTCCAATTCCCTTCGGACCAATTGTTTCGCTCAGGAACGCGTGGCAATATGCAACTATATTGAAATTGCTATCCATAAAATATTGAAACTGAAAACCCTCGAGAGTTACTTTTGAATTATTACTCATTTAATCATTCTGATATAAATCATACAAAGCCCAACAAAAAATAAAGAAGTCCATCACCGAGGGACTGCGCAAACTATGTAGATTTCCCAATGTTCTGATAGCATACTTATGATATAATCTCACCACATGCTACATAATGCATAGAACAATTGTAGACCATCAATAGAATAATTAGATTGGTCCAATAACATTTTAAGATCTTACTCATAATAACGGAAACATTTTGAATTTTCCTCCCTCTAAACCTCCAACTATTCCAGGCCCGACTAAAGTCAAAATCAAATGTGACGTTTAGTGTAGACTGAAACAGTTAAATATCGAGTATGGTAAAGATCAAGTGAAAATGGCAAATCAAAGTACATTGCAGTAAGGTTTTAATTGATTATATTGGAAAGGCATTTTATTTGAACAACAAATATGGAGATAGATAGTAAAAAATAACCATGCCTTTAAAAATATTTTTTTTAGCAGATTTCCCTTCAGGGAAATCAGCTATTGAGGTTGTACTCATGACGGAATTTTCAATATTTTTCTTCAAATGTTCATCGATCCTACTTAGTAGATGACGAAAATGAGGTCCGTTCAAAACTGTATATATATATATATATATATATATATATATATATATATATATATATATATATATATATATATATATATATATATTTGTCTGTTACCGCTCTAGCGGTCGCAATTTTTGTTTGATCGTTACGAAACTCGAAATTTAGTCGTTTTATGTAAAAAGAAAGATCAAGTTCGTTAACGGCTGAAATCGGACCAGTGGGAGGGGGGGTTTAGAGGGGAGGATTTTCGAAAAATCGAAATATCTCCGTCACTATACGTCGGATCGAAAAATTGTATAGAATCAATCTTATTGAAAATTACATTTACTATAAATATTGTTCTATACATATTTTCCGTATAATGAGTATTAACCGAGATATTTGTATTTTTTGTAATGAGTTCCGCTTTCAGTAAACCCCTACTCCTACTAGGGACATATTAATAATAAGCTGATATCTAATGAACCACCTCATTATTAGGTTAAATACAAATTATTGTTTTCAACAAAGCTTTATTTTACGAGGTACAAACAAATACGGTCTGTTGAACCCCCCCCCCCTCCTTTTTTTTTCTTGGACTACAAAAATCTGAGTGATTGAGATAGAAATTATTTTGATTCATTTCAAATTATTCCACTAACTATAATAAATAGTTTCCAATAAAATTAATATTTTATATTCAGATATATTTCTTTAATTGTTTGTTTTTCCGGTCTATCTATCGATACTGCACTACAAGGTTGGCTAACCTGTTTGTTTACAATCCAGCCGTATTACGTTGTAGGGACTATTAACTTATATTGTAAATTCACTGAAAGATTTCTCATTGCCGTTTGTAATTATTCACTAATATTCAAGGAAGTGTTACCTGTATGTTTATTTATCTATTGTAAACATTCGCTGGCTAACCTGCTTGTTCCTTAATCATGTGAAAATCTCATAACCGTCTGAATCGTATTTTGCCCCCCTCCCCTTTCTATTTTCTTCCCGGATTCCTAAATTTGGAATGGTTGTGATTAAAATTATTCTGGTTTATTATTAATTACAGTATTAGATATAATAAATAGTTATATGAATAAAATTTATAACTTATATTCAAATATATTTCCGTAATTGCTTTTATTTCCGGTAAAAGCTGGCTAACCTGATTGTTTAGAACTCAGACTGTTTGCTATCAGGAAGGTTCTTACCATTTGACTTGCCCTTTATTTGTTTACTTAATATTCACAGCAGTATTAAGTCTTACAAATAATGGATATTCTGTGGTACTATAGTAATCTTATAGATGTCATTGATTTTTTAGACAACACACTGTTACCAAATGTATATTAGCTACGTTGTATACCTACGCGAAATTCATATATACGACAAAGTTTAACAAACAAAATAAGTCTGTGTTATACGACAAGATTTAAAATTATATGCATATTTCTGCATATGTGTATGTATTTATCAATGTATATATATATATATATATATATATATATATATATATATATATATATATATATATACACACACTTATATATGTGTGTGTATGTTTATATATATATAAAACAGCTACCCTGTAGGAGGACACTACGACAATCATTAGCAAAAGTACCATTTTGAGCAATTCATTTCTTATTAAACATTCACCAATTCATGCTGATCACCAATCATTTATTTTTTTTTAATATCTGATCACAATTTCTTGAATTCAGACCTATGTTCTATTATAAAATGCTAATATTTTTTTTTACTTCTGCTATTTGTTATTGTTACTTGTTGTTATTTCTTATTTATTGTATTTCTGTTATTTGACCTTTTACAATGCTTGACTTTTTAAAGGGTAATCATCTTTGATGTGATGACCATAAATAAATATATCGAAAAAATCTACTTTCTATGGCATAAACCGGAAATATAGTACCTCTGTGGATAGTGCACAAAGGAAAAATGTAAAGCATTTTGAATTTGTTTTGACTCAAAGCAAAAGCGGGGATACGTCAAATAAGTTATATAGATTTAATATAGTTGGCATGTGCTGGGCAAACTTGGAGTTTATGCAGTTTGGTAACTTTATTAGAACATGCTAGAACTAGTGTTTCACCGGCACCCACGTACATGCAAAGAGGGTGGGGTGGGGGACAGTGGAGTCGAAATGAATTTACCCTTCCCCAGGGGGTTGTCAGAGGGCCGGTCCCCCCGCGGTTTATATCATAAAGTCATTAGATAGCGCCACCGCCAAATATTAATTCGTCATAGCTCTCGTCTCTTTAACTCTCCCCGAGTTCCAGTCGGTGCAGTTGGACCTCTTCTTAACTACCGGAGAGGAACAATAAAACACCGCGTAAAACGGTAGTAAAGTCATCAGGGAGGCCAGAGCTCTGATTGAGCAGAGGATAAGAGAATGATGAACTCCGAAAGGACTAATATCGGGCGGGCTATTAAAAAGCCCCCAATTGAGATTGTTTGTATTAAATTGTCGGAGTCGTGTAATCGCGAACGCAGTAAAAAGAACATTTGTTGAGCGCGTAATGGTAATTATGCGGAAAGAATGGCCGTTCTGTTGTAAATTCTAATTGGGAGTAAGGAGTATGACCTGCCTCTTAACACATTAACTACATACTATTGTTGTACAGTTAAGTACTCGCATTTCGCTCACTACCATAACTCATATTTCTTTTCGAGCTACTCACCAGTCAATCTTTTTTCCATTTTTAACCCACCATTATATTCTTTTTTTTTTTTTTTTTATAACGCTCTCTCCTTATAGTAGAAATAGTTGATCCGAAGTCCTAGAGGAGACTTAACGTAGAAGATGAACGGAGTACCGAATTAAACTCGGACGGTAATTCACGTCCCGTCAAGATTCATGGTGTTCCAATAGAACAGTAGCTCTCATCCCTTAGAATGTTTTATGAACAGAAATTAAAGCAAAGAGGGTACGTGCCTTAAATAGATTCTCGAAAATAAGAGAACATCCCTCTCTCTCGGGTTTGCTCCTTTCCGAATTTGGCGAAAGAACGGTGTTAGAAAGTCCAACGCAGGGGCTGCATAAACAAACCAGATTTCCCACATGCTGGTACAAGACATTTTTGATTTCACTCACTATTTCTATGCAAAAAACCGATGAATATAAGGGTTGTGGGTGGTGGCGGGGTTTTGAAGGCTGACAACAAGAAAGTGGAAAAACTCGTTTAAGACTTGCGAAAAAATGTATAGAACAACAATTGTAGACAATTGTGGTTCTATACCATTAATATCTTAATTGATGACATCAACGCACAACGTATTTGCTTGTATCCCAAACATTAAACGGAAATATGAAAACAATATTTGGTATTTAAGGTTGGAATAAAGTGAGTTCATGATATAACAGCTTATTGCTAATATGACGTGAGTCGGAGTGGGGGATTAATGAAGGCTGAAAACTAAAAATTGCTAATATCTTCGTTACGACTAAAGACAGAGAATAAATGTATATGGCCATGTTTATAGTAAACTGTATTTGCAATAAAATTGGTTCTATATAGTTTTTCGATCCGACGTATAATAACAAAGATATTTCGAATTTTAGAAGTCTCCCTCCAACCCCCACCCCCCCCCATTAGTTCAGGCCTAGCTTCAAAAAGACAAATGCCTCTAAGTATACTTCGTAGTGATCTGGACAAGGCCAAGAGAACATTCAGGTTCTTGGAAAAGCCAGAGGATGCCGCTTTGCCCAAAACAAATATGTTAAAAATATGTTTCCCCTATTTTATTAATTTTTTACAAATTTCTAAAAGTACAAAATTATGACAGGAAACGTTTTTAGTGAATTTCCTTGATAAGAAATCAGTTATTGAGGTTGTACTCATGATGCGATTTGCGAAAACTTCTTTAAATCTCCAGGTCTGATATTGTCATATATTAACGCAGCTGTGGGCGCAATTTTCACTTGACCGTTACCAGACTCGGTGATTAACAGTGATGGATTTACGCCTAGGCCCGTGAGGTCTGGGCCTAGGGCGGCATAATTTGAAGGGCGGCAAAAGTTTTGAAATGCCAAAATATCAGAGGCAAAAAAAAAAAAAATAAAGACAATCATTTTCAAAAATTGGTTCAGATTAGTTCTTATAAAAAATGTTCTATAGAATATATTATAATTCATTAATTTACTTCTCAATCTGTATGGGTAAGATGGTAATTTTTTAATAGATTAATTATAGTCTTTGTCGAGTAATGTTCTTTACTTTCTGTTCCTTTAGTGAGATTAACCTCACGTGTATAACGTACGTGTATGACGATATAATCGACGTTTTTGAGCGAACCAAAGCCAGGAAAAAATTGTTTTCAAATTGATTCATATTAAAAAAAATATTTATTATTTATCTGTCTGAAGTTTATAACTTATTTATCTGTAATGTTTATTGGTTATATTTAAAAAATATGTTTCAATAAATAAAGTTATTTTAAAATAAAACATTGGATCAAAATTAATGAAATTCATTTAAATGAACTTTATTAGCAAAAAGGGCGGCGCATAGAACGGGGCCTAAGGCGGCAGCAAGCCTAAATCCTAGCCTGGTGATTAAGCGTATGTAAAGCTAAAGATCAATGAACTGAAATTGATTATAAGATTCAGATTGACTATTTTAATTTATTTCAGCATTAATTCCAGAATTCAATCAAGTGCGCATATTTTACTTATTATTTTTTTGGCCCGATAATTAATTGTCTAGGATACAGCAAATAACAGAAGGGAGTCATGCCGTAGTGTACCTGTATGATATAGGATACTATAAATTCAAAATCCCTGAATTTAACAAGTTAGGAAGGTTTAGACAGTTTTCAATTCATTTTGGAAATTATTGTTGACATTCAATGTTTAACTTTCAGTGCGTAACAGCAGATATGCAATATGTTTAATTTTAGGGCACAAAGGACTGCGTCATCAAAGCAAATTCCAGTATTAAATATAATCAATAAACGTAGAAAAAAGTCATTTCTTAGCATCATTTCATCAATTCTTCATCAAAAGCCACTTTTCAACACAACCTCGAAAATGGTACAAATATTACAAAAAGGAATTAAAAAATTCGTATTGTTACATGAAAATAACATTCAACTCACAAACTAAAATTTCCCAATACCCTTAAAGGATTCAAGGAGAGCGTAAACAAAAGAATTTTCTATTACCAAAGTGGGACAAACCCTTAGCACAGTCAGCTCCTTTCAGAAATTGGTGAGAGAAACGAAGGATTCTTCCCTCAAAGAAAAATAGGGCAATAAAGCAGACTTAAGCAAACCAAGGGAAAAGCCTAGGCGAGGTTATCGTAAAAAAGGGACTGCTCAATTCGGCTAAGAGGAAAGACTTACGCACATTACGCAGGAATTTAGTAGGAAATTCGGATTGGGGGTTTTAAAAATGGCCCCAGAGATTCATCGAAGACAATTTAAACACGAAGACTACGTTTGTTTATTGAGTTAATCATCATATCCTCGCGGGACCTCGACTGAAATATGAAAGTTTGGAAGTGCGGAGGGGGGGGGGGCGATGAGAAGAAATTCCCTCCTCTAGAAGTTTATGCCCCAGCTTATTAGCATATCTAAACACATATCCTGTTTTTCTCCATGAACTCAGAAAAAAACACAACAGAATATCTGTCTAAACCAAAAACAAGGTATAAGGGCTAAACATTCGTATTCTAAGTTTATACACATCACAAAAGAAATGTTAATTATGTATTACCCTGTTAATGAAAATTCCCATCAAAACAATTAAATACGTTTCTGGGCTTGTCTAAAAATTGTAAATGCTAAAATAGATTTATTCAGCACAATAAAATCCTAGACTTTTAAGCACTTACAATACCAAACATTACTTGATAAAATATGCATGCTATCTTTGAGAAAGATAAATAAAAACTCTTGGTTTTACCAAGCGTGATTTTGACAATAAATTGGCAAGTAATATACTTTCAATTTAAAATTTAATTAGTCTTGCTCCTCACACTTCAGGTGGCATACCCTGATAAAGGAATGATATAACTTCTACATACATTCCTCATTCTGATAATAAAATACGAAAATTAGGTCGAGGAGATCGAGTGCAAATGCCCCCCCCCACCTTCGGTAATTTGGAGTTACAACTTGGCAGAAGTTTTTTCTGTAACTTGTACTAACCTGTTGAATTTAACAAATTATAAATAAGAAATATATGTGTATTTAAATGATTTTAAGATGTAAATAGCAGCATTATGCATTAATAACATCTTTATTATTTATCAGATTTCCCTTAAGGGATATCAGCTACTTAGCGTGTACTCATAACACGATTTTCGAAATATTTCTTCAAATGATCACCCATCCTAACTACTAGATGACGAAAATGAGGTCCGTTCAAAACTATATATATATTTGTTAGTTGTTTAACGGTCTAGTGGTCGCAACTTTTGTTTGATCGTTACAAAACTCGATATTTAAATGTTTTATGTAAAAGTGAAGATCAAATTTGTTAACGCTTAAACTAGGGCGAGTGGGATCGGGGGTTTAGAGAGGGTGAATTTCGAAAATTTTAAATATCCCCGGTGTTATGCGTTGGATCAAAAACTTGTATAGAGTCAATCTCATTGAGAATATAATGTTCTATAAATGCTAGTATGTTCATGTTTTCTCTATAATGAATATTAACCGAGGTATTCCATATTTTTGTTTTCCGCCATCTTTCCCACTCATATCATATTAACAATAAGTTGCTATGTCATGACCACTTCATTCCATGGTTAATAACCAAAGATGCTTTTCATTGGACTTTTAATTTGTGAGATATAAATTGTTTTATATATAGTTTTCTCTATATTAAATATTAACCGAGATATATCCATATTTGAGTTTTCGGTAATCAGTAAACCTCCTCTTCCATGACATATGAACAATAAGCTGTTATATCATGAACCACTTCATTCCATGGTTAAATACTAAATATAGTTTTCATTGTACTCAACTTTAACTCAGATACGAGCAAATTCGTCCTCAATTGAGATTTTTCGTTTCATTCAACACTAAAGATCATATTTGTTATTGGCTGAAATCAAAGCTGGAATAGTAGCGATTAAAAGAGGAGAAATTAGAAAATTCAAAATACTTCGTTATGAGTCGGATAATGTTATAGAACCGATCTTAATAACATTCGATTTTCTACAATTGTCGGTTTATTAATTTTTTGGTAACTCATTATTAAGCGAGTTACTCGCACTTTCTTGTTACCTACCTTCAGTAACCCCCCTCCCCTCCTACTCATAGGTTTTTTTTAAATATGAATAGAGAATACGTTGTGATATGAGATCACAAGTGTTATACCAGCACTTACGAAATCTGCTTAGTTTACGCAGCTGGTGGACTTTGTGTAGGAGAGGAGCAGTCAAGGCCAATTAAAGTGTTATTGAGGAACTCTGTGTTTTACGTGCTTATTTTTCCAGAAAGGTTAGCGGGTAACTCTTTTCCAGTAAACCTGTCACCGGTAGCCACAGGAGGACAATTTTTCCGTTCTAATCAGCCAAGAGGCAGTATCATTGGTTGTTGAGCGAGCGAATCCGGTTAGGCCCAATTCTACGGAGTATAATTGTGAGCGGTAGGCGGTAGATTCCGTTTGTAGGGGAGAGAGAGAGTATGTGGTAGGCGCCAGGTCGCCGGCCGCCTCCAAACCCCCCCAAGACATCACCTTAACCCCCCCCCCCCCTACCATCCTGAGGTTTCCCCCCCACCCCCACAGGCCAACAACCAGCAGCCTCTATCCCAAAACCCGGGGCCTTAATAGATGAAACAGAATTAACTTGAGTGAAAGGCCATTTTACTTATAGCCTCCTCCCCAACTCCTTCACAACAGCAACTTTAGTACCCTCTTGTCGGAGGTTGTAAAAAAAACCATTGTTTTCCCTTCCCTCTAAATACTTGGGAGATCTTCCTACATTCGCGCCCTCCGAGCATCCGAGAAACCCTCTCCCAGTTGGCCAAAACAACGTTGTTAAGTAATCTTTCTTAGCTTCATTGAGTCAAGGACTCCCGAGAAGTGAAAGGACTCATAAAAACCCGGGCCAATCAAAACTGTAGGTTATGATTTAACGCTGAGACAATGTTTTCCATGTACTGCGTCTCATAAAGCAGGAAACTGAATTACGCCTATCTCCAATAAATAAAACTGACCTCCTCAAAAATAATAATTTTGCCCACGCCCCAAAGATACAAACTCATTCAGAAGAATGAATAGTATCTCTGACAACATATAAAAGACAAGACAACAAGAAGACTATTTCTGACAAGCCCCTAAACCTAATCTCTTGTATAACTTAGACCAACAAGTTTTATTCCAATCGAATTGGTATATGAAAGACACCGAATATAGTAATTATACCGTTCTGAGCTATAAGCAAAAAAGTCCTGCGTAAACTAAGCAGATTTCCCAAGTGCTGGTCTGATACACCTACCTACAATGAGTTACAAAAAATAGAACAGCAATTGTAGAGCACCAATACATTATCAAGATTGGATCTTTAACATTTTACGACCCGGCTTATAATAAAGGATATATTTTGAATTTTCGATTCCCTAAACCCTCACTATTCCAGGTCCGATTTCAGCCAATAACAAATACGATTTTTAGTATTTAACAGTTAAATATGATGTATGGCATAGATAAAATAAATAGTTGAGAGTAAAGTACGAAAAATCTTAATTGATGACGCCAGCACAACATCTTTATGTATCTCAGAAAGTAAAACTTCAATGAAAACCATATTTGGTATTTAACCTTGGAATGAAGTGGTTCATCCTATAACAGTTTATAGTTAATATGACACGAGTGGGAGGGGGGGGGGAGAGTTACAGAAAGAAGAAAACTAAATAATCCAAATATCTCGGTTAATATTCAATAAAGAGAAAATCGGTGTATAAAAACATTTATTGAATAGTACATTTGCAATAAGAATGATTCTATACTATTTTTCGATCGGACTTATAATAACACAAATATTTCAAATTTTCGAAATATCCCCTCTAACCCCCCCCCCCATCCCAATGATCCGATTTCAGTCATTACAGAACTTGATTTTTCCTTTTACATAAAACGTTTAAATATGGCGTATGGTAACGATCAAACCAAAATCCGCTATCAGACAAATTTTATATATATATATATATATATATTTGAACGGACCTCATTTTCGTCATCTCCTGGGTAGGATAGATCGACGTTTGAAGATATTTTTCGGAAATAGCGTCTTGAGAACAACCCTTATTCACCTAAGGAAAACCTGTTAGAAAATTCCCAAGCTACACTAGGATATGAGGTTAAGAAGTATAAACAGCCATATTGGAACACTATTTTTCTTCGAAAATCTCATAGCATATGGTTTAAACGTTATTAAGGAGATGATGAACATATTCGGGGTCGTGCAATCGAATGAGTGCCAATTTCAGTATTTAGCAGAACCTTTTGCATTCTCAGCATTTTAAAAACTAAAATCGTCTTCTTTTTTTCAGAAATCAAAAGTATTTTGGAAAATATACAAATTTAATGACATTAAATTCGAAAAAAATACATTCAACACAAATAGCAGCACAATAACAATTCATGAAATTCAATACCTGGTTCAGGAGACTCTCCCTTGTATCGGAACCCTTTAACAAATATAAAGAAATAAAATATTAATATTCAAATTAAGTAAATGTAAATTTCATTATATTAAGTACGAGTATCAACCAACTAATGAGAATATACATACAAACAAATAGTAGTTCCATTATTGTACAAAAGCATACACAAATTTCTATCCTATTATAGTTAGAAGTAATTAAATTTAACTCTTTAGTCATTAGATTCACGTATTAATATTTTTATTATGTTATTTTCCAATCATTTTATAAATTTAACCACATGTAGTTTCCCTAATCTTCAGTTGTTAATTACAATTAATTTTGCCACTTAATGGCCTGTTCTGCTTTGTACTAAATGTTTCTACTTTCATTTCAGAGTGAAGAATCCTGCAAGTTATCAATCTATACATATTCCAATGATACATGGAGGATCATTTTTATTTTTAATTTCCCTAGACTGGGATTTTAGTTGATGTCGGATTGATTATATATACACACACACACACACACACACACACACACACACACACACACACACACACACACACACACACACACACACACACACACACACACACACACACACACACACACACACACACACACACACACACACATGTATATGGCTTGAAAACGTTCGTAACCTACTGATAACCTCCAGATCGAGCTTAGTTATATAAAGAAGCGGGCAATGATTTAAGTAGTAAATAAAATAATGTTCAGTAAGTCGTATTTAGCAGATTTCCCTTGAGGGAAATCAGCTATTGAGGTCGTACTCATGACGCGAGTTTTGAAAAATTTCCTCAAATGTCCATCGATATTACTTAAATTAAAATTAAATTATATATATATATATATATATATATATATATATATATATATATATATATATATATATATATATAAATATCTATATATATAAAATTGTAACCTCTGTCTGTACATTGATTTTTTTCGCGAAATTTCACGATAACTTTTCGTTTCACATGTCATAGACACCATATCTGCATTTTGTTTCTTTCGTGTATGTTTGTTTGTTTGTTGCCTTTTCACGCATAAACGGCTGAACCGAATTTTATGAAACTTGGTATGTATATTACTACTAACCCAACTTAGACTTTAGGCTATACTAATTTTCTCTGAGACGAACAGGAGTGGGGGTTATAAGGGAAGCATGAAATTAAAAATAGCGATATTTCGTTTTCTATTGGTTTTTCGGTACATATGCACATAACAAAAGTTGTTTATTTTGTTATTTAGAGTAACTTTTGTTATATACACTTTTGTCGTATACCGAAGTTTAAATGCGTTATACGCTAAAAATTATAGCGGGAGTCAACAATATTATTTGCCAAAAAAGACTCAACCGAACTAAATAAAACTAGGTATGTGTATTAGCAGTGAGGCCTTCATTATAATAAGCCATACCAACATTTCTATGGACGGGCAGGAGTGGGGGTTATAAGGGAAGCCTGAAATTAAAAATAGCGATATTTCGTTTCCTATTGGTTTTTCCGCAAATATAAACATAACAAAAGTTGTTTATTTTATTATTTGTAGTAACTTTTGTTATATACACTTTTGTCATATACCTAAGTATAAATGAGTTATACGTTAAAACTTTAGCGGGCACTAACGGCTGAACGGAACTTAACAAAACTCGGTATGTCAATTAGCATTAATTCTTTCATGATTATAAGTTATATTAAAATTTTTAGGTTCCAACGGGAGGGGGGTTAAAAGGGAGGCCTGAAATAAAAATTCACCATATTTACATCTATAAGAGACGGGAAATATAAAAATATCGAAGACTGTGCAGCCTTATCGAACAAATAATTCTATTATTAGCAAATCCACGGCAAAGATGGGTATCAATCCTAAAAACTGGGACGGGTAAATGGGTAAATATTGTGCAATGTAAAGCCTGCTAAAAAATACCATCACCATTCAGCCTCAGATGAATTCCCGGGCGAAGCCGGGTATCTGAGCTAGTATATATATATATATATATATATATATATATATATATATATATATATACATATATATTTGTCTGTTAACGCTCTAGCGGTCGCAACTTTTGTTTGATCATTACCAAAGTTCATATTTCATTGTTTTATGTAAAAATAAAGATCAAGTTCGTTAATGGCTGAAATCGGACCAGTGGGAGGGGGGTTTAGAGGGGGATTTTTGAAAATTCGAAATATCTCCGTTATTATGCGTCGAATCGAAAAATTGTAAAGAATCAATCTTATTGCAAATTAAAGTTACTATAAACATTGTTTTATACATTTTTTCTGTATCTTGATTATTAATCGAGATATTTGAATTTGTATTGTGTGTGTGGTCGGCAGGAGTCGCCGTTCGGCACTTTCCGCCGAGAGCTAGTGCGGCCGTTTTCGTAACTATTCGTCCCTCGTGGTTTAGAGATTCTTTACAATTGCTGCCGTTATTAGGCAGATTTCTCTATTGTAAAACTTCACGTGGGAAATCTGCTTAGTTTACGCAGCCTCTGCGTGACGGACTTTTTGAGTTCATTCAGTTATTGACTAAAAATGTTGAGCTGAACACTTGGAGCTTGATATTTACAAGAAATTTTAAACCACACTATTCATTTCTCCCTCTACGTTTTATTTGTTATCGTGTGTGTGTGTGTGTGTGTGTGTGTGTGTGTGTGTGTGTGTGTGTGTGTGTGTGTGTGTGTGTGTGTGTGCGTGCGTGTGGGTTGTGTGTGTGAAAAAATTGTAAAATAAATTTTTAAACTTTTGCCTTAAACTTCATTCATCATCATTCCAGGATTTTATCAAAAAAATTATAGTTTTACATATTTTTTGTTTTGGTATATTTTAAAAACTATGCAGACATTTTTCTATATTTTAAAGTAGTGAATGAAAATAAATAATACTAAGCGATAGATATCACCTCGTTGCATAGCTCATCAAATAAATACAAATAAATAATGCTTATTTATTATTACGTTATTTATTTACTCCCCCCGTTAGTGCTACTTCCGCTAATTGGGACGGGTTATTTACAGGTCACTACCCTTTTCTACCCAGTGTGGGACTAAAGATTATAGTTTATGAGTTCGTCACTAAATAAATTCTGATTTTCCAGGCTGGAATAGAACTCGGGTGAGATTAAGACCTACACCTTAACACATATGGCTAAACTGAGGCCCTTATTATTACTATATTTGTAATTTGATTTACTAGATTAAACAACTAAAATACTGACTCCTTTGTTCATATAACTAAGACGATTTGACGATTTGATTTCTGGATCTGTGGAAATATTATAAAATGCGATATTTTTATATAATTTATGGTAATTAAGTAACTATTATATTATCAAATGCAGTCTATTTGGCCAAGAGTTAATAAGGAAGTGAGTAAATTTGGAAGCCACTGATTTAATTAATTATTTTATTTTGGGGTCTAGTATATGCCAGAAGCAGAGGTGGCTATGAGATATATAGAGGTCTATACACATTTAGGCCTTACTGGAAGAACAATGCCAGGCCCTTTCGCCCACTATAATTACCTCTTCATCAGGTACTGATACTGATTTCAATAGGCATACAGTACCTTAATTCCTCCTCTTACGCTCTCTCCTCCACACTGTATTCATCTCTATTTAGTTTGTCCTAATTAGGGGTTCAGGTTGGCCGAGTGAGTTAAGGCGTTGGTCTTAATCTCGCGTAGTAGACCTAAAGTGTGGCGGGTTCGATTCCCGCCCTGGGCAGTAGAAATTTATTTATATGACGGACTCATTAAATAAACTCCTTAAGCCCACCCTGGCTAGAAAAGGGTGGTAACCTGTAGATAACCCGTCCCGATCAGCCATAGTAGCATAAAGTGGACGTAAATAATAATAAACATAAACATAGTTTGTCCTAATTATCTTTTAGTGATAGTGTCATACTACTACGTAACAACATTAGCTAATATGGCTACTACTTAACTTTTAAAAAGAGATACTCCAAATGTAACATAAACCTCTAAAATCATGATATATTCGCGACGATAAGTTGCAATATGCAACCATTATTGAATATTGTTTTTATTTTATTTTTTTTAGCAGATTCCCCTTAACGCCCTTTTTGAAAAATCTCTTCAAATATCCATCGATCCTACCCAGGAACTGACGAAAATGAGGTCCATTTAAAATTATATGTGTATTTGCCTGTTAAAACGCTCTAGCGGTCGCAATTTTTTTTAATCGTTACCAAACTCGATATTTTAACGTAAAATTAAAGATCAAGTTCGTTAATGGCTGAAATACAACCAGGGGGAAGTTGGGGGGGGGGGGGTTTAGAGGGAAGAATTTCGAAAATTTTAAATATCTCCTTTGTTATACGTCGGATCGAAAAATTGTATAGATTCAATATTATTGCAAATGTATTGTTCTATAAATGTTAAGTACATGTTTTTTTTTTTTTTTACATTGACTACTAACCGAGATAATTTCGTTTTCGGTCACGTTATCAATAAGCTGTTATATCATGAAACCAAGGCTAAATATCAAATATGGTTGTGATTGAACTTATACTTTGTGAGATTGAGCGAAAACGTCATCAATTAAGATTTTTGGTTTTTTTTACTAGAAAATGTTTGTTTTTTCTACACTGTACTCAATGTTTTGACTGTTTCCGTCAAAACTAAAGATCTTGTTTGTTATTGGCTTAAAACGAACCGGGAATAGTGAGGGTTTAGATGGGGGGGGGGAGGGAGTTTTATATATATATATATATATATATATTGAACGGACGTCATTTTCGTTATCTCCCGAATAGGATCGGAGGACATTTGAGGAAATATCGTGCGTACAACCTCAATAGCTTATGTCCTCTCGAGTAAATGTTGAGTAAATGCTGTTTAAAAGAAGTAACGCCATGGTGACCATACGATTCCTTCTCTCAAATGGTGCAGCCGATACCAGGGTGTTAAGCTTTCGAATGAGAGGGAGAAAGCCAGCCGATGATGAGGAGTTGGCGAAATGACTGCGAAGACGGCAGATGAAAACGAAATGAAGGAGCACCTTGGATAGGGGAGGTCACCCCTCCACTCCTAGCTTAAATGACCCGTGTGATAATAGAGCTATGCAGGGGTGGGGAGGATGCACCAGAGACGCTTTTTATGTCTCTACTTCCTGGCGGGAGGTGTCGTCTTCTCCGGACGCCAATCTCAAATACGCCCCCTTGCGAATGTTAGCCTAGTGACAAATCGTTTGGAGCGTGGCATCTCTCAGGAAGAATTTCATTTTTTACCTTTCACTTGACTGGAACGACACATTGTAGAGAGATCGTCACGGGAGGGGAGTGTAGCATTTCGCTATGGATACGGGAGACGTATGGATTAAAGTGAGTGAGCATATTCCCTATCCATGAAAGAAGTTCCTAAAATGGTAGAATTTTTAGCAGATTCCTTTTAGGGGAAATCAGCTATTGAGGTCGTACTCATGAAGCGAGTTTCGAAAAATTTCTTCAAATGTCCATTGATCCTACCCAGAAGATGACGAAAATGAGGTCCGTTAAAAATTATATATATGTATGTATGTCTGTTAACGCTCTAGCGGTCGCAATGTTTGTTTGATCGTTATAAAACTCGATATTTAACCGTTTTATGTAAAAAGACAGATCAAGTTCGTTAATAGCTGAAATCGGACTAGTGGGAGGGGGTGTTTAGAGGGGGGATTTTCGAAAATTCAAAATATCTCCGTTATTACACATCGGATCGAAAAATTGTATAGAACCAACCTTATTGCAAATTGAATTTACTATAAATATTATAAATAAATACATTTATTCTCTATCTTGAATATTAACCGAGATATTTGCATTTTTATGAAGTCTGTGGTCGAGTATAGTTCGGATTAGGTCGGCCGTTTCCGCAACTACTCGGCTTAGGTGGAAGCTTCCTCTGACCTTACCTGTCGTTTCTAACCTTACCTTACCTTCGTTACTTTGTAAGATTTATGCAAATACGTTCTGTTCATCCGCCCCCCCCCTTCTTTAGTTCCTGGACTACTAAAATTTGAGTTATTAAAATATAAATTATTCTTACAATTCAGAAGCCGTTTCAGCTGGGAATTTATTTTAATTAACTGAAAAATTTCTCATTACCGTTTGTATTTAATCAGTGGTGTTGTGTTACCAGTATGCAGATTTCTCTATGTAAAACTTCACGTGGGAAATCTGCTTAGTTTACGCAGCTCCTGCGTGACGGACTTTTTTTAGAATTGAATGAACGCGTGGTCCTGATCAACGGATGTTTTTGTTGAAAAAATCAAAGAAGAATCATATACAGAACTAGTACTTAACCAGGCCACAAACGACTCTCTAGAACGACTAAACTAAAAATATACCTCCTCTTACATCCAAAACCACATTTAGTATCTTAATTAATGCAAGCCCCTTCAAAATCTCTATAAATCCATCGTACCTATAATCTCATTTGCAAAAATATGAGTGATTCCATGAATAACAAAATTCAAAAACGTAATTTTCGCCATTCTCAATAGTAATTCGCATCAGTAATGTTTTAACAGATTTCCCTCAAGTATAACAAAAAATCCATAACGCAGGGGCATTTATCTCAAAACGTGAAAGTTTAATGAGAGCAATATTTGGTATTTACCCTTCAAATTAAGTCCTTTATTATATAAAAGCTTATTCCTAATTTGACATCAGCAGGAGTAGAACTTTACTGAAGGTCGAAAACTAAAAAAAATGTAAATATCTCAGTTAATAATCAAAATAGTAAAAAACGGACATAACAACATTTATAGAAAATTGCATTTACGATAAGATTGGTTTTATACAATTTTTCGATTCAACCTATAATAAAGGAGATATTTCAACTTTTCAAAATTTCCCCCTCTAAACTTAACCTCATACAGGTTAGAGGTCAGCCATTAACAAAGTCAACCTTTAGTTTCGCAAGAATCGCTAAATATCGAGTTTGGTTACGATAAGACAAAAATTACGACAGCTAGAGCATTAACAAATTTTCACGTAGGAAAATCTTCTAAAATTTATTGTGATGAAGCTATGATAACATACCATACTGGCAACCATAACTAGCCGGGCATTGCTCTGAAAACTCTGAAAAATTGAGAAAATATCAAACCGTAGCAGCAGAATTTAAAGATCTGTACCAATTTTTGTTAACTAGAGTTACTGTCATTGTTATTTCTACAAACGGACTTGTGCCTAAAAATACTGTCGAAAGTACTAAATATTTATATTTATGTAAAAAGATAATTAGGCAGTCACCAAAATTATTAGATACTACCAGGATTGTATATAAATTCCTGAATAACCAGTCAAGTGATCCGGTTGGATAAATATTCCGCCGGTAAAAAGATATCCAGGAAACGCAGAATAAACCCCACAAAAATATAATGATAATAAATAAAAAACAAATTATAGACACGTAGAATACATTTTTCCGAGTTAGAAAGGGACTTGGGATCTCTTTTTTTATGTCCTTTATCCATTTCTAACATTGAACAGTATATCATTCTTATTCCTACGATAGGTATATACAATTTGGCTTTCCTGTTGGCGCGCGCGTACGAGGTGGATGGGAGAGAGGATATATAGCCCTCCCCCTGTACTCTGTTAGGAGGCTAAGGGATTCAAATGAGTATCGGAAGGCCCCAGAGGGAAATGATCCGTAAGTCTCCCTTAGTCATACTTTTATAGCTTTAGGGGGAGGAACGATTCCCAGGAACGAGTCATCTAGGTATATTCAGCCGAATGGAATTCGAATGCGAGGAGTAATAGGACGCGAGCAGCAAAGTACTTGCAAAGAAGTAATAATTTTCTTAAAGTGGATCGGAACGGTGATGACGCAACACATTACATGCACTAAAGGGTCTAACATAAGTTAGAATTTGACAGACAACTGTGTCCCAGCTTTGGACTACCGACTTATGAGCATAATGAGTTCAAATTAATTGTATTAAAAACCTCATACTTGAAAGAGGAAACTTAATTTTATTGTATCTCTTGATATAGTGAAAAATAACGGGAAAAAAAGTCCGTCACGCAGGAGCTGCGTTAACTGTGCAGATTTACTACGTGCGTCACGTATTTCCACTTATCTCATAACGTATGAGTACAATGAGAACAATATTTTGTATTTAGGCTTCAAATAAGATGGTTCATGACAAACAGCTTATTGATAATATGACATGAATATGAATGGGGGATTACTGAGGGAAGAAAACTAAAAACTGCAATTATCTCGGTTAATAATATAGATAGTGAAAAAAAGTTTATCATTTAAAGAGTTCGTAACTAAATAAATTCCTATTGCCCTGGCGGGAAACCACTTAAGGTTTACCACGTGAGATTAAGACCAACTCTTTAACTCACGTGGTCACAAAATACAGCCCGAGTACCTTTATATTAAAATACGACAATTACCACTAATAAGAGCTCTCATTCTCATTCACCATTATTTATTTATTTAAATGTAAAATAAAAACAAAATTATAGAAAAATAACAAAAAACTGGCAAATACAAAAAAAAATAAACATTAAATACAAGTAATAAAAACAACAAATAAACATTAGACTAATATTAACGACAACTTTTATTAAAAAAATAAAAATATAAATTAAAAATAAAAAAACATATTCGTATATACTGGTTCATTTATTTTATTTATTTTATTATCTAAAATTATATTAAATTTCTCAATAAGTCAAAATCAAAAAGAGATTAAAGAAGGCATCTTCTTCGGCTATCGTCCAGTCTTGCAAAAGGTTTTTCATCAATAAGAGAAAGTTTTCGAAGATGTTAGGACAAAAATGGAGGAACAGTAAAACTCTTGGTACTTTGGGATTTTAAAAATTTAAGTTTAACTGGTAATCGTCTTTTTTATTTATTTTTTTAGAATTCTAAAAGACGCTGCCTTACAATTTTACTTACTTCAAGAGATCTTAGAAGACAATTTTTTCGGACATCGTCCAGTCTTGCAAAGGTTTTATCATCAATAAGGGAAAGTATTTTAAGATGTAAGGACAAAAACAGGAACAATAAAACTCTTGGTACTTTGGGATTTTAAATATTTAAGTTTAAGTGTTTAACTGGTAAACGTCTGTTTTTTTTTTTTGTTTTTTCTTTCCCCAAAAGACGCTGCCTTACAATTTTACTTACTTCGAGAGATCTTAGAAGACAATTTTTGCGGCTATCGTTCAGTCTTGCAAAAGTCGTTTCATACGTATTAATATGCAGAGAGGTTTTAAAATATAAATTCTAAATGTCTACAAGGGCGGTCCCAAGGGGGCTAATATTCAAGAGCAGCCTAATGTTAAATTCAAAAGCTCCATGTAATACGTGCTCGATCGAGAAACTGGGGAAACTAAATGTAAATGGGAAAGCGGCTATTAAACAATATTCGCGCCCGTTAAAAGCCTTGGAGCTCTAAAGCCGGGCGAGTTTGGGAAAGGTAAACAGTGCAAATGGGTAGAGTATAAGAGAGTGTAGAGTTTGACCCCTTGAGTAATTCCAGTATTGGCGAGCAGCTGATGAATGTTAATCCCCGTCTTGGGGGGGGACCTCCTGGGGGGGCTGACCGGCCAACTTAGTGAAAACAGCCCCTGAATCCACTACTAATGACCAAGTTGTTCACAATGGCCGCCTCTATAACTCGCTAAGTAGGAGCGGCCAGTTCAAACATTAACTTGTTACTCGCCCCGCTATTGTCCCCAGCTGGACGACGCCCACCGCTCTCTAAGGTTTGTCTTCATTAATTTATCGCCTAGTCCCTCCCTCCCACTCTCTTTCTCTCACTCTCTCCCTCTCTCTCTCGCCGCCCTAGGTTGTCGGTCAAGAAGCACTTTAATTAAAGGAATGTAATGGCCAAAGGAAATTAAATTAGACCAACCAAATCTTTGTAATCACGCTATAGCTACTACCCGTTTCATCGGACAAGGCTACAGAATCCACCTCAATAGGCACTAACTCTGAAATGGATGTTGCAATCACATTGTCGCGAAAATCAGTTATTTGAAAATTACATATATGTAATCATTTCTCCCGAAAAGGAGTCGTCCGGCTACACTTCTCTAATCAGTGCACTTTGTATAAATTAAAACACTTGTAGTGGACAAGGCCTTTTTACTGATCCTGATGTAAGCAATCACGTATTTAAGAAGTATGATGAAAATGCATGAAAGAAGAAGATTGGCGACAGAATCTTCTAGGTGACGGAGCCAAATCAGTGGTGAGTCAGCACCTGAACCGTTCAAGAATCGGCGCCGAGCTGTATAAAAGTTGTCCAGCTCCACCAAGAGTTCACTTAGTTCTCATATGCCTCACTCTATTACTTTCAAAATATAGGATATCACCGCATCAGTAAAAAAGGTCATGGAACATACTTTACAGATATTTTTATGACAAACAAAAGGACAAAGCTCTTTAGAATTATTTTGCATTTCTAATAGGTACAAGGAATCTTATATTTTACACCCCTCTCCTAAACCCCCTCCCCCTTAATCGTTATTAATCAAATGGAGAGGTGCACAACTAGACATTACAAAAATCCCATAGATGAAATTTCAACATTCCAAGGTAAGCCGTTTTTGAGCTAAGCCAGATACGGCCAGACGACACGTCGAAAATAGTCAGGTAGAGGGTACTGAGAGTGTCAAAACGGGCCCTTTCATGTTCGAAGATTTTTCTGTATCCCAAACTTCTGTTGTGAAAGTCCCTAATGGTTTAAGAAGTGTCTTGTAAATTGTTAGTTTGTTTTCGTTAGACAAGTGAGATCTTCTATTCAACAGTCAGTAGAGTTGTCCGTATCGTCTGTTGTTATTGTCTTTTGATTCTTGTGTGGGATTGTACACAATCGTCTGTTGGGAAAAAAATGTTGTTGAAATGAACAGGAGGGCAGGAACTGCGCCGAAGGGGAAAAGACCATATTGTGAGACATACTTTCGTTTATCTTCATACGCCAAGCTTTGCACCATTTTCCAAATGAAATTGGAGTTTCATCAACGCAGTAATAGGATTGGGATCGGATGAAAGGATTGATGGGCCTTCATCTTCATAATAATCTAGGAGAATTGTTGGTGAGGTAGGGATTACAACATTCCCATACATGATATTTGAACATTCTAAGGTTTGACGTTTTTGAGTTACACGAATTCGTGCAGACTCTACTGTCTCAGCAGACTACTCCGAATGGATTCAGGTAGTGTCAAAAAGGATATTTCCTTTATGCCATTTACTCCTTGAATGAGTAATTCAAACCAATTATTTCAAGGCCTTTATGAAATTAATTGCAACATGTAAGTGAATCAGCAAAAAAGGCATATCAGATGCTGGATAAAGTACCACTACAGTGAAAGAACAGTGAAGCAAAAAAGGCAGTGAGAGTGAGTGAGAGAGTGAGAGTAAGGGAGAGGTGATGAAGTAGAAGGGGTGGGTGAGGTTTCGAGAAGGATCTAGGAAACAATCCATCACCCAGGTTCAGCACCCCAAACATCTATATAATTACTGTAGATCCTAGAGGATTACAGAGGATGGGGGCCTCCTTTAGCCCCTACCTTCATCGGCTCATCACCACCTCCACTCATCAGTCCCAGGGTCAGGATCCCTGGACGATTGGGGCTTTCTTAATGATTGCCAAAAGACCAATGTTCAAATGATACAGGCAATATCAAACGATACAGATAAGGAGATATCAAACGATACAGATAAAGAATGTTTCTTAAGTAACTAATAAGGAAAACGCCTTTAACGCTATTTATCCTTAAAGCTTTATGCCATATACATTTCTAAACTCTTGTTGTTGATAAGACCAGCGACACATGTAGTTAACATTCATAATTAGACCAATTAACAAAACTTGTTATTGCTACAACAGGATGAGGTTTACAATGCGAAAGATCTGGTAAGCATAGTAGCCTAAAAGAAAACACAAAAGTCCATTAGAAATCACTGAAAGAAACGCCGCCAAATAAGAACTCGTATAGGGAGACCGTGTTTCGTGGGATCTTGAAGATATTAGTTCCTAGGAAAATGTGCAAATGAAATGCTTGTAATCCATCCACTCATCCCACCCTCCAAAAAAGGAAAAGAAGTCACAATTCGAAGGCTCATTCCAGAGCCCTATAGGAGAACGCTATAGCAGAGCAATAAACGTGCATACAAAATATGTTCAAGAAACGAAAACGATATTTATTGTCTAACGGCGTCAATTCCACGCCAACGGAACCATTAAAACTTTTGAGTAACCCTGTCTCTTGAAACATATTTCATGCATATTACAACTCCGTTACCTTACATCCCGTAAAGAATGCCTGTTGATAAGTAACAGGCATCAAAGAAATACACAATTTTTAATAAAGGCGAATTTTAGTCAAGTTTCCATTACCGACCAGGTTCTGTGAGCTCCAAGTATTGATCAAGGACAAACTCATTGAAGAACTGTTCAGATTCATGTGCGCCACCTATTAGGTTCACGTTGGACGTAATGGAAAGGGAACAAACAGATTTCAATATAAGGCTTAGTGAGAGTTCTATTGAACAAGTAGAGTCGTTAGAGTCCTATTGGCTCTGGGGGCAGGGGAAGGGCGGATTCAATAAACCTTATTTTGCAAATCTCCCGAGAGTCACTTAAGTGCACATGTAAATTCCAAGGTGAAGGGGAGGGGGGCTCGGAGGAGGGAGGAGGTAGTCAATTTAGCTGTAAGACTACAGGAAAAGTCTGGATTGTTAGAGAGAGGGGAGAGACCTTAGACAAATGTTTATAAATGAAAAGGAGGTGGGGTGTGGCAGGGGGTAAGAAGCCGGATTCCGGGCCTAATAATAACATTCTGATATCGACTAAGGAGGACGGTGGGTTGGGTCGAGGCCCCAGGGTTTAATAATGAAATAACTGAACGGATTCTTAGAGCTGGAGGATGCATGCAAGGAGATATTGCCGGCCCGAGGGGTTGGTGCCCAATCTAAGTTTGCTGGTCCTCCGGGCCGGATATCCAGGCAGGCTCTATGTTTATTAAGGTGCCTCTTATTCCCATCCAGCCCTCAATAGCCTCATTTCCACTTCTGTAGGACTACTCCTCTTCATAGTATTAGAAACTTGTCCCCAACAGGATATGCTTTTAAACCACAGTAGATGATATACTGCCCAATGCATTACTAAGTAACTTTGAATTTAGCATAGGTAGACATTTTATTGAATTGACGAATATGAAGAGCCACTGCGCTAAGTGCTTTGAATACTGAGCATTTAATATTACGAACAAGTTTACAAAGGTCACTTTAATTAAGTTGCAAAATTCATACAATTATACGACTATTTTAAAGTAAGTTACACGTGTGACTCTCTTAGGAAACTAAAAACCGTACAATGATATTAAGTAGCACAGCAGCATGTGTCTCGTCAAAATCAACCTAGTTACTATCGTTTAATCGCTTCATATGTAAAATTTCGACATTTTTCGAGTTTGAATGTAATGTTTTATAAATGGGTTGCAGTTAATGATTAAGTCATGGAGGCAATCGCCATTCTTGGGGTTTTGAATGTCTTCTTGGGCTGGGCTTCAGGCTCTAAGAGACCTTCAATTTCGCCGCTCGGAGACCACATCTATTTTGTCATTAAGAGACCATGTATATTTCGTCACAAGAAGTCCACTTTAATTTCGTCACACGGAGACGATAATTGTCCAATCGCGGACACCCAAGCGTAAAGTGGGAGACAATAATGTTAAAAAAAAAAACGAGAGAGAGAGAGAGAGAGAGAGGGAGAGAGAGAGAGGGAGAGGGAGAGAGAGAGAGAGAGAGAGAGAGAGAGAGAGAGAGAGAGAGAGAGAGAGAGAGAGAGAGAGAGAGAGAGAGAGAGAGAGAGAGAGAGAGAGAGAGAGAGAGAGAGAGAGAGAGATCATGCAAATACACAAGTGTCAGTGAGAGTGAGAGAGAGAGAGAAATTGTAATATACATAGACAAAGCAAGCAAGCTGAACATAAACTTCGGAACGATATATTGAATTGTGAAGTAATAAAACTCTGTATGTATCACTATTTAAGATATAAAAATAATCATAAGTCCCTCGAATTGTAACAAGAAAATAAAATTGTACTGGCTTAGAGGATGAAAAATATTAGGAGTGTAACAAGATTTCTGGGGGCAAAAAGGTAAGGGAAGGGGTTAAGGACGGAATTAGGGCTGGGGCCGTGTGTGAGGAGGGAGTAGGTTAGATTAATGTATTTCATAAAAGAGGGTTTTTGATGGAGTCAGGGTCAAGCTGCTGTGTTCCAAGCAATTAATAACAAGAAGCAAGGGTGAGCTCACCCACCAAAGAGATTGATTGCTTTTATTATGGCCAAAGAGGAAGGGATTCATGGAATTTAAGGTAACTTTCCTCCATGTCATTTGTCTCTTACGCCCTTCTCTTCAAAACTCAATTTCCTGCTTTTTCCCTTCAGGGCCTCCACCCTTTTACAAGTTTCTTTTTTCTTTTTTTTTTTTCTCCTTCAAGTCAAATGCCACTTCACAGTTATTTATTATACACAAAGGAACATTTAGTTATTTTAATAATTGAAACATATATTTGATTATTTCTAAAATAAATGTCTTTTGTGGCAAAATAGGCGTGGTCTTGGAGCAATGAAATTGATGATGTATTGTGTTAGTATGTGTACGTATTTTGTAATTTGGAGACCATGTCTGTTTCGCCACTAAAATAATACGTCAATTTCGTTGCTAAGAGACCATTTAAATTTCATTGCTAAAAAGCCACGCCTATTTCGTCAATAGTGTAAAGTCACTGTACTATGTTAGGCCCGAAGTGTAAAATATTTATCAATCATAACTCTATTTTTATTTCATATTGATGCTCGGTTCAATTTACCTTTATTTCATATTTACTTACAGATCCTTCATGCTTTTACAAGTTTTTTTTTTCCTGCTTCAAATGTCACTTCATAGTTATTTGTTATACACAAGTGAACATTTACTTCTTTAATAATTGAAACATATATTTGACTATTTCAAAAATAAAGAAAAATACTACTTGACCTTATTTATTATTATTAATGACCTTATTTTAAGCGCACTTGTTGTATAATAATATTATTTTTTGATCGTCTTTATTTCTTTTGGAAACAATATTTTTCTCAGTTTTTCTAGCATTGAGTCCTCCTGGGTGGTGTACTTCAGTAGGTAGTGGCTCATAGGATCAGAGTACATAGGGCATCTGAATAGGAATGTTGTTCTTCAAGAATATTGGTAATGAAACACCCATCTCCCGATTTGATTTTATGGCTATTTCAGCTCCAGTAGAAGAATTAACGCTTTTCCCATTCTAGGCGAAGTTGTGATACTATCCATAAAAAAGGAATGCGTGAATATTCACCCGATGAAGCGGCATGCGGACGCGAAGGGTCATATCTTCGCAATATTCTGTATACGATTTTTACGATCTTACTAAGTCTGTACTTCTAGCTGGGAGCGAATAATCCTTTGAAAATCCTCCCAAAAAGAAATCTTGCGGCCATCTTCAGACCCTTCAAACTAATTTTATCTGCGTAATTGTGCTATTAAGGGGTAAAAGAGACAACAAATTATGCAGAACGTCTATCTGATATTTAGATAATTCTACGAGAAAAAATAATAATAGCAATTATAAAGCCCACTCTGAAAATTTTCATATATAAGGATAATAAATACCCCAGAAAAGTTGCTAATGTTGCTGGAAAATCAGAGCATTAGCATTGCATTTTCTGGACTTAAGTTGTGTTTGTACAGCAAGAAGAAAATTAGGTTTTCCAATAATACATTTTTCCTGGAATTTGGCCCAAATTACCATCCTCCTAAGAAAGGAGTTTCACAATTTCTGTTTCTAAAAGTCATGTAAGCAAGTGATATTATTAGGCCTGGAAAGATAATTTTACTTTTCACCTGTCAATTTTATTTCATTACTGATTTTGAAAGCATTGTGGTAACTAATAAATACAGTTAATGTATAATCAGCCGAAGATATATAAAAAGTTTGGAAACCAATAAGTATAAGTAATATAAGTATATCAAGTATATAAACAGAAATAGAAATACGAGTCTCACCTAGTTTCAGCTTTTAACTAAACTTCATTTTTCATGTACTCACCTGTAAAAATATAAAATAATTAAAATTAGTGTTAATAAAAAAGATTTATCTACAGTATTTTTAAGTGGTAAAATAAGAAATAATGCATTAGTTGAAAAATAAACTATTTAGGAATGTCCAATGTTTTAAAACTATATTTCATTGTAGTATAGTGAGAATATACCTGTGTGATTCAACGATTTAAATTAATGATTAGGTTTTCAATTCGGAAGGAACTAAAGAGAGATTTTCCAAAATTGTTTAACATTTTTCTGCATTTAGTATTTGCAGACACATATTTACAGATTATTATAAGAAGTTAATGCTTTAAACAGCAAAATAAAATAAATCTTCATTTCTTGGACTAACACACATTTAACTATGAATTAAAGAATGAAAATAGTTTTACGATTAAAAAAATTCTCTATTTGATGATATGTAATTTAAAAATAAGAAACATGGAAAAATGCTATATATTTATTAATTGAGAATAAAATTGTCTGCAATGTGAATGAGCAATGTAAATGTAAATTGAGTAACAATGTATTTTCGGGGGGAGGGGGGATGGATTCGTTCAACAAGCCGCTTGCTTATTTTGCAGACTTGTTTTACCAAAGCATTCCAGCTGCTATATAGTGGCCGTCCAATCCAACTAAAAGTACATTTACGTCCAAATAAACTAGCCACACAATTTCTTATGGCTTCCTAAATGAGGCAAACTTTATTGTTATCCGGCGCCAAACTTGTCAAATTAATTCCAACTTAATTTGCAACTCTTTATTTAAATAAATATTGACTTTTATAAATTGATTGAGTAAAAAATAATATTTCCGCGGAATTTCATATATGAGCTTCTAATATATTTTGAAATTATATGAAGGAGATATCTCATTTAGATTTTGAAATTGAAATACGGTAAGATATAGCCAATTAGTAATAAACATTTGATTGAAAGCACGAATAAATTGAATAGAAGTTGCCATTTCTAATACACCAATTGGAAAATTCCGTCAAGTTGGGGCTGCGTAAACTAATCAGAGTCCCATGTTCTGGTATAATACGTTTGTCATCACATGTCATCACATATTCTGTATTTATAAGTAAAAAACCGATGAGGTGGGTGCAGGAGAGGCACTGAAGGCTGAAAACAAGGAAATGTGAATACCTCCCATAATATATGAGATTCCATAAAAGCACTGAACAAGAATTGTCGAGCACCAATATTTTAACAAGAGTGGTTCTATAACATTTTTCCCGACTCGGATATATTTTGAATTTCCGACTATCCTCTCTAACCCCTAACCCCCACTATTCCGGGTCATATTTCCAACAATAAGCACTATGATCTGTAGCGTTAACTGAAACAGTTAAATATGGAGTATGGTATAGATCAAACAAGCATTTTCGAGTAAAGAGCGGAATATTTTAGTTGATGACATCATCATATTACGTATTTGGATGTAACTAACAACGTAAAAGTTCAAAGAAAACCACATTTGGTATATAACCTTGGAATAAAGTAGTTCATGATTTTACAGGTTATTGTTAATATGAAATTAGTAGGAGTGAGAGTTACAGATGAATGAAAACCAAAATATGAAAATATTTCGGTTAATATTCAATAAACAGAAACATGTGGATAACAAAATTTATTGAATTATTTATTTGCTATAAGGTTGATTCTGATTTTCGATCAGACGCATCATAACGGAGAAATTTGGAATTTTCGAAATTCCCCTCCTCTAAACTTGTTCCTTTTCAGCTTTCACGAACTTGGCCTTAAATTTTACATTGAACGTTTCAATATTGAGTTTGGTAAGCATTACAAAAAATAAACTACGCCAGAGCGTTAACAGACACATATATATGTATGTGTATATTTTTGAACGGACCTCATATTCATCTCCTGGAGAGGACCGATGGCCATTTGAAGACATTTTTCGAAAATCTTCTCATTAGCTAATTTCCTTTAAGGCAAATCTGCTGAAATTATTAACGTTATGATAAACGTGCTACGCTTGCATGAAGTTGGTGTATGGTAGTGAGGTAATTAAGTAAATGGAGGTAGTTAATTTAATCTAGTTGGCCTGTGAGTAAGATGTTGCCGACGGATGATGTGATGAGCCGTAACGTCAGATCCCCTTATGATGAGGGAGCAAACAAGATGAGAAGCTGCTAGAGACATGCATGGGAACCTGCTCTGTCGGAGTTAGGACTTAGAAGGGACTCCAAGTTTGCTGAGGTCACTGTGGTCTTCCCCCTTTCCGATCCAATATAGGTATTAGGTAGAGTAGCAGAGCTTCCTAATTACACTCTGATCACTTAGGCTGTGGTCGTGGGGGGTGGGGAGGATAACCGGGTAGTCCTGGGAGGAGGGGGTTAAAAACCCACGTCCGCAACTTGCCGGAGGGTCAACTTGGGTGGGGGACTTGTCTCGAGTTGTGAACTTGGCCCCAGATGCCAGAGGACTACAGGGAAATTGGATCTAGTTCTGAGATGGCATTAATCACCGAACTGTCGCCAGGCCCACACTTTCCCCAACTCGGCGGGCTTTATAATTGTTTCTTATTAATATCTAAGACTTTCGCCGCCGGCCAGGAAAACTTTGCCTCCCGAGACCAAAGAGATATAAGACGAATCATTAATTTCATTGAGAGAAAGGGTTTCCCTTGTTTCTCCAGTTTCCCTACTTACTTTTACTAAGATCTGTGGGAATCTATATTAATTTCGCTCCGGCAAAGCTTTCATCAGCATTGACAGCCTTACCAGGCTTTTTAATCTGATGTCCCCTAAGTGACTTCGAAGAGTCTTTAATTAAAAAATGTTGATTAAGCCTTATATAAATGCAGGAAATTATGTTTTTTGAAATTATAACTCTTTATTCAGGTAGAAATGAGCCATTTCGTTTCAATCACAAAACAGCAGCTTTGAAAAAAACTATTATATTTACTTAGTAGTAGATTTCTCTAATGGAAATCAGCTGTCGAGGCTCTTACCGCGCTAGTAGTTGCAATTTTTGTTTTATCTTTATCAAACTCGATACATAAGCATTTCATGCAAAACTAAAGCTCAAGTTCGTTAACAGCTAATATCGGACGGGGGAGGGGTGGAATTAACGCGTAGAGAATTTCGAAATATCTGTTATTACACGTCAAATTTTAAAATAGTAGTACATAAACAATCTTATAGTAAACTTAAATTACTACTAAATGTTGTTTTCAGACTTCAGTAACCCCCCCCCCCACTCCTACTTCTGTTAAAACATGGACCTCTTTACTCTAACCTTATATACCAAATATTTTTTTCATGAGGCCTTTATTATGCTAGATACTTGCAAGTTCGTTGTGCGATGAAGTAATCAATTTGTATCAATTTATTTATTTATTCGTTTATTTTCAACAATATATAAATATTCCAAGCAAATTACATGTATGATGATAATAAAAACTGACTTGATTATTGGTTTGAGTTTGGAGGTTGTATTAAGTAGTAAGTATTAAGCCAGTAATTCGTATTTTCTGGTTTTCAGTCAAAATAAGTGGTGAGATGAAATCAATAGTGTGTCATACCAACATGGACATTTGAGGAAATGTTTCTATCGTTTCATTAGTATAACCTTAAGGGAAATCTACTGAATTGAGATTTAGGAAATTATTGGTACATAGATTATGCTGTTAAAGGTGAATTGAACCTTTATTAAATAAACTCCAAGGAGCTGAAGGAGTTTCAGCTCAGCTTGTTTAAAGGGCCAAAATATACATTTTTTAGAAATTGATATAAAAGATGTGAGCTTTAGAAATGAGATGGCCGAAAATGAAATCAGGCGATGTGAACAATCTGAGGAAGTAGCTCTCGGGGGAGTAGATGTCTTAGGCTAGATACTTAACGGGTAGCTGTGTGGGCCCCTTCTCTTCGAGATGACGAGGGTCTTGGCCACCGTGATCGATGGGCGAGAGAAGAAATGGTCAGGGGTCGGTGATTTGTCAGCCTACCCAGGCAAGGCTTTCTAATATTCTAATGCCACAGCTCCCGGAGTCTCTCCCAACGACGTGAAAAATCACCTTGAGCCCGCTCCGCCTCCTCTGGGAACCTCTGAAAGAATGGCCGCCACAGAACAGCAATTAAGATATATTCCAGAGAGAGAGAGGGAGAACAAACGTGAGTCTTCCTTTACATGGGAAAGGCGACCGCATGTTTTTCACTCGAGAAGAGAGGTTTTTCTAAAGCGTCAAGAGCCTTTCTCTGGGGAACTAGAAAGGAGAATAATTACTTCTTCTTTTAAATGCCTCCAAAGTGGAAAAATTACGCCAGTTATTCATTGCAGAAAGTTTTTCACGAAATCTACAATTCAGAGAACAAGTGTATACTCCTAAGGGCCTATTGGTACAACGAACATTGTTATTGTTAATATTTACCGTTTTTTAATCACTGGAAATATATATCCAAATATGCTCAAAAATGAATCTTGTTAAGGCTGGTTCCTGAAGCCTTAAAACAAGAATGCACGAATGACTAGTTTAATTAGAGCAAAAATCTAAAGAACAGCATTTGTAGAGGATCAATAGTTTTATAAAATTGGTTCTATATGATTGTTCGCAGGGGCTGCGTAAACTAAGCAGATTTCCCTCGTGATGTTGAACAATAGACAAATCTAGATACTGGTAACACAATTGCACCGTATATCAAGTGAATAAATAAATACAAACATTAATAAGAAACCTCCAGACGGGAAGCAACTGAAACGTAAACAAACAGGTGTGCCAACTTCTCAGGAAAGAAAAACAACTAAGGAAATATATCAGAATAACACATATTAATTTTATTGAAAACTATTTACTAAATCTAGTACTGTAATTTATAATGTATCAGAATAATTTTTATCCCAATCAATCAAATTTGGAATACTAATCCGAGAACTTCAGGAGGGGGATCACAAGACCATATTTGCATTTACGGGTATCTCGTATAATAAAGGTCTCCTGAAAACAATTTATTGTAATTAAGCTTCGAATAATGTAGTTTATTACATAAGAAAGTATTGTTTATGTAACATGAGTTAAAGTGGGGGTTTGCTGAAGGCTGAAAACTGAAAAATGCAACTATCTCGATTAATATTCAAGATAGAGAATAAATATATATAACAAACTTTATAGTAAATTTAATTTCTTTCAATAATATTAGTTCTATACAATATTTTGATCCGACGTATGGTAATGGAGATATTTCGAATTTTCGAAATTCCCCCTCTAAACCCCCTCCTCCCACTGACCCGATTTCAGCCACGAACGTGATCTGTCTTTTTATATAAAACGTTTGAATATCGAGTTTGGTAAAGATCAAACAAAAATTGCGAGCGTAGTTTTATTTAATAATTGAACATCTTTGAAAATATTCAACTTGTGAATATAAATATCCCTCACACATGAAGTTCTTTAATTCATTTTTAAGCCAAGAATATTTTTTAACAGATTTAATACATTCGGGCAGAGCGATAGAGTTTTACTCCTAAAAATGATACGCTTTTCTGAAAATTTTGATATATGTGGTTGGGGGTTTGCAGCATATTTTTGTATCTTAGCATATCTTTATGAATATGTGTTATAATACTTTTGTAGAGGAGGAAAGTATTTCTATAACATATTTTAAAATAAAGAATAAAATACATTTTTTGTATTTCTTATTTAATTAAGTAAAAATACAAGATACAATGCGATTGTATGCTTTCTTTAAAATACAAAATACAGAAAATCTACTCAAAATATAAAATACTAAAAATTTCATTTTGTATTTTAAATTCACAGAAAAAAATTACTTGTACCAATAGAAGTACTTGTTTGAAAGGGACGTTTAGTAGAATATTTCGTCACCACTTTTTGCCTATACCTGAATAGAAAGGGTGCATTGGTAAGGTAGTAATTGGAATGCTAGTATATTAGTAGGTGCTCAGGTTAGCCATGTAAGTTAAAGCGTTTATCTTAATCTCACATGGCAAATCTAGAGTGGCGAGTTCGATTCTTGCCTGGGCAATAGGAATTCATTAATCAAAATCCTAAGTCCCATCCAGGCTAGGAAAGCGTGGTAACCTGTAGATGGCCCCTCCTAATTAGCCTTAGTTGCAAAAAGTGGACGTTAATAGATAATTCAAAACAAAATATTAGTATTAATAATGTTAGTTAAAGGTCCCTGCTATTAGAACTACATACTGCCATAGGAGGCCCACAACGCATACAAGACAGTGATTCGGTATTATTAACCATCGGAAAATAGTTACTCATGTACCATAAATTATACTAATTTTAAGAAGATTGAGGTTGGCCACGGAATGCGACATTAACCGTCTATTCCTTGAGACAGAAAGCAATTCACAAACCATTTAGCTGAGCCAGGGAGGAAGAAAGAGAACGTTGAAAAAAAAACTTCTGTCTGACATCAAAAGAAATGATTCGGTGAAATCATCGTTCAAACGTTAAAGCGATAATTAGCAAGGGCCAAAATAGACTCTGTGTGTGTGTGTGTGTGTGTGTGTGTGTGTGTGTGTGTGTGTGTGTGTGTGTGGTTGTGGGGGGAGGGGGTACAAATGTGTCGGTAGACTATCACTCAAACTGCATCCACAAATAGGTGACTTCCACTAACGACACGATCCTACAGCCCCATCAGCCTGACAGTAAGCATCATACTGGGGCTGCCCTGACACATCGGCCAGACACACACTTCTAGTTCCCTGTCTCTAATTAGTGAACGATTCTAGTTAATGCTAGGGCTCCACTCTCTTACTCTCTCTCTCTCTCTCTCTCCTCTTTCTCGCTCTCTCTCCTCTCTCTCTCTCTATCTCTCACTCTCTCTCGCTCTCTCCTCTCTCTCTCTCTCCCTCGCTCTCTCTCCTCTCTCTCTCTCACTCTCTATCTCTCTCTCACTCTCTCTCTCTCTCTCACTCTCTCTCCTCTCTCTCACTCTCTGTCTCTCTCTCTCTCTCGCTCTCTCACTCTCTCACATCTCTCTCTCTCTCTCTCTCTCTCTCTCTCCTCTCTTTCTCTCTCTCTCACACACACACTATTTCTTCCTCAATCTCCCTCACACTCTCTTCTACTCTCTCTCTCTCTCTCTCTCTCTCTCTCTCTCTCTCTCTCAATCTGCCATTATCCAAAGATTTCAAGAAACCTCTGTTTCTCTGTTATAATGAAGTTCTCTTGTTGTATGTGCCGAGTTGATAAACGGATCTCACTTGATATAGGATAAGGTAACTAACTAGGTTGGAGGGGTGAACATATCATGGATTTTCTTGAGTCATGTAGCTTATCAAAAGTTAGGCTCGGCGGGTTGAATGAATAAAGATATAATCTGTAGGCTGCTTTGCTCCAGGCTACATGAGCAATAATGATGATGGAGTTTGGTCACTGAACATGCACATTGTAAATTAAATTGCTTGTAAAGAACAAGACCTTTCTATTGATCCTGATAAAGATTACATTAGCGCGAGATGATAGACAGAATGAAACCTGATACAGTTGAGCATATGACGTCCAGACAACTGGACGACGTTCGCCATTCAGTGTTAGGCAGGCAGACTACCTCTCTAGGTATGTTGAAGTACTGTATCACTACTAATTGATGACTGGTCAGACTCACTCCCACCCGTTCTAGAAAATTAATTTCTCAATTTACTTCTTTGAATGGAGGTTAGAATTGGCCCAAGTTATGCTCCGAGGTCCACAGGCAGGAGAGCGGTACTCCTGATCCTCGTACTATTTGGGGTTGTAGAAACACATTAATTCGCAGTTCCAAGTCTGACTAAAACAGGATTGTTGAACTTGGGAAAGAAGTTTCTAATCACTATCAGCCAGTACTACAGTTACTCCTAATTTTAGTTTAGATAGTTGTACATAATATATTTTTGAATTATCTGGGCACCGGTGATGGAGAGGCTGCTTTGAAAGCAGTACGTAACTTGTAAAATAAGCAGGAGTGGAAGGATAGACTTCTGGTTTTCTTTCTGAGGTCAAAAGAAAAAGAAAAGATTATTGACTTCTACTCAATTTCAGTATCTGGAACTTTCCCAGAAACCGATCCTGCAAAACAAAAGGTGCTTAGGAGTTCTGTAGGAGATCTAATTAAGAGAAACTGATATAGCCTACCTGGCTGAATGAGAGATACACAAAGAACCATGGATCCTCGTATGCCAACTTGGAAACAAATAAGACACATTTTTCTGGGCTCTGACGCACGAGATTCCGGATAGCGGACTTCAAGCCACGCCTTGTAACTGGTTTTTTTCTAGGGAGAGAGCAGTTATTGACACAAAGAAACATACATTATATTACAGGCACAATAGGTTAGATAGGTTTTCGCGTGAATCAAGTACTTTAGATGAAACCTTGCTTTAATAACGAAAATGAAGAGGAATTATAGAAAATAATACAGACACGAATATCAATCTAAAAGTCTTTTTCTTGCTGAAAAGTGAGCTCAGAAGCTAGAAAACTCCAGGAGATCCAGGATACATGAGAGCCAGAGGTTGTATTGGGGGAACAATCGTCCAATGCATAGACTCAATCAACAGTATTATTTCCGTCTAGACGTTCTAGGAAAGCTTCTTACAGAAAGAGATCAATTTCTAAGCTAGGTCAGTTGGCACCCGACGGAATAGAACATTGAAATATTAAAGATATAGCTTCAAAAGAAGGTGATGCTGATAGAATAATAATACCATCAAAAACAAAATACACAATAACATGAAGGTATGAATAAAACAGGAAGGATAATAATAAAGCTCGATAGAAATGAAGTCGCAAAGTGCTTGAGAGAGAATCCCAAGAAAGGACAAACAAGACTTAAGTTAAGGAGACCATCGAGGGAATGAGACAAGGCAAATGACTGTGGGTAAAGACTTTTCATCATACGAGATTGAATGAGAGTGAAAGAGGTTGGCGGAGGTGAAGTACTCAAGAGTCCTATAAGGGGAGGGGTTAATGTTGAGTGTTTGCCGACAGAGAGCGCACAGCTCGAGCGAGGGGGAGAAAGAGAGAAAGAGAGAGTGAGAGAGACACAGAGTAAGAGAGAGAGAAAGAGTGAGAGAGAGAAAGTGTGAGAGAGAAAGAGAGAAGGAACGACAGGGGATGGAGAGGGGAACCTTGTGGCTGAAGATATGTTAGAGTGTATAGGACAATTCATTACTGGAAGAGTAACGGGGGCTATCAGTTTCCTCCGCTACCTACCAGAGGGTGCCTCTACTTTCATCCAACCTGCTTTCCAACATTTTATCTTATTAACCCTTGTAAACGACGATCTTAGCAGAATAAATACAGCAAACTAAATAAAACGGCGTATTTCGATATAACGCGGTCCAAGACAACTACTTTATTTTCCCATTTTTTCATCAGTTGACAGCCCATTAAGGTAATTATAAATAAGAGTTAGAGTCAGTCAGAGAGTAAGTGGTGCTCATTATCCACCCCTTAACATCCATTCAATAAAAAACTTGGACATCCCAAACAAATAATTCCAGTGGCTCCGGCGTCTCTAGATTTTCCAAGTCCCTTGATCAACTCCTTGACACATGCAGCTAACCAGAGCTCTCTGAGCCTTTAGGTACTACAGCCCCAATAAAGAAATAAATTTTCTTCTTTGACGCTGCTTAAACTAAGCAAATTTCCCACGTGCTGGTATAATACACTGGTGATCTCATCTGTCTGTATATTCTCAAATTCTATGTAAAAACCCAATGAGTTTAAGAGGGCGGAGGAGGGGGATTACGAAAGTCATCAATAAAACAAGAAGAGCAAATAACTTACTTCATATTTGAGTTATGAAGAAATGTATTTTAACAACAATTGTAGAGCATCCATAGCTTAACTAGATTGGTACTATAACATTTCCCGACTAATAATAACGGAGTTGATGATCTTTAGAGTTGAGCGAGACTGTAAAGTATGTCATAGATCAAATAAACATTTTTTTGACAGGAACGTAAAATCTTAATTAATGACATTACCACTCTACAAATTCACATGTACTCGCACAATAAACATCCCTTGAAAACAAAATTTGGTATTTAAGCTAAGAGTAAAGTGGTTCATGATATAACAGCTTATTATTAATTGGGATGAGTAGGAGGGTTTACTGAGGGCAGAAACAAACAAAAAATCGGTATATCTCAGTTAATATTCATGATAGAGAAAATACTTTTATATCAGCATATAAGCAATTCAATTTTCAATGTGATTGGTTATATACAATGTTTCTATCCGACTTATAGTAACGGAGACATTTCGAAATTCCTCCCAGCAACCACCTTTCCACTAGTCCTATTTCAGCCATAAACGAACATAGTACTTACATGTTCACTTAGGTAGGACGATGGACATGACATTGTGTCATGAGTGCTACCTCCTGTACTGAAATAGCTTTAGTTTAATAGTTTTCATTTAAAAAAATCTGCTTAAACGCTTAAATATCGAGTTTGCTAAGGGTTCGTACAAAAATTACAACAGAATTTTGTCGGTCCTCATTTTTGTCATCTCAATAGGATCAATGAACATTTGAAAACAATTTCCGGAAATCGCTTCAAGAGTATAAATTTCAATAGCTGATTTTCTATAACATTATGTTTATTTATTTATGTTGAACATTATGGAGCAGATGGTTCCAACAAAGATGGTTAAATGATAAATGGATTGTTGAATGATTATCAGTGTTTAAAATGCACTACAGATATATCATTTTTGTCAAGTTAAATGCAGTTTAAGTTAAATTAGCCACACAAGGCTCAAACATCAGCTCCTGATGAAAAAGGAAGAATCTCCAACCTGCACAGCTTGTGGAGTAGAGCTGACTGTTGCACACATACTTACCAAGTGTAGAAGATATGAGGACATCAGAAAGCCCCTTGGTAAGTCAGAAGTACTGTCTGAAATACTAGGGGACGATAGCCACTCAATTAAAAAACTGATTAAATTCTTAACAATTACGGGCCTAAATAAAGAAATATAAGTTCAACATATGGGCACACAAGCCAGTAAGATAAGTATTTATACATAAAATAGATTTTAAAAAGATACTGCTGTGTTTTTGGTATTTGTGGCAGGATGGCGATAGCAAGACATAGGAGACCCATCATAGGCGAGGCTGAAGGAGGGACCACGAGTCGACCGGATCTCTTTGAAAAGAAGGACAACCATAGGACTTTGGACCTTTGACCACCTAGGCACATATAACCCTCGCAAGTTCAGTGCCTAATGACAATAAAAATAAATAAGTTGAATTTATACTTTTCATGTTTGAAAATATTAGTGTTAATAAGCGGTGAGTATTCAGTCTTAGGGGTGTTGTGTTAAGTCGTTAGAGCAATAGAGTCTAGAAGAAATGGCAAAATTAATCTAATAATCGTTCCAATGTAACTCCAAAACTCAGATTATTACAATGAAAAATGACAACAAAATTATTTAATTTTTTTTTTTTTTTTTGTAGGAGAGTAGTGATTAAAACTGAGAAATAAGTACAGAGAAAAGCAAAGCACCCACTCGAGGCCTATAAAGCACCCTTCATTCAGGCAGCAATCCTCTCTGCTCCTTCTTACGACGTATTTAAGCCCCAGGGTTTGCCGATTGAACACGTTAGCCACCCCACCACTAACGTCCGAGTTAGACGTAGATGAGACTGTAATATTCCCTCAGAGGAAGTCATCAGCGTTTTGATTAAACCTACGGGAAGTAGAAACGAGGAAGTAAGTAATATCAAGTTGGAATTGGGAGAAATGCAAAAAGGAAATTATCGTCAACTAAGTATTTTTTTATTTTTAAATAAAGAAAAGCATCATCTCTTTTATTATTATTATTTATTAACTTCCACTTTTTGCAACTTAGGCTAATTGGGACGGGTTATCTACAGAGTACCACCCTTTTCTAGCCAGGGTGGGATTTTAGGATGTTATTTAATGAATTTCGTCACTAAATAATTTCCTTTCCCTAGGCGAGAATCGAACTCGCCACTCTAGGTTTACCATCTCTTTTAGAAATAATTAACCAAAGTATGAATGAGAGTTGTGCTTAATAGAAAGGCAATGATACAAACCTCTGTGCATTTGTAGAAAGCTATTACACTGGTCTACAAAAAAAAAAAAAAAAAAAAATGTTCAAACCCATCAAAATGGTCTCCTCATATGACCACTGCTTTTCCACTGACAGAATGCCAAAAACGACATCAGGACTTGCCCTATGACTTACTAGACTTTTTGAAGGAACATTAACAACATATTCTCATACCTAAACAAAATTCAAATATACGACAAAATTTAACATAGAAATTAAGTAAGTTGTGTACAACAAGATTTCAAATTATATGCATTAATTGTATTATATGCATTTGTACACATGTGTATGTATATATATGCTTTATAAATTTATTAGATACCCTGAAGGAGGAAATTAGCCATTCATTACCATTTTCAGTCATTCATTTCATATAAATCATTCACCAACTATGCTCAACGCCAAATTTCTTTTTCCTATTTATTCTGAATGTTTACTTATTTTACATATGATATTTGTTATTGGTTTTTGGTATTTGTTATATATATTTCTTGTTATATCTTATTGATTTTACTTTTGTTATTTCACTTTGTACAAATTTGACTTTTGAAAGTGCAAATCACCTTTGATGTAATGTCCATAAATAAATAAATCTAATCCGTTTTTCCCAATTACCCACCACTTTGGGGGGAGTTCCCCCTACTTATGTTAATAACTTTTTTTATTGTTTGGAGAAATGAAAAAAATTATGATAACCTTTACGTTTATTCTGAGTGGCTATAGACCCGAAAAAGCCTAAAATACGTACATAAGGAGCTAGATTTTAGTGGAAAATGAAAAAAAAAATCATTAAAAGTGAAAAAAAAAAATCATTAAAAGTGATCAAGTTTTTAATTGTTTCACTTCTTTCTCACATATTCCAGCCCCCAGTCTACCACACCCTCCCCCAAGATAATTCAAACGACATTCTGTATGAATAAAGTATTATAACGTTATTAATATTGTTAAACCGAGGAAAGCATAGTTCTGTACCAAAATTCAAATAATATGATTATATTACATGCACATGACAGGAGTAACTTACAGAAAAGTCCGTCACGCAGGGGCTGTGTAAATTGAGTAGATTTTCCACATGTGTCACGTATTTGTATTATAAAAACATAAAAGTTCAATGAGAACAATATTTGGTATTTAGGCTTAAAATAAAATGGTTCCTGATATAACAGCTTATTGTGAATATGACACGAGTAGGTGTAATGGTTCACTTTAGGCCGAAAACTAAAAAATGCAATTATCTCGGCTATTAATCAAGTTATTGAAAATGACTTACATAGCAACATTTATAGAATATTGCATTTGTAATAAGATTGTTTCTATGCAATTGTTTGACCCAGCGCAAATAACGGAGATATAAAGAATTCTCGATACTTCTCCTATAAACCCCAACAAATATTAAAAATATATAGTAACAATAATACCTACAATAACTAAAATATGTAACAGCAATTAGGAAGTCTGTACTACACTGGTGCTCTTAATACATCAAAGGACGGAACACTAATGACGTATGGCATATCAATTAAATAAGAAATAATTTTGTATAATGATAGGAGAAAATAAACGGTATATACCTGAAACATAATCTTAAAGCATTCATATTATTTAATAATTAATAAATTCAAAATGGATTGAGTTAATTTGTTTTGTTGTACTTTTTTTGGAGTAGTAGTCCAGACAGCTGTTAATTTATGAAAGCGACAGCAAACTTAGCAAATATTTGAACTATAAGGGTTTTATTGACATATACATATTATTTCTAAACACAGACCGGTACAATAACTCAAGCGGGAACCGTAACTACGTTTCATATTTAATCCCTAGACATTTATTCTGATGGCAGTATATCAAAACGGAAACTAAAACAGACTTCCTCATAGAGTGAGGGGGGATAAACAGTGCAAAGAACAAAATGTTCGGATTAGGGCAGAATTAATGCTAGAATTATGACTGTTAGGGGGAATTAGAAGAGCTCACACCCCAAATACATAATCTCCAAAACGACATTCTGTTTAATATGTAGTGAGCCTGCCTCTTTATTAATTCCACACCAATAAATTTATAGCACATTTCATTTATGAATAATGGTAACAAATTTCTGTCTGTTCAACCAACTAGACAATTGGATAGATTTCTTCCACCAGAGTTTTAAATTAATATAAGCAGAGAACACATAATTTAAAAATTCCGACTAGCAGGGGCTGTGTAAACTAAACAGGTTTCCCACGTGCCTCAAGTATTTCCATTTGTCTCATCGACGTTTCAATGAAAAAAATACTTTGTATTTAGCCTTCAAATAAAGTGCTTCATGATATAACAGCTTATTGTAAATATGACATGAGTTGGAGTGGGGGTTTTCTGAAGGCCGAAAACTAAAAAATGCTAATATCTCGGTTAATAATTAAGATAGTTTTTTCACTATTGTTGTTCAAATAAGATTTGGCCCTATACAATTTTTCGATCCGACTCATAATAACGGAAATATTTTGAATTTACTAAATTCCCTCCTCTACCCCCCCCCTCACCCCAGTGACCGATTTAAGTCTTTAGCGAACTTGATCTTTATTTTTGCATAAAACGTTTAAATATTAAGTTTGATAACAATCAAACAAAAATTGCGTTATTTGCTGTAAAAATGTTAACAGACAAATATAAATATATAATTTGAACGGACCACATTTTCGTCATCTCCTAGATTAAGATCGATGGACATTTTTTCTAAAGGCAAATTTTCAAAAATGGCGTCATGAGTCGACCTCAATAGAGGAAAATCAGCTAACAAATATTTTGATCCTGATATATATCAAATGGAAATAATCAGCAACTATTGGGTCAATATTGCTTTGCATGTCAAAATTATATGCTAAAATGTTTATGTTAGGCAAAAATGGGTTTAATTATATTTTAATAAGCGTTGCATTTAATCTCACATGGTAATCCTCGAGTGGCGAGTTCGATTTCCGCCTGGGCAAGGGATTTTTCCCAATTATCCTTAGTAGCAAAAAGTGGACGTTAATAAATAATAATAATAATAATATTTTAATAATAACAGAAATAATTATGTTCTGATTTTTTATTTTAAGCATGTGTTATATTGTGACTTAATTAATCACTCTAAATCGAAAATGGGGCTCAGGTTAGCCATGCGAGTTAAAGCGTTGACCTTTATCTCACATGGCAAACCTAGAGTGGCGAGTTCGATTCCTTGGCAAAGGAAATTATTTAGTGACGAAATTCATTAAATAACGTCCTAAAATCCCACCCTGGCTAGAAAAGGGTGGTAACCTGTAGATAACCCGTCCCGATTAGCCTAAGTTGCAAAAAGTGGATGTTAATAAATAATAATAATAATAAATCGAAAATTTGTAGGAATTTCTTATATGAGTGGAAACATTCAAATCTATAAATATAACAAGAAAATAATACATACTTTTCGATTGTAAATTCATTATTATATTTTGTAAATTCATTAGTTCACGATGTTGTAAGTAAACTTCCCTAATTTACGTGGTGACCAGTTAGTGGGTTATTAAGATTTTGAACTGTACTTCTTATATGTTCGAATAAAATTAGGAAGCCAATCCACTCACAAAAAAAAAAAAAAAAAAAAAAAAAAAACGTTTATTTGGTCTCGCAGAATAAAAGTATGTACTTATTCACACAATATTTTTTAAATGAATAGTCAAAAAAGTTCACTACTTACAGAAGAAACAAAGGTAAAAGAGTCCGAAATTTTAAAATGCCACAAAAAACTGTTGATGAACACATTGAACTGGCTGTGGTCTGATATGTATGAATTCAGACTGTGGACTGGTAGATGACCGATGATAATGAAAAAGAATATTGATAAGACCACATTATCTACACCCCGCACAAAAAATTAGTACGATAGTTCATGACCTTATTTTTTTTATTCGTTATTAAAAAGAAACTTATTTATATTAAAATAATAAATAGAATTATTTCACAACAAATTTTTACTGAAGTTATTTTTAACACTAATGGAAAATTTGGACCTTGAGTAACAAAATCCTGCACAATAGGGAATATAAATGAACTCAGTATTAATATGGCTAGAAAAATTGAATGAAAATGACAATATCATTTTGGTTGAAGTTTTTAATGACAAGACTTTTTTTTTATTTTTCCTGTTTTCCACGCAGAGTATCCCTCTAACGTGGGAATTTATTTGAATGTTGTGGGCTCCATCCTTTGGATGCTACACACATAGACTTTCGGAAGTAAAAACAAACAGAAAACCTTGCAATTACTGAGGCACTGAAAACAATGCAACACATTTCAAGTGACAGGGAGACTAGTATAATCTACAAGGGCAGCAAAATTAACATAGACCGCATTTACAATAACGAAAACCATAACGAATACCGTAGACTGAAGAGATCGGAAGGTTAATTACACTATGTAGACAGAAAAATGTAATAGAGGACAAGACTTATGAATTAAATGACAGGTAAAGGATGGTCTTTTGTTGGGGAACAATATCACCATATAATTAGGTAATACAAATCTATCCATTAACAAAAAAAAATAAAACTACATAATAATTTTACTCGTTTCCTGACTTAATATGCGTCATAATGAAAGTAATATGTATGGAAAACATGATAAAACAGCAACATTACACACACACTCACATATATGTATATGTATAATAGCCCTTTATGTGGATGTTCCGAATCTAAACCTCCAATTACTAAGGGAATAAATAGGTTCTATTGATTCGATAAAATAAAATTACTATTTGAAAAGTCGGAAATATTAACATATGTTTGACCGAATATTCAAAGTGGGGTGGAGGGTCTTCTAAGTATTAATATTTTAAATAAAATTATTGCAAGTTTTAGCCCAGTCATACTGATCTCCAAGGATGGATGGATGAAATGGAAAATAATCAAAGGCTAGGCCTTCTAAAGGAGTGATTCTGAAATTTAAAAAAAACAAAACAAAAAACAGACTTTGATTTACATTCTACTTTTGATGTTTTCATTTATTTGTACAGTTGATTAACATTTTAGAGTTCTTGTTGAATGAATAAATAAGCACGCGATTATGGTATTCACAGTAACTAACATAATAATAACACACTTATCCCAAAATAATGATTCAATTTTGGGATAAATAATAAACTTAATCAGGGATTTCCAAACTATTTTTGGGCAAGAGACCCCTTTTCCAAAATGAATTGATACCTGGGACCCACCCCACAGCCAAATTATTTTAAAATTTCTATATCTAGTTTTTTTTTCCTATTGAGTTAGAAATTTATAAACTTTGCGGTTGGTTAAGTGAGTAAACTTGGCATCATTTTCGCATAAAAATTTAACAAAATAAATAAACAAAATTTAGTAAATATCAAACGTAATTAATAGTTTTTAATATAAATTACGTAAAAATACTTTAATAGATAATTATTAAAAAAAACCCATTAAAATCGCATATTAAAGATTACAAAATTCAGTAACCTGGTGACTTTCTAGCAATCTAGCTAAATCGGGTTCAATATTGGTGTGTCAGAGCTTTAAATAGTTATTCTTATTACAAGTTGGTACACGTAACACAACTTGTTCAGTATCTTGAAAGTTTCAATAAGGAGTCGAGATACTGACCTCATCGGCTCCCAAAATCAGTTTTTGGAATCCCGGAACTAAATGAACTAAGTTGGCTGTCGTTTTGGGATTTTAAACTTATTTTGATATTCTATTGACGCAGCGGTACTGTTTAATGTGGTGAACTAAAACAGAATGCTTTTATTAGTGAAATGTTTTTGTTGCTTAAGACATGCACTCACAATGACATTACTGTTAGAACTAAAACTTAACCTCATTAAACAAGAGACCACTGTATGTTATATGTTTTAACATCTGGTACCTACTGATCTATTTACTGAACAGGTACAAAGGGAAACTAATAGAAAAAAGTCCGTCACGCAGGGGCTGCGTAAACTAAGCAGATTTTCCACGTGAAGTTTTACAATAGAAAAATGTCACGAGAGCGTTACGAAAACACTAGCTTTTGGCGGGAAACTCACTCTCGTCCATTATCCGCTTACATTTGATAAAAGACCAAATATCTCGGTTAATATTCAAGATAGAGAATAAATAATATAACAATATTATAGTAAATGTAATTTGCAATAAGATTGATTCTATACAATTTTTCGATCCGACGTATAGTAACGGAGACATTTCGAAAATCCTCCGCTCAAACCCCCCTCCCCCCTTCCCACTGGTCCGATTTCAGCCATTAACGAACTTGATCTGTTTTTTTTTGCATAAAACGTTTAAATATCGAGTTTGGTAACGATCAAACAAAAATTGCGACCGCTAGAGCGTTAACAGACAAATGTATATATAATTTTGAACGAACCTCATTCTCGTCATCTCTTGGGTAGGATCGATGAACATTTGAATTTTTTTTTTGAATATCGTGTCATGAGTACGACCTCAATAGCTGATTTCCATGATGGGAAATCTGCTAAAAAGGGTGAAAAGAATTTTTGAAAATTTAGCCCAGTAATCCAAAAAGTAAGGTTTGCATAGATTCAGAAGTTTTGATAACTATAAGAACTTACTTGTCTTTCCTACATTAATTAGATAATTTGAGATCTGAATTAATATAACCAATGTATATTTTTGATGAGTTAATTTTTTTTGTACGCGGATATTAATATTCCCGGAAGACAGAACTGAGACAAATGGCAAATCAGAGCGTAGGCCTGCTATGAATTAAAAGCAAAGAGTAAATAAATCTAAGGAGCGATCTGCTGTGAATAATTCATTAGTGAACGAGAGAGAGAGTGAGATAGGAGTGTCGAAGATGGCCGGCGATTTGTCACATTTAGCCTCCAGGCCATAAGTTAGTTGCGCCACTCTCCTAATGCCCTAGCTGGCGAGACTCCTATCTGGGGAGGTAAAAGGTTTACCAACCACCCCTCGGCTCACAACTATGGGCTAAAAGAAAGCTGTTGTCGTTGGATACGGTCTCTGGACAAACGGCGCACCACTACCTATAACCTACAGCTGGAGAAATTATGACGGCACTGTATCTATGGCCTCTGCACTATATCGATTTTATCAAACATTGCTTCCGATCGTTTGTCTCCCAGGGCACCAGAGTCTTAATGGGTTCCACTCAAGGATGGGGCAAGTACCATCCTACTGTCTTGCCGTTAATATAACCACCCGTAGTAGCTGTAGCATAGTTACAGTCAGTGGCTTTCATCGCCTTCTCAAATGACTTGCAGAAAGGACATTGAAAAATGGCTCTCAGATGGTAATACGATTAATACAGGCGAATGAAGCCGTGCCCATGTTGGATACACTCTAGGAAGAAATTGTTAAAACGCTTTTACTAAAGTTCAACTGAACCAAGCATATTCCTATTCAAATTTGACTGCACAAGACAGAGGTAACTTATAGAATAGTCCGTCCCGCCGATTTGAGTGAAATTTCAATGAGAACAATATTTGGTATTTAGACTTCAAATAAAGAGCTTCATAATATAACAGCTTATTGTTGATATAACGTGAGTAGGAGTGGGGGTTTACTGAAGGCCGAAACTAAAAATGCTAATATCTTGGTTAATAATGAAGATAGTAAATAATCCTACATAACAACATTTATAGAACTTACATTTGCAATAAGATTGGTTCTATGCGATTTTTTGATCCGACCCATAATTCCGGAAATATTAAGAATTTTCGATTCTATCCCTATAAACCTTCTTCCCCCACTCGTCGGATTTCATCCATTAACGAACTCAATCTTTAATTTTATGTAAACCGATTAAATATCGAGTTTGGTAACGATCTAACAAAAATTGCGACCACTAGAGCGTTATCAGACAAGTGTATGTACACACACACACACACACACACACACACGCACACACACGCACGCACGCACGCACACACACACACACACACACACACACACACACACAGTTTTCAACGGACCACATTTTCGTTATCTCTTGGGTAGGATCGATGGACATTTGAAGAAACGTTTTGAAAATCTCGTCATGAGTACTGAATAGAGAGGATATAGATAGTTCAATAGCTCTTTTGGGGCTCGGGTAAGCCTCAGAGTGGGCCAGAAATCGGCTTGAGTACTCTTACTTGAACCTTGGGCAGTGACCATCTTTAGAATAACAAATTAACATAAAAACCCCAATATCCATTGCAAATAGTGTTACTAGATATAATAAAAAGTGAAGATGTAGGTTTAAAACGTATTAAGCTTAATTTCAAACCATTAACGAACATGATCTTCATTTTTGCATGAAACGATTACATATCGAGTTTGGTAACGATCAAGCCAAAAATGCACCGCTAGAGCGGCAACAGTCAAGACAAATAATAAATAATACGTATAATTTTGAACGGACCTCATTTTGAAAGTTGGCCTACGGGAAGTCCATTAAGAGAAATTCTTGAAAGGAAGACTTGAACTCAGCCATACTAAGTGACCTCACACTTATCACATAAAAATTTGAATAATTATAGTTTGTATGGAACGTTGGTATGTGTGTCAGCCTTAATGAAAATTGGGGGAAAAGGAGGAATAATGAAATACTTCAGACTCCTTTCATTTTGAAGACAACATATAAAACATCGGGATCATATATATGTCACTGCCAGAACAGGAAAAGGAAGCCAAGCTCCGAAGTCGGTATTAATAAATAATGGTGTTTGTGAATGATCTATTCTTAAATTGGATTAAAGATGCATTGGAATGAGTAGGTTAAATTCAACAAACATTCCGTCTTGCAAGAGCTACGTAAACTAAGCAGATTTCCCTCGATCTGGTATATAACGAAAAAATGCACAGAACAACAATTGTATTTGTAATTTTCAACCCCCCCTTTAAACCCCCACTATACCATGTCTCATTTCAGCCGTCAATATAATCTTCAATGTTGACAGAATAGGTTAAATGTCAAATATGGAATAGAACAAATAAACATCTTAATTGATGAAGTCATAACACAACGAATTTTCATGTATCTTGCATTATAAAGGTCTCTTGGAAACAATATTTGCTTAGAATAAAGTAGTTCATGATATAAGAGATTATATTAGCATTAAGAGATTCACTTAATGCTGGAAATTAAAAAATCCAAATGTCTCGGTTAATATTCATGATAGAGAAAATATGTATGCAACAACATTTATAGGTAATTTAATTTGCAGTAAGATGGTTATGTACAGATTTTCTACCCGACATATAGAGATAGTTCAAATTTTCAAAATTCTCTCCCCTAAATCCCCAACTTCCTATTGGTCAGGTCTCTGCCATTAATGAACTTGTTCTTTCTTTTTAAAACAATTAAACATCGAGTTCGGTAACGATCAAAGACAAATTGCGTTATACTAGAGCATTAAAACACACAAACACACACACACACACACACACACACATATATAATTTTGAATTGATCTCATTTTCGTTATTTCCTTTGAAGGAACGATGGACATTTGAGACAGTTTTTCGAAAATCACGTCATGAGTACAGCCTCAGTAGCTGATTTCCCTGAAGGGAAATCTGCTAAATTCATATAATCCAGAAGGTCATTGAATATTCCTCTAAGAAAAATACTTTACTTACGGCGTTAGTCATGGGTGGTTGGCGCCTCTCTCTCTCTCATCTCCTCTCTCTCTCTCTCTCTCTCTCTCTCCCCCCTTTCTCCTCTCTCTCTCTCTCTCTCTCCTTTCTCCTCTCTCTCCCGTGTAAGAATGTAGCTGTTAGGACTAAGAGGTTGTCAGGAGGGTGTATATTCCAGCCAGAGGCAGAGCTACCCTCACAGCAAGTCACTAAATCATCCCCGGGACCCCACAAACCAGGGACACACAAACGTGATGTCATAAGGGCAAAGTGGCCAAGGTGGGACGCCCCCCCCCCCTCACTGCAGAAATCTTGGATTCCATCCAATGGTGTTAGCTGTATTACGCGCTGCTCAGGCAGACATACACACATACAGAACCACTCACATTTTCTTTATTCGGATTATTCCTCCCCTTTCAACATTATTTATTGTTTTGTGGGTTTGCCCGCCCCCTTTTCTAGGGTGACTCTCTGGAATAGAGCTCTTAGAAATTCTCAAAGACAAAAACGTACAGATATTCTGCTAAGACTGATAACTTCCTATGTTTCCCCTGAGTTAAGTGAGTAGTCTGTGCAATAAAGAATATCTAGACTCATCAGCCAAAAGTATAAACAATATAGTAAGTGATAAATACGTCCTTTTTTACTCAGAGAAATAGTTTATTGGCTAATATATACAACATTTAGCCAGAGTCTGGCCTATTTGGTAATAGTTGATGTTGTTAGTATCACAGTGACCTAATGCAAATATAAATAAACACACCTGTAAAATAAGTAATTAATAAAACGTAAAAACTTTATTTTAAGTCTACTATCTATTGTAATAGTACCTATATTAATAATAGACTCCATACTTCATTAATACCATGTCGAATATAAATAAAGGGAATTTACATGTAACTAATAATGACGGAATTTATAAATACAAATATTTACATCCTCCAGTAATAATTGGAGATCCGCTAATAATAAATAACAGTTTATTTTCTTTGTCATAAAATATGTGTCTCACAGTGATAAATGAGTATTTAAATTTTACTCTGTGTAATGTAAATTCCGAATTTTACCAATTCCCAAACCACTGCCCTCTATAAACAAAATCTTTAGTCCCACGCGGCAAGAAAATGGTGGGAGAAGGGTGGGAAAAGGGTGGGGGAGGGGGGGATTACTATTTATAATAATAATAAATTTTCATAGTCATCTAAAACGCCTTTGAAAAAAATAAAAACTCAAAGCCATCTTAACAACTCAGTATATCCCGAATGGTATGTCATCTTTTCGATTTCATTCTACCAATGAGTAATTAGTGTTAATTAAATAGATAATTGAGGAATATTCCCTAATTGAGACTAGTAATAAAATAAGTAACAAGTATTCCTATAAGAAGACCTAAAAGATTTGGGTCTTCTGAATTCTTCAAGGGATCATTCATAAAACATTTTCAGGAGATCGATTTACGGTCTTTACTCCAAACATGTGGTAATCCGCATACATTTGCAGAGAAAGGCAGTTTTGATGTCCTGGTGAAACTGACTCATTTCAAGAATAGCTCTAGGGGGACGAGACAAATAATTTTTGAAATATTGATGGTCGTGTACGACAGTGAAACGTTGATTTTCACACATGGAAACTGGAGAGACGCTGGTGGTCAGTATACATGAGACCTTTAGGGAGAGGAGATGGCGCATTATAACCATCTCCGAACATATGGATGGTGCAGTTTGTAAGCATGGAAGAATCCTGAAGAAGCTACTGTAGGTGAGTATAATGCAGCGTTGCAATCCTGTGCTTGAGGAGGAAGAGCAATTAGAACTATGTCCAAGTAAGAATGGCCTAATTACGTGGAGGATGACTTTCGGAGGTTGGGCAACCGAATTGGCAAATGGTTTGCTAGAAAGTCGATGGATTGCTAAAAGACGCCTAGAGAAATGGCCACCTGCAGTGGTGACAGAGGCCAAAGTCTACCAAGTTAGTATGTGATAAAAGTTACTTCAAGAGAAACAATATGGTTAGCTAGTAGTCGGCATTATGAGCATTTCTTAGAACTACTTTACAGTAAACCGTCTCCCCGAAAAACAGATGTCCCACTAAGATTTTTACATCCATTCATGAAACAGAAATCCTTATCTAAAACCCTAAACATTAGCACAGAGGCAAATGAAGTGCTTTTCCTTCTTTATGACGAGAAGAGAACGACCGTATGTTTATTAAACAATATTTTTTCTCTTCCTGAGCTCTGTGGATACAATGCCACATGTTGTTTCGACTTGTGTGGTCCACTGGCTATTCGGGAAGGTCGGATTGTGGGAAAGTACATCCCATTAAACAGGGATACTAGAGGCTCATCTTTAAAAACATAAAACTAAGTAGCCTACAAATATGATACTGAAGAAGCCCTTTCGGCTAAACATTAAGGGCTGATAAAATAAATGTCTAAGGGGTAGAAACCCAAACAACTGACGACATATGGCAACGTATAACCACCCACAAAGGGTGGGCAATATTTACATTATATGATAGACTTTACAAATGTTTCAAGTGGGAGGCATGTGAGATATAAACAATACTTTTTCTCCCTTGAAGCGTGAAAACAAATAAATGCCGAGTTCGAAGAATTCAGACATTATAAAAAAAAAAAATAGGAGGGGAGGCTATATTCCAGCGATATATCCATTGGAAATGGATAAACGCCAGAGGGTTATTTTTATACATATATAATTTTTCAAAAATTAACTTAAAATTCATATAAAATCCATAAATATTGTTATTCTATGATAATTATAATGTTAACACCTGGTCAGTGCAAGGTCAAATGCTGTGTGGTAGAGTCTGTACGCAGTCATCAGTCCAAGAGTTTTTTAAAAAATGAACTTTATATCAATGCATTTTTCCATCTGGAAAGGCTATAGAGATTTGAAGGCATAAAGGCTCAGGACACCTTAGACGGATTAAGTAGGAGGTCAAATGGTCCCGTTTCTGGCATGCCCAGGTTTTTTGAGGCGGGATTGTAGACCAAAGATAGGTTTTCCATTAATCTAGAAGCTTCTCAATTGCACGACGATGCTGAGCGGACAATAAGGGACTGGATGATGTCCAAAATCGAAGTCCTGTAACTAGACAAGTGTATAGGGATTAATGAGGTATCAGTGTTTTGAAAAATAAGCTGTACTGCTGAATCGTGATTTTAATCATTACAAACCAATATCTCAGAAAGATATTGACGATACAGTAAGTGTTAACATTTTCGTGCGATATTTTGTCGGTTAACTTGATAGATTTTAGACGAAAGGTTCTCGATTATTAGAACAGAAATGAGACAACAGAAAATCATGAAGTTAAAATACTAAAAATGATTAACTGGCACATCTGTTGTATAATTTTGAGATAATAATAAATACTACAGTTGATGAAAACAGACGGAGTGGAATAAAGATATGTAAAAAGTATTTTCCAAATTTTGAATATAATCTTCTGTCCAATTTTCAAAAGCCTTAACATCATTTATTAGGTCAAATTATTTTTTTCAATTAAAGTATGATTTTGATCTCATAAGTTAAATAGCTTTAGTCTATGGCTAATTGTTAGAATTTGGTATGATAAATTTGTAAGGATTTAAATTATGAATATTTAAAATTATGAATGGAACCACATGCCCCTGTGATAGTACTACAGAACAGATTGTTGAACATTTACTCTACAATTGCTCACTGGTAACACCAGTTCGACCAACATTATAAACAGAGGCGGGAAATGGCCAACAGACTAAAACATCTTACACAAAAAATACAACTCATTTCACAAAAATTACTCAAAAAATATTCTATGACATATGATTTCTAATTAAGAATGACATATTCTATGTAATAAACAAAGTAATGGATTAATGAAATAGGTGTTCTTGTACTTTAATAATCTAATTATGACAAATTTGTCATGACAATGGTTAATAAATGACTAATTCCTGGGATTTTCTTTTCTATCTTTTATTTACTTTTCACTTCCTTTCGTAGTTTCTTGAATTATTTTGTTAAAATTTTATTTTATTATTATACTTACCAATGTTATTAGTTTTATAGACAAAACGATGTTATATGCTCAATATGGAACATACAGCAAATATAGCCCCTATGTGAAAGTTCACAAAGGAAAAATGGGGGGGGGGATTTTAAGAATTTTATTAATACCTGAAAAAAAAAAAATAAATATATATATATATATATATATTAATCATATAGTTTACTGTTGTTTAGTATTTGTTGTAGAGGAAGCAAATAAAATTTCGAAACGTAAGCACCTTACTTTAGAATGTTTCGATTCTTCTAAATTATTACACACTCATACCTAACTGACAGAACCACTTGTTTAACTTGTAACATTTTCTTAACGATGAGACATATACTGACAGATTGAGAAATCATCAGGCACTTACAAGAACTTTTGACCGAAGGCAGGCCATACATCAACAACATATTCTCATCCTTACACAAAATTCATATATACGACTAAATTTAACATACACATTAAGCCTGTGGTGTACAACAGGATTTCAAATTACGTATATGCAATAATTGTATTATATGCATTTTTTTTATATATATACTACAGCTACCCTGTAGAGGGAAATTACGACAATCATTACAAAAGTGCCATTTTCGGCCATTCATTTCCTTTTAATCATTCACCAACTATTCTCATCACCAATTTCTTTTCTGATGATCCGAATTTTCTGATTATAACTTGAATTAAGCATGAGTTCATTTATTAAATGTATATTTATTTTACTTTTGTTACTTGAATCTGTACAATTTTTAAAGGGCAAGTGACCATTGGTGTGATGTCCAGAAATAAATAAAACAAAAATAGAATGTTACGATTTCAGCTTAGTTAAACACAATTAAGTCAGCATGTTTAAACACAATTAAGTCAGCATCATTAAACAGAATTAAGTCAGGATCTTTAAACACAATTAAGTCCGAATGTTCAAATACAATTAAGTCCGAATGTTCAAATACAATTAAGTCTGCATCTTTAAACACAAATAAATCAGAATCTTTAAACACAATTAAGTCAGAATCTTTAAACGCAATTAAGTCTCCATGTTTAAACACAAATAAATCAGAATCTTTTAACACAATTAAGTCAGGATCTTTAAACACAATTAAGACCGAATGTTCAAATACAATTAAGTCTGCATCTTTAAACACAAATAAATCAGAATCTTTAAACACAATTAAGTCAGAATCTTTAAACACAATTAAGTCCGAATGTTCAAATACAATTAAGTCTGCATCTTTAAACACAAATAAATCAGAATCTTTAAATACAAATAAATCAGAATCTTTAAACACAATTAAGTCAGAATCTTAAAACAGAATTAAGTCAGCATCTTAAAACACAGTCAAGTCTGGATTTTTAAACACAATTTAATTAGCGCGTGCTACATGAATGTTACATGAACACACTCCAAACACAATTTGATGACTATATTTAACCACTTGTTGCTTTTATATCTAAGGGAGTCTAATAACTAGTAGCTTATAGCCCAATATGTGCCTTGGTTACCTTATGTTTCATGTTGGTGGACCTTAAGAGGCAAAGGGGACAGCTAAGACGACAAGGTGGGTCCAGTAGACGGATGTAGGTGTAAGGAGGAAGCTCCCAATCAGAGGGCAAGCAGGCCTCCTCCTTAGAGGGCAATTGGAGTTAAGGTGTCTTCCTCAATCTGCTCCTATTACCTTTGCCTGCCACCAGCTCCCACGGGGTCAACGGTCAAGGGTATCAACAGCCAATACTACATCTTCCCGCGCCCGCCATTATCACAGCAGTCACTACTTTAACGCATAAAGGTCTTACATCATCTCACACCTATATAAAGGTAAAAAATATAAAAAAAGTCCGTAACGCAGGGGCTGTGAAAACTAAGCACATTTCCCTCCTGAAGTTTAATAGATAGAACAATAGATAAATCTACAAACTGGTAACACAACACCACCGTGAATATTAACTGAATAAATACAAACGTTAATAATAAATCATTCAGTCAATTTTAATAATTTCCTGACAGGAAGCGACTGAAATGTAAACAGATCTGCCAACCCGTCATTAAAAAGAAAAGCAATTACTGGCATATATCAGAATATAAAACATTAATTTAATTGAAAACCAATGACTATACCTAGTACTATAATTTATAATGAATCAGAATAATTTTTATCTAAATTTAGTATCCAAGAACTTAAAGACAAGGGGGGGGTCACCAGAAGATATTTGCATGTATCTCGTATAATAAAAGTCTCTTGAAAACAATATTTGGTATTTAAGCATGGAATAAAGTGGTTTATTATATAACAGAGTATTGTTTATGAAAAATGAGTAGAAGTGTAGGTTTTCTGAAGGCTGAAAACTGAAAAAAGAAACTATATCGGTTAATATTCAAGACAGAGAATGAATGTATATAACAATATTTAAAGTACATTTAATTTGCAAAAAGGTTGATTCTATACACTTCTTCGATCAAACGTATAGTATCTCAGATATTTCGGATTTTCCAATTCTCCACCTCCAACCCCGCTCTTCCCCTGGTCCGATTTCACCCGTTAACGAATTCGATTTTTCTTTTCACGTAAAACGACTAAATATCGAGTTTGGTAACGATCTAACAATAACTGCGACCGCTAGAGCGGCAACAGACCGCTATATATACACATACACACACACAACACACACACATACACACACACACACACACACACACAATTTTGAGCGGACCTCATTTTCTCCATCTCCTTAGTAGGTCATTTGAAGAAACATTTCGAGAATCGCGTCATCAGTACGACCTCAATAAAAAAAAAGTTCGTCACGCAGGGGCTGCGTAAACAAAGCAGATTTCCCACGTGCTGGTATAACACACTAGTGATCTCATCTCACTGCCTATTCTACAAGAAGATACGAATTAATCTTAATAGCTTAATATTTGTGTTAAGAAAACTGCACAGAAGAACAATTGTAGAGCATCAATAGTTTAACAACATTGCTTCTACCACCTTTTCCGATCCGAGACAAAATTACGGAGATATTTCGAAATCTCCCCCTCTAAACCCTATACCATTCCACCCCCGACTTCAACCATTGACTAACACCATCTTCAGTGTGTAATGAAACAGTTAAATATCCAGTATGGCTATAAAAGATATAATTATTCTCGATTTATGAACTCAAAATCTTAATTTATGACATCATCGCACTACTTATTTCCATGTATCTCACACAGTAAACGTTTAATGAAAACAATATTTGGTATTTAATCTTAGAATAAAGTTGTTCATGATATGACAGCTTATTGTTAATGTGACATGAGCAGGAATCCCCATTCCTTTTTAGTTTCCAATTAGTTTGGTTTCCAAATACCTTGGTTAATATTCATGATGGAGAAAATATCTATATAACAAAATTTATAGGTATTTTAATTAGCATAGTATTGGTTAATGTACAATTTTTCGATACAAATTATAGTAACGCAGATATTTCAAATTTTCGCTTTGTGCTACTGCGGCTAATTGGGGCGGGTTATCAACAAGTGTTATCCAATAAATATTTCACCCAGTCGGATCAGTAACAGTTTTGTCAAAACAATAATACTTCTCATAAAATCTCGAATCAATTCCACTAAGAAACTGAAGTATGTGCATATGTTACAGGAATGAGGTAGAATGATATGTACAATGCTATGTAATGTATATATTGCCAGCCTTACACATGTATATAATTTCATTACTTCCTTCTAAAACCATTAATTCAATTTGGTTCGTGTACAGACTGATTTATAGAGGCCTAAGTGAGATCAAAGGGGCAATACATTTCATTACAAAATTGACCACTTTCAAAATGAAAGGCATTATAACGGCTGATAGCAGGATTAAAATTTCAATAAAAAAAAGTTGGATGAGGGCAAGAAGAAAGAGACGGTTATACAATAAAAAAAATTGAGGAAAAAACCAGCGGGTACCTTGATATGAAAGTTTGGGCAGCTCCTGGCTAGGGAACCCTGTAATATCGGGCAAAATTAAAAACACCGCCATCTCAAAGAGACCCACGCACGACTGGATACCGCATTAAACAAATGGAAAATGCCGACAGTGAGAGAGAAAGAGAGAGAGAACTCGTCTCTCTAACGATATCTCTAATCTGTTTTTTTCTCTTTTTACATCTTTTTTTTTTTAATTCAAAAAACACATAACTGAATTAGAGGACTTAAAAACCTCGCAGGGTAGAGGGCCGCAGATTTATTAGCAGAGACTAGAATTAATACAGCAGAATTCCGTTTGGTGTAAAACATGCAAAGGAGATTAGGGAGGACTTTGAGCTCCAATCAACTCCTAACTACCCTTACATTTTTTATTCCAAACAGCATTTCTCTTGGTCGCCATTCTCTCTCATTGGGCACCAATTTGCTACAGCTGGATATTTAATCTATTAATAGTTTATGTTTTGAAGATATTTATGTACATATAACGTCTGCATAAGTCCCATTAGACTAATCATTCTCCTAACGAGGCAACTAGATAGGCAACACCTTAACGTGATATTGGTTGAGAAGAAAAATAATCAAAAAATAACCTATTACTATAAAGACAGCGCTAATGAAATTCATACTGTCAGAAGTACAAAGTTAACAGTCCGTCACGCAGGTGCTGCGTAAACTAAGCAGTTTTCCCAACATGTTGAACAGAAACACCTCTGATCGCATTTCCGTATATATTCTCTATTTCCAACAACAACAAGAACCCGATAAGTAGACATGGGTCATCAATAAAATCGTAATTAAGCTCTCTAAATATTTTAGTTTTGAACATGATTTGCTCATTCCTATCAGCAGTATGCAACTAGGCTATCTTGATAATTAAACACTACAATTTAGAAATGTCCAACGAAGTCAATTAACGCGTCACAGTAAACAAATAAACAAAAGTAAATACGTATGTGTTGAACAGTACTAATCAGGTTAAATTATAAAGAATTTTAGAAGTGTAAGTACCTGAAAACAATTAATAAAAAAAAATGTATTATTTCATTGTACATAGTAGGTTAATATTATGTCACTAATTATTATTATTATATATATATATATATATATATATATATATATATATATATATGTATGTACGTATATATATATTTTTTTTTCTTTTTGTATATTATTAGTAATATTACTAACACTAAATGGGCCTGACTCAGACTAAAATATGTATACATTAAAATTTAATGTTGTTATTAAAAAAAAAAAAAAAAATATATTTTAGGAAAGGAAAAAATTCATAGAGCAACAATTGTAGTGCATTCTTATTTTAACCAGATTTATGACATCAACATACATCATTTTTCGATTCGACACATAATAACGCTGATATTTTGAATTTTCGAATTGCCCTCTAACTCCCCCTTTTTCTGGTCCGATTTTTGCCAATGACAAATATGATCTTTAGTTTTGACTGAAACGGTTAAATATCGAGTATGGTAGAGGTCAAATGAACACTTTCGAGTAAAGAACGAAAAATCTTAATTGATATATCTCGCATATATCTCGAATAATGAATGTCTCTTGAAAAGAATATTTGGTATTCAAGCATAAAAAAAGGTTCGTGGTATAACAGCTTATTGTTAACAGGACATGAGAAGGAGTGGGGGTTTACTTAAAGATGAACACTTAAAAATCAAAATATATCGGTTAATATTCATGATAGAGAAAATATGTATAACGCAAATTTTAGATGTATTTTAATTTGTAATAAGATTTCAACGGATATATTTCAAAGTTTCAAAATTTTCCCCTTTTGAATTAAATTAGGTAATGGAATTTGCTATAAGGTTTGTTCCATAGATTTTTAACTAGTTTGATATTTAATTTTACACGAAAGCATTATATATCGAGTTTGGTAAGACAATAATTTCGGCCACTAGAGCGGTAACAGAAATATATATATATATATATATATATATATATATATATATATATATATATATATATATATATATATATAACTATATATATATATTATCGATGAAGATTTGTGGAAATTTTTCGAAAATCACACCATGAGTACAACCTCAATAGCTAATATTCCTTAAGGGAAACTAAAATGTTGCAGCTCTGATGTTGATCCAGTACCTGAAAATGGTACGGTGTACTCAACAAGTTAACGTGCATTGGAGTCACCCTTTTTGTAAAAAGGCATTTTTATTCCTCGAACACTTCTCATAAACCGTATCTGGGATAGTTTATATCTTTATAAGTCCGATTTAAAGAGAAATATAGATGAAAAGTCATTATAATAAATATCATTTTAAAAAACTAAATAAATAAAAACGAAGAAAAAAGACACAAATATAAGTAACGGCCTGGGGAAAATCGCCAAGGATTTGTCCTACAAAATATTGCAGAGTTTTATATGTGGGCCGAAGAAGCACATCATAAGCACGTATGATATATCCTCATCAGCTAGAAGATTGAGATAAAGTCTTGTGGAAGCATTTAAGTAAGGCCCTATCCCCACAAGGCCATAAATACGGGTTATGGGGGTGAGTGGAGACAAACCGGGGGAAGACAGGTGGGCCGAAGATCTGTCTTCATGGAGCTAGCTTCTAACCAGAAAATATGGGCCTGCTCTTCGTGAAGTGTCTGCCTCTCTCTCTCTCCCACTCTACCAGCCACACACATGCACTTAACGAGGAGACTCTTACACTCCACCTGATCACTTTCAGCAGATTTCCTTGAAGGCAAATCTGCTATTGAGGTTGTATTCATGGGGCGATTTTCGAAACATTTCTTCAAATGTCCATCGATCCTAGCCAGGAGATAACGAAAATGAGATCCTTTCAAAATTATATGTATGTGTATATCTTTTTATATATATATATATATATATATATATATATATCTATATATAGGAAAAAAGTCACGTGGGTAGAAATGAAAACTACGTAACTAGTTAGCCAACCCAATTCATTCTACATTCTGATTTCATTCCAGCAATACCTCTTACTTTATTTATTTTATCATTTGGACTTAATTAAAATTTTCAAACTAATGCATCGGTTTATCAGTCTGTAAGTAGTTTTAATTTTATGTAATCACTCTTGTACCATAGTATAACATATATGTATGTATGTACACATATATACATGCATTCATTTCGTATGAAAAAAAAATCCTGCATCAAATAAACTAACCCCTTTTCTCTCATTAATATGCATGTATAATTGCAGGCCTTGACGAAGATAATCAATTTCACCGAAACGTTGGAAAACTGAAGAAGTTTCATTTCAACCCGGGTGACCGACAATAGATTGTTTCAAATGCAAGTTTTATGCTTTTTTGTGTACTTCAAAACTGTGCAATCACATTTTTTTAATAAGTCATATTTTTCAACAAATAATCCCTCACTCTTGTTTTTGAAATTTGTTTTATAATGCATCATATAGCACACTTAACAACAAATTCAACCACCCAACCATTATATATATATATATATATATATATATATATATATATATATATATATATATATCTTATATATAAAAATGAATGTTTGTCTGTATGTCCTTTATAGAATCGTAAACGGCTGAACCGAATTCTATGAAACTTGGTATGTATATTACTACTAAAACAGGTTAGGTTTCTGGCTATATTAATATTCTCTGAGACGAACAGGAGTGGGGGTTATAAGGGTGGCCTAAAATTAAAAATAGCGATATTTCGTCTCCTATTGGTTTTTTGGCAAATATGCACATGATAAAAGTTGTTTAATTTGTTATTTAGAGTAACTTTTGTTATATACTCTTTCGTCGTATACCGATGTATAAATGAGTCATACGCAAAAAACTTTAGTGTAACAGGAGAAATTATACAACTAGACGTATTATGGCGGGAATGCACAAATATGTTATAATCACTTCTGCCCCACCCCTCCCGACCTCACATTGGCTTATGTTTACATGGGATTTGATGCTTATACTTTTAGTAATGTAGAGTTTTTTTAAGAAATGTGAATTTTGGAAAATGTTTTTACGTTTCGGTGGAAAATGTAAAAATATTGTACAAAGTAAAGCCCAAAAACCAATACCACCGTCATTCAACCTCAAATGGGTACCTTTTGTATATGATAAAGTAGTGTTCCAAACCATTTTTTCAAAAACAAGGTTTAAAATACCTTCATTGTACATCGCTGTGCGCACACCTCGTTCATCACTCATTAACTTCAACATATACGGTTGAAGTGGACGTTATACACGTATATGCCATATGATTCATTATAAAACAAATTTTAATAACTGAAGGGGCGGGCAAAAATTTTGAAAAATATACCATTTAAACAAAAATCTGTTATTCTACTTCAAGGGTTCTACCACCTTTTGACTTGAAATTTACAAGAGGATCCCAAACGAAATACAAGAATAAGTGGATATTTAAAAATATGAACATTTCCGTTTTAGGAGTTTTTCGCGATAGTATAGTACACCTCTCGTTCGTGTCTTAAGTAAAGGCAAAACTAAAGATAACGAAGGAAGGTAGCAACGAGACTGGAATGGGGGGAGGGGGTTGAAGAAAAAGCGAAACAGAAAAGCGCACTCAGGCGAGCCTAAGGTAGAAACTCTCTAAAACGTTTCTGCGCCGGTTGAGGGGGTCCGAGGGGCAATAGATAAAATTACCCCCCCCTTCACCCCCAGCAGGGGAGCACTCAGCCGGGGGGGGGGGAGGGGAGGTTTGTTTTAATTTAGCCCCTGACTCTGGGGGGGGGGGAGGTCGGCTGAGATATGGAATGGAAAATTAAAAGCGATACAGGCTGGATAAGAACTATGGCCTGGATTGATTAGTCATACTAACCGGACGGAAAACATTTACCCCTCTGAGCATTTCTCACCCCCACCCCTCCCTCATCACTTCACTTCACTTCAAACTCTCAAAGCTTAAAACACTTAAGAGACCACCTTCTCATAAATCAAGCAAGGAAAAAAAAAACCTAACCTATTATTAATTTTAACTGAATATTAATCCTTGACAGGCTCTCAGGCCTTAATTTTCCTACTAGTGCAGAGTATATCATTAAAATTACAAATTAAACGTCCAAGCTAATTAGTTCACTCATTCTTCGAAATTCTCAAAAGCCACTGTCGTAAAGAAGTAAGTTTATAAAGTAAATGAGAATCTCAATTGAAATGTACGACTTTCTGAAATTGATTAGTTCAAAACTTGTTCCTTCTACAAATTACACCTGAGCTGAAATGATGCCTGGTGCCTTCTCCTACCTCAATATCAACAAGGCAGGAGAGGGCACCAGGTTGAGGCATGTCTCAGGTGCCTCTCTCATCGCTCTCCGATCCCGAGGCCTCAGTCACAGCGAATCCTTGGTTCCAGTAACATCGTTGTGAAGAAATCACAATCTTTGTGAAGAAGTCATTGTCTTTTTTTCACATTTGTGTGAACTATAGAAAAGAAAATTCAGAAAACCCAAACATGAGTGCAATCTTGATTTAACTAGGTTGCACTTGGAGTTTAATGAAAGGGGTTAACATGAAAAGTTTTTTTTTTTTTTTTTTTTTTAAATTCCATTTGGTTGAGATCATCTAAGTATTGGCGATATCTCAATTCTCCTGCTTTTTGAATATTTTAATCATTTGGTACAGACATATTTCAGCTGATTTATTTTGTTCATTAACAGTGAAAATGCCCGACTTTTTATGGTCTGTCACTATTAATTTATTAATATAACATTAACTTGTATTACTAATTTATTTTCAATTTTATGTAAAATTATTTATCGAGATCGGTTATCAATAGGCTTGGAGCTGCCGGTAGTAATTTTTGTTTGTTCGTTTCCAACCTGTATTTTTAAGCGGTTCATGTAAAACAGAAGATTAAGTTTGTCAATGGCTGAAATAGGACAAGGAGGGGTTACAGGGGGAAATAGGAAAATTCGAAATATCTCTGTTATTCACATAACCAATCATTGAAAATTTAATTGTCTATAAATGATGTTTTACGAATTCTTTTAACACTGCAATATTAAGGGAGTATTTTTTTTTTTTTTTGGACCAGCAATTTATTGCCACGTCTATCTATCTCACGAAAACAACAAGCTAATATATCATAAAAAGTCTTATTATGCGTTTATCATAGAATATTGTTTCAAAAGATCTTCATTAGATAAAATACACTCAAATATGTTATATGTGACACCCTTAATTAAGATTTTACCTTTCATGTTGCACTCGAAAATGTTCATTTAAAACATACCATATTTAACCCTTTCATGCAACTCTAAAGTTTAACAAAACACTCGTTTATGGCTTAAATCGGAGCAAAAAGAAGGCGGAGAGTTCGATAATTCTTCATATCACAGTTATTATGTGTCGGGTCAAAAAATGATTTAGAAGCAATCTTGTTAAACATTTAATGCACATAGCTCAAATAGAACTTTATATTTTCTTGTTTTCAGCCTTCAGTAAACCCCTACTTTTCCACGTAAAGTTGATTAACGTAAAGTGGATTAACTGACAATGAACGTCTCATGTCGAGATTACATTTTAATTCCTGTTTACATAGACTTCTTAATGTAAGATGAAATCACCAGTGTGTCAATATTTGGGAAATATGCTAATTTTGTTTTCTATATTCAAAAGAACCTGTCACTCAGACGTTTGTTAAGCTAAGCACATTCCGAAGTGGCGGAATGACTGACCGATAAGAACAAATAAAATTGAGCCAAAGAATATCCCTTTCTAAAATAATCCCGGAGTTCGATGAACTCAGTTTAAAGATGTATTTAAAATTTCTTTCTTATCAATACCCCTAAGATAAGGAGAGAAACTAAGATAGGTATATATAACCCATTCTAAACATAATTATACAGATATCACAGAACAATAATTCATTGGCCTCATACAGCTTTGTTGCGAGGGAGCTTTTTCCCCCCTTTTTTTTAATGTGTCTCAATTGCATTATAATGCTGACTTGGTACATGTGAAAGGGGGGGGGGGATTCGTCCGAGGTCTAAGAACTTCTGACCTCTTATTGAAGATTCCAGAATCACAAAACGAAAATAAATAATTATACTCATAGTACAAAATTCTAGGGATAACCCAGGTGGAAAGGGCTGGAAAAGATTAAAGATCGTTTAAATGAAATTTTAAAGTAAAAAAGTCCCACACGGGCTGTGTAAACGACGCAGATTTCCCACATGTGCCATGTATTTACAATTATCTGAAAAAGTAAAATTTCAATGAGAACAATTTTTGGTATTTAAGCGTTAAATAAAATAGTTGTTTATGATATAACAGCTTACTGATAACACATAAGTAGGAATGGGGGTTTCCTGAAGGCCGAAAACTAAAAATAAGAGAAATCTGCTAAAATGGGAATATATCGGTTAATAATCAAGTTAGTTTAAATACGCATATGCAAATATTTAATTTTCAAAAAGATTTATCTATTACCCTTTTTTGGTCAGACGTATAATAACGGAGATATTTAGAATTTTTGAAATTCATCTCACGATTTTTAATTGAGGTCACTTCTGAAGAATGTGAGCAATGTTTACTGAAGTCTAGAATATTTGTTTTCGACACGATCATAGCTAGCTTACTAGCCATTAACCAATCAGATAATGATTTAATAGTAGAAGAGCCATCTTGTATCAGTTTCTCTGGGTCTGTACCTTTTATAATTATACAGGCATTGTCAGTAGAAAATAAAATAAAATTTTATTTGGACCAATACATAAGTATTATACACAAATGGATGTTATTATACAAGATTTGTTACAAAATTAAGAGATTTTGGTACAACTTCGGACGTAGTCGTCCTTCAGTCATTGTACCTAAATTATAATGAGTTGCTCCACTTGGCATAGGGAGTCTGCTATGATACTTCCTTACAAGTTGTTGAAGATGTACTGAAATTGGAGAAAACCTCCAATTCCCAGTTGATTTGGCTGTTCCTAACAAACCAGGGAGCATTCGCCGCTATTCGAAGTACTTTGCTCTGGAAGGAGTGTAGTCATTGTCGGTATAAAGAATAGATTTTGTTGGTTTGAGGTTAGCTAGAAGGACGTTTATATGTATTGATAATAGTAATGGACCTAGTATTGAACCTTGGGGAACACCTCATGTAATATTTTGCCATTCTGAATTAATTTTTTATCTGCTGTTATTATCATGATGAAATTTGAAAAAAATATTAAACTTTACCTATAAGGGGCATGTATCTACATAACGCATTTGCATAATAAATTCTAATGATATCTAGGGCGTTAATGTGAAAATGTATGGGGTCGTTAATGCTTAATTTTATTGTCTGAGGCTTGCAGAAAAGTCGTCTTAATTACCCTGGTGTATTAAAAGTATACTCGGTGGTGGAGTGGCTTTAAGAGTGGGGTTGTCAACAAGATCCAATTCTGTAGGAGCGCAAGAAGGGGATTAATGCTTTGCGGCGACAATTAATAAGGACTAGGCGATCAAAACAGCCGCAAAAAGTGCCTAAGATAAAGGCCCCAGCATCGGGATAAAGGAACAATACCGGGATGGGGGTGGAACGGGTGTTTTCGAAAAGCCCCATAAAGAGGACACAAAAGGCTCAGCGGAGCATCACCTGACTCCCAGGGACTTAATGTTCCCTTTATGTAGATCTAGGTTTTACCGAGCCACCCCCCACAGTTCGGGTTTAACGCATCATCCCCTCAACATTAACCCCCTCCATCCCCTTCTACACCCCCCCCCTGGGGTTTTTACACCGGACAGGAGTGGGGGAAGTGAGTTTTTATTGAAGGAGCCTCTTCTTATCCCCTGATTTTTTTTCTCCTTTTTTATTTTCTTTTTTTTTTTACTCTTCATCCCTCGTTAAGTAGCAGTAAAATGGGGAGATGTATATCAATTTGTGTTACTCCTACTTTTCATCCCTCTCTTACATCAAATCGTCGTAAAAATACATCTTCTTAACACTGTAGTAAGAGGAAAGCGCCCACAGAATTTAGAAGACTCAATTTTATTTCCCATAAAAGTGCTTTGGAACTTTTTTGAGATTAGATTAATAGTCCGTATTATTCTCTATCAGAATTTTTTATTTGATTTCGTAGCTGAAAATATCTCATGGCCCTCTCATTCAAGTAGCGTATTACCTAGTTTTACAGATCTATCGGAAGAGCAGCCTGAAAATCGAAGTGTCTTTCATTTGTGTATTTAATTATTAATTTTATTCATTTAATTATTTTTTTATTTTACTCATTGTTCTGTACAAGGATCCGCTAAATACCACTCGGCACCGTACAAGAAGGGTACCCACTTCGAAATACAAAATAAAGTCCATCCCTGGGGCTGCGTTAACTAAGCAGATTTCCCACATGCGTCGTTTATTTACATTTATCTCAAAACGTTAATGTTCTATGTGAAGATTATTAAGTATTTAGGCTTTAAATAAAGTACTTCATAGTATAACTGCTTATTGCTAATATGAGATGAGTAGGAGTGGGGGTTTACTGATTGCAGAAAACTAAAAAATGCAAATACGGTTAATAATTAAGATACTGAAAATACGTACAAGATTGGTACTATACAATTTCTCGATCCGACACTTAATAACAAAGATATTATACATTTTCGAAACCCCCCCCCCTCTAAACCCCTCCTCTTCCCTATCCAAATTGATCTCTCTTTTTACAAAAAAGGCTTATATATCAAGTTTGGTAACGATAAAACAAATATTGCGAAAGCTAGAGTGGTAACGGATAAATATATAGAAAGAATATCTATATACATGTACTGCATATATAATATATATAATTTTGAACGGACCCCATTTTCTTCATCTACTAGGTAGTATCTATAGCCGTTTGAAGAAATTTGTCGAAAATCGTGTCATGAGAACAACCCCAATAACTGATGTCCCTTAAGAGGAATCTACTAAAAGTGTGCCATGAAGGGCTGCGTAAACTAAACAGATTTCCCAAGTACGTTTGTGGGGGGTTCACTCAAGACTGAAAACAAGGAAGTGCTAATAGCTCGCATAATATTTCAGTTATAAAAAATGTAAAAATAATTATAGAGCATCAACAGTTTAACAATATTGGTTCTATAACATTTTTCATTGAAGGGATGACAAAATTAAAACTGTTTTAGGGTACAATATACCACATCGAATTGTAACCCGAGCCAAGTCCAATTCAATATGAATACGCATAATACAATAAACACCTGTAGAATACTGTAACTTCAATATTTTCCAAAAAAAGTACATTGGCAATTTGTTTCTATTCAAATTCATCAGACCAGAAAGACGTAAACAATCATGAAATTAATTACGTTCTAATCGCTTGATGATTTCATTGAACAATTGGAAGTGATTAGAGATGGATATAGCACAGAGGAATCCGAAACTACTTCGGGCTAGAAACCCCTATTCCAAAATGAACTAATAATACCTTTGACCCCAATAGCCAGATTACTTTAAAAATCCTATCTCTAGTTGTTTTTTTTTTATTGATACAAAATACTTACCACTTTAAAAACTTTGCGGTTGTTTAAATGAGTTAACTTAACATCAATTTTTCATCAAACTTTTACCAAAACAAAATTGACATGAAACAATATTAACTTTCCGTGTTTTTCATCTTTCACGAAATTGTTCACGCTCGACTTTTTGAGTTTCTTATAAGTACAACAATGATAATTCCAACTAAAATAGGAATAAGTCAGCTCTCATAACAATTGATATAAGTCATTCTTATAACAAGTTGGTATGCGTAACACAACTTATACAGTATCTTGAAAGTTCCAAATAAGAACTTTTTTTAATTAATAAGAGTCGATTTTTAGAACTCGTCGACCCCCAAAATCAGTTTTCGTTTATGTCGACTACTGGAAAACCGATTTTGGTCCCAAGGTTAGATATCGACCACTCTGGGGACTTCAAATTTATCACTTATTGAGTAAAGGTTAATTTTGCAGCATGAATAATGGAACCTTTATTCTGAAAATATAAACATTTATCAATACATATAGAATAAAAATGCACTAGGTGTGCAACATAATTACGACGATTTAAAAGGGATAACTTTTATTATATTCTAATAGACAAAGTACGGATATGAGAAAACCTTAATATTTAAGAAATATTTTCCATAAGATATTAATAAACTACAATATCAAGGTTTACACGAAGAGATAAATAGATTATTCTAAACAGAGATCTCGCCCATCACATTTGATGTGGAGCATAAACCAAATAAATAATAATATTCTGAAATAGATAGTCTTGGAAAAAATTCCTAAATCCGTAGAAAAAATCGACTCAAATGTACTCTGCAAAGGATAATGTTCTATAATTTTTGTATAACTCCAGTAGCTAAATTGAATAGTATGTGGAGAGCAATTGAAACGTAAAACCATTTTTTTGTTTTCTCTAAATTTCGAATAATGAATTGAGGAAACCTGTTAGTAAATTTACTCTAGAGGAGTTATTTATCAGGGCGGTATATAAAATTTGTCAAAATATGCAAGTTTATTTACGAGGGTTGTCAAGGTGAGTAAACAGAGTGGGTCGGCCATCCAATGCAATTCAGATGCAAATCGAATGCGCATCTCATTAAAGGCAGAATTGATTGTACACAAAAAGGCATTTGAAAAGTTATTATGTTTCAACTGACAGCCAACAGCCGAGTAATTTTCTTGCCAAATTAATTTAAATAACGGAGTGAAACATATATTTTCGGCCCGCGCGGCTTTAGCACAGTGGAGGAGGAGATGTTTCAGCCGTAAATAAATATATATATGCAGGCTCTAGTAAATAAAGTTATTTTCATATCATGAGCACTGTTTATGGCACATACAAAAAGCAGCTGTTTCAGAGTTAATACCAAGAAGTAGTTTCTAAAACAAACAAATTGGAATTATTTAGAAAAATTTGGCATCTATTAAGAATTATGAAATCACAACCAAAAAGTCCGCCTCGTATAATATAAACAGATTTCCAACGTGCTGGTATGACATACCAACATTTCTAGAGACGGGCAGGAGTGGGGGTTGTAAGGGAGGCCTGAATTTAAAAATAGTGATATTTCGTTTCCTATTGGGGTTTCGGAAAATATGCACATAACAAAAGTTGTTTATTTTGTAACTTAGAGAAATTTGCTAAACGATTCTTTTCAATATGAACTACCAGGTACCTCACCTGGGAAAATTAATTCAAATGTATGTTAATATTTTGTCCTTAATAATTCAAATCTATGCATAATGCACAGGAAACGGGATATATGACAATATGGAGGACAGTTAAGTCTTACATAAAAAATTAATTTTATTATTAACAAATCCACAGAAACGACGGGTATTAACCGTAAACACTGGGACGGGTAAATGTCAAAATATTGTGCAAAGTAAAGCCTTGCCAAAAAAATACCATCACCATTCAGCCTCAAATGAATTCCCGAGCGAAGCCGGGTATCTGAGCTAGTATATATATATATATATATATATATATATATATATAATGTAAAATAAAAATGTATTTAAACATAATAATACATGTAATATGCAATGTGGTTACTATGAGGAGAAAAATAAAATAAAAGGTCTTAGTAAAATTAAATATGGTATAAAGTTGTCCATGAACAAACATTAAAATAATTTGGACTCAGAATATCATGTTACAAGTTTTCTTTCGATGCTTACTGACAGCCGAGATACGGTGTACTCAGAAGCATATATGTATACAGAAAGTCTTATCTTGAGCTATTTACTTAATAGAAATTCAAAATGATTCGTATCGACTTAAGCAATAAGTCTTTTTTCTTTTTCTTTTTTGCCCTGGTACTCCATTAAGTTCACTCTATGTTGCCGGCCGGCGCAAGATGTATGGGGCAGAAAGAAAAACAAGTAGGGAAGTAACAATGCTTGCTGAGTCTAAGGTTGTCTGAAGGAAATAATTCATGAAAGGTTAGTATCAGTATAGAAAGGTCGGTGTAGGAAGGAGAGAGAGAGAGACGGGGGGCGAGATAGAAAGGAGGAGGAAAGAGATAAGATAAGGGACCACTAAGAATTAGGGGACAGGGGAAGGATATCTCGGCGCTTCTGTCAGGGCAGATAGCAGATAACCATGCTGCCATCTACACTTTGGAGCTATACTCCCATCTTGGGATCCTCACACGCAGCTTACAAACAGACACTACCGAGTCACACTTTCATTTTCCGACAGAGAATCAGGAAGAACGGAAGGTAGATGCTTTACGAAACTTCGAACAGGGCATTCTTCAAAGAATTTACTATTTATCTTATGGGCAGATAGAATTGTTGGCAATGTAATACAGCTGCCGCAATAACTCATAATCGAAAAACAACCATCGTAATGACTAACATATACATAAAAACGTCCGTCACGCAGGGGCTACGTAAACTAAGCAGATTTCCCACATGAAGTTATGCAATAGAGAAATCTCCATATGAGTGCCGAACAGTTACGGAAACTGCCGAACTAGCTTTCGGTGGGAAAGAATAGGAGTGACCATAGCTCGTCCATTACACTTAATAAAAATACAAATATCTCGGTTAATATTGAAGATAGGGAATAAATGTATATAACAATAATTATAGTAAATGCAATTTGCAATAGGATTGGTCCTATACAAGTTTTCGATTCGACGCATAATAACAGAGATATTTCGAATTTTCAAAAACCTCCCATTTTATACCCCCTCCCACTGGTCCGATTTCAACCATTAACAAACTTGATCTTTCTTTTTACAAAAACGCTTAAATATTCAGTGTTGTAACGATCACACAAACATTGCGACCGCTAGAGAGTTAAAAGACAAATATATATATATATATATATATATATATATATATAGATAGATAGATAGATAGATAGATAGATAGATAGATAGATATAATTTTGAACGGACCTCATTTTTGCCATCTCCTGGGTAGGATCGATGGACATTTGAAGAAAATTTTCGAAAATCGCGTCATGAGTAAGACCTCAATAGGTGATTTCCCTTGAGCAACAAACCAAAAACATAAATATTTCGAGAAAAACGTACCATTTTCAGGACTAATACCCTTTAACGCACTGCCAAAATGTATTAAATATATTAAAAAAATATTTCTTCTTGACTGAAAGATGTTTTAATACTCAAGATGAATACCATCAAAAATCTCATTTAAGAAAAGAAAAGGCCCCTTTCCTTCACAATTACTTATTCTTTGAGACAGAGCGCTTTCAGAGCATTCGCTCCATCAGCCCTGCTGGCAAACACTTACCATTAAAACCTCAATTAAGATGTCATTAAATCAGAATAAGAAATATATGCACACATTGAAGGACAAGTGCTAGAATTAGAACATAAATCTTTAAGAAAAAATACAAATTAGTGCCACAGTGAATATTTACAATTATAAACGAAATATATTTTTACAGATTAAAATTGAAAGCTTACCAATAGTATATGTACAAAATTTAAATAAATATTCAAAATAAATAAATAATAAAAAATGAGCATTTAATGTTAAAATGTATAAAACAGAACAAATAGTAAAAAACCGAATACTCAAATTAAAATTTTTTTAAAACCAGAAGTGATGGAATACACACCGGAGAAGCAACAGGGAGTGATACATATAAAAACGAATAAAGAAGAAAAAATATGCAATATATAACAAAAATATTTGTCATAAAAATAGGTTCAAAAATATTTATGACCAGATGCATAGTCTGTTTAAGGTGGGGAAAACTTTCTCATGATTTATAAAATATGTCATCCTTTAATGAATATAAGACTAATAACAAAACCAATTATGATGATCTCAATCAATCAAAAATCCATGCTATATATTTAAGATGGTATTACGGTTATTAAAGAAGTAAATTAATTTATTTATTATTCATAATGATTAAGTTGGTAGAGATTTTATAATTTGCATTCATAGAATTCAGCTAATTTTATAATGAATGTATTTCATAAATATAAATGCTATATGATAATAATAAGAATAAATTAATTGGCATAATATTAGTGAGTTTGTTCAAGACAAATATATATTCCTATTATATTATGTATTAAATGGAAATAAATATAATTCACTTTACCTCAAATATCAATGGACTATAGACCATACGGTAACGTGAAATTGCCATAACATGTTAATTAAATAAAGGTCAAAATAACTTGCACAGCTTAAATTATAAATTTATTTATTTATTGATGAAATATATTTATATTGTATAAATATAGATGATGATGGGGCTTAGGCCCTGAAAATGCTATACCAAATAAAAACTAGCATTCGGATATTCTGATGTTAACTCTAGCCCAAATAGTCGGCAAATCCAATATTAAATGTAAATGTAAGTATTGTCTTGATCGGACCTTCACAAACGTTGTGTTCAGCATTAAATAATCCCTGATAGGTTACATTTGATATTTTATTTACATACGTTTCTTAGTTAGAGAAAAATATGGAATAGACTGTGAGATGGCGTCATCGCTATGTCTTTAGGATTGGTAGGAAAGGTCCCTAGTTTTGGAAGCACGATTTCCTGTTACCTGACTATCTGGGTCAGAGGGAGCATATAGTTCCCTGAGGAATAGGGGAAGCCCTCACCCACCAAGCTAAAACATAAACTGCGGACTACCCCTGGGCGACAATTTTATTTACAGCTGGCTACTCCTCCCTCCCCCCTTCCTCTAACTCCAACGGGAGAACCTCTTTCCCTGAGGAACAGCTCTTTCCCACTCGTGGAGTATCTACCATCTCTTGACAGCATTTCTAGGAGAACTGTCAACTTTTGAAGGTAACTTTGCAAGGCTTCCCACCAAAAGAGCCGTGCTATTCGATAAAGACGAAAACACAATAAAATCTGATCTTGCATAAATTACTCTGTACACTTACGAAAATAGTATTTTGGCGAGTTTCGTCCCACAGATCAAAATTGAGGGCCGCACAATGTTTACCATAATTCGGTAATTCGGAGGTGTCCGTTGACACTCACACACATATGTATATGTATAAACATAAACATATCTATACACGTATTCATGTATGTGTCAATTGTCATTTGAATGTTTTGTAGGTATAAGAATATGATGTTAATGTATGGGTTGTTCTTAATAGTTCGTAGTGTTTTTAATGTTCTCATTGTACATCAAATGTTGTTATATACGAATATTGACCAAGATTTTTGAATATTTTAGTTTTCAGGCTTCAGTAAACCCCCCTCCCCTACCTCACCCCTCCTACTCATGTTATTATAAGTAGGTTCGAAGAATGTTATAGAGTCAATCTTCTTAAAATATTGTTTCTATACAATTGTTGCTCTTCTGCAGAACGCTATCAACCACTCAAAGAAGAAATTCATAAAAACTGGCAACATATGTGGAACGAACCCCAGAACAATAAACTAAAAACTATTAAAACCACCATCCGTCCATGGAAATATTTGACAAGAGACAACATAAGAGATGAAGTTGTATTAGGAAGACTTCGCTATTCGAAGTGCCCTATTGGCACACAAGATTTACCCACGGTTATCTTATGACAAAAGATCAACCCCCGATTTGTGAGAAGTGTAACACAGACTTGACTATCTACCACATATTAATGGAATGTCATAAGTATACAGATATTAGAAATAAATGCAATGTTTCCAATGATATACGAGTAGAAGTAGCCCTTGGAGATGACCCGAAAGAACTCGATAAATTGTTTAATTTTGTGAAAATTACGAGTTTATACAAAGAAATTTAAAGTTCAATTTTTTTTTTTTGTATCCTCGTTTATATTGTTAAAATGGCGATATGGATGAGGATACCAAAATATGAAATATAGATATTACAGGGCGATGATAACCTGGTAGTTTTTCGCCCTAAAACCTTACGAAACAAACAAACAATTGTTGCTGTATGCGTTAAGCGAGTAATTCGCGGAGTTCAGTCCGAATATGCGGTGAGATGAGATGGCTTGCACGTGGGAAATCTGCTTACTTTACGCACCTCTGGCGTGACGGACTTATAACGGGATTCTAAATTTGACCTCTTCAGCATCGTGTTCTTGGCGATTATACAGCATCGTAGCCTATCGATTAGGTCATTGCATAAATAAGTATCGTAGATACATATTCGAGAGTAGCCTTATCTAGTCAGGGTGGAGTGGGAGAAATGTGAGTTACACTATTTTTTCGACAAACTTCTTGGGAATGAAATGTTAGTTAAGCGAGAAGGCTAACATGTTGGATGGGATTGTCTTAAGACGTCGGAGTCTTATCCAGAGAGTTGGGGTTCCAGCCCTATTGGAGGGAGGAGCTATGCAGAGTCGTGCAATAAGGCGGGTATAACTTTGTGCGGGCAAGGAAGGATTAATTATACATTAGAAGGGGAGGCTACAATCCGGCTTCGGACTCGGAGGTCAAGGGGTTTCATTAGGCTAACAAACTTCTTTGACCGCGGGCCGCTCTACTCCGGAACTTGGGGTCCTCAGCTCTCTAATTGGCTTCATTTTCTTGTTAAGACCCTCCCCCTTCCGATCAGACTTAGGCCCCACTAATTTTCCGGTCGGACTTCGGGCCTACCTTTCAAGGTGACACGCGTCCGCCTCTTCTCCCCTTCCGCCTCCTTCTTCAAGGATTAAAATAACCCCTATTGGACCATCGCATTGTCCAATTCTAATTGTTCAACGCCTATTGTCCCAAGGCATTGATCTGAATTACTCCATGGGATCGTTTAGTCCCACCGAAGGAATAATGGCTTCATATTGAAACTCTCTTATTCGACCATGAAAGACAGGAACATAACAGACGATTCGGACAACTTTACTGACTGTTAAATGGAAGATCCCATTTGTCTACAGAAAACCAATTTCTACTTAAACCAAAATAGACTTACGCAATAGAAGTGTGGTGTACAGCGAATACTTGGAACATCAGACGCATCCAGACTTTCCAATCCAACGTCCTTAGTAGATGTTCCATATTACATTTCAAACCTACCCCTTTCATAAAGATCTTAATATTCCATTTGTAAAGGACCTAATCCCTTTAAGATTCAAAAAATTCCACAGCAGACTTTCCAATTAACCTAATCCAGAAGTCCTAGCCCTTTCCAGTACCACTCATCCTTATCCCCCTGCACAGCGCCTCAAGAGTTCTAATTATACAGTGCAAAGTGAAGTGACATCAGTGGCTACTTTCCTCTTCAAGTATCATATTCCTCCTTAGCTCTTGACTTCCCAGCTAGGCAGGGAGGTGCTGCTCCTCTCTCTGAGCTGAAGGTGTCACATGCATGGATTGCAGGTGGTTATTTTCTTAATAAAATAAATACCATATTTAACCATGGGTCACACATCACGTGAGTAATAAAAACCACAAATCATGGTAACTTGAAAAGGAAACTAGTTTAAGAAGTGTTTCAGAATGAGGCAGTTAATGAATACACTACTGTCTGAATCAGACGATCTGAATAAGGCTCATAAGTTTCCTCATGCGGATCTTCAATGGTATCCATAATGTCAACATTGCGTACTTTTGTGAATCTGTCCATAACTAAGACTCAAGAATCAAGGTAAACATAGTCAATTAATGATAGATTGAGAAAAAATAGGATGAATAAGTAAAATAGCCATCAGCATATGATAACATAAAAGTAAAGCATTACACATCGTTTTACTTGAACCCATCTAAAATCAGTACAGCTTTTTACTTTCCCGTCAACTTCTACAAATCATATAATTGTTATCAGGTCTTTGGACTATATATCCGGAATATGGGAGTTTTTTGGTACCAACACTTTGTTTATTTCATCAGAAGAGGAACCTACCTCTAAGCCCAACCAAACCAAAGTTGACGGTTAACGCTGTGAGAAACCTGAATAACAATCTTGTCTTTACAGGAAAATTGAATACCTTTTCTCTTCATTTTCTTTTTAGTCCAAACAATAATATACTAACATTTAGTACATTCTTACTTCTGCTGGAACTTTTACTTGAAATTCTAATAGTCACATATTTTACCATCATTGCCACCGTAACATGGTTTACGCAATGACAAAATATTATTCAATTACTGGGAATTAATCCATTTTAAACAAAGTAATGTTGGCCATTATCAACATTTTTTTCTATGCCTTTAAACGGATATTCAGGGGACAGAAAGCAGGCACACCTTAAAGTTCATCTTTGAATAATTTATTAAATTCGTGGGAGTGTCTTTTATGAACACCAATTTATATACATATACATAAGTGTTTAAAGTTCTAATCATTTTTAAAACTATTAACTACAAAACGTACCAAGAACACAATGACGTATTTAAAAATACAGACTTTTAAAGGTTTAATTAAAAAATTGAGAATTTCTGTTTGAATCTCGCGTTAGAAACATTAATTTAAGTTTCACAGAGAAGACTGACGAAAATAAGGTCCTTTCAAATTTACATATATATATATATATATATATATATATATATATATATATATATATATATATATATATATATATATATATTTGTGAGTAACCAGTCTAGTGGTCGAAATTCTTATTTGATCGTAACGAAACTCGATATATGAGCGTCTCATGCAAGACTAAAGAGACCGAGTTCGTTAATGGCTGAAATCAAACCAGTGGGAGGGGGCGTTTAGAAGGGAAATTTCGAAATATCTCCGTTATTATACGTCGGATTGAAAAAGTATACCAAGAACCATTCTTATTGAATATGAACCATATGTTCATAAAATATTATTTAACCGAGTATGACAAATCTTTTTAATTTATGATACATTTTATCTAATTTATTCCTTTTTATATGTTTCACTCGCTGTAGCTTCTCCAGCGTGTGTTCCTTCACTTGTGGTTTTTAACAAAAAATTTAATTTGACTATTCGGGTTTAAGCAGATTTTCCTTGAGGGAAATCAGCTATTGAGGACGTAATCATGACGAATTTTCGAAAAAAGCTTTCATATGTCCATTGATCCTTCCAATGAGATGACGAAAATGAGGTCCGTTCAAAACTATTATGTTAACGCTCTTGTTAGAATGAATAAATATTAAAATAAATCAAATTGGAGGGGAATGAGGCTCTACGATTGTTGTTCTATACATTTTTTCTTAACACAAGTATTAAAGGAGTTATTGGCACTTACTTGTTTTCAGCCTTATATAATCCCCCACCCCCACAACTCTTTTATCATGTGTTTTAACTAGAAAAAAAGATTGACATCATTAGTGTATCATACCAGCACGCGGGAAATCTGCTGTACGCAACCCCTACATGACGGACTTATATATTTATGACTTTGGGTGTGAAATGTTCATGCAATATTCGCTTTTATGGGCGTTATTGAGCTAGATTTTGCATTGCCAGCTTCGTGTTAATATTCTTCTGGGGTGTTCTTATTGGTCGAGCAGGGATGTGGTGAGCAGTTGCCCAGAACCCCATCTCCCTTGAGGCGGCTAACTTTATGTGGGCTAAATTGCAGAGAAGCCTTGAGAGGAGTATTCGGCTCCAGCGGTCGGAACTGGAGAGATAGTTGTAGATAATTGCTCTGTCCACTCTCCTCTAATTACAGATGTTAATTCGGCGGGTTGGTAGACCTGTAAGGCCTTCCTACCTCCTTGGAATGCGGAGGCAAGGAGGATTCCGAGCTCTCTGGAATCTTGATAGCCCCTTCTCTAAGATCCCTCTCTCTCTCTCTCTCTCTCCTTCCCTTTCTAGTATGTAATGAGTCATGTTTGTTTGAGGGTGGCCAGATATCCAAGTATTTGTACTCTCCTAGAGAGAAAGGGGGTGGTGGGGAGAGTGAAACGTTTGCTTAGAGACAATAAACAGATTAAACTAAATACAGATAATATTGCATGATACGCAAGCCCAAAGACTGTTTGGCTCCTAAACTATCAGAGTGGCTCAACATTGATGCCAGCAATACACGGAACACAATAAACACCGAAATGTATACTCTTTAAAGTCCGTCACGCAGGGGCTGCGTAAACTAAGCAGATTTCCCACGTGAAGTTTTACAATAGAGAAATCTGCCTAATAACAACTGTGGTAGTAAGAAACCTCTAAACCTAAAAAACATTATTTAGGGCGTAATAACCCAGTAGTTTCTAACAGTTAACCTAACCTCTAAACCTATTCACGAGGGACGATAGTTATGGAAACGGCCGCCAGAGCTCTCGTCGGAAACTCCGAACATAGCCTATTGGTGACCCGCAGAATACAAATGCAAATATCTCGGTTAATATTCGAGATAGAGAATTAATGTATAGAACAATATTTATAGTAAATTTAATTTGCAATAAGATTGGTTCTATACAATCTTTTGATCCGACGTATAGTAACGGAGATATTTCGAATTTTCGAAAATCCTCCCCTCTAAACCCCCCCTCCCACTGGTCTGATATCAGCCGTTAACGAACTTGATCTTTCTTTTTACATAAAACGCTTAAATATGAAGTTTGGTAAGGATCAAACAAAAATTGCGACCGCTAGAGCGGTAACAGACAAATATATATATAGATAGATAGATAGATATATATATATATATACAGTTTTGAACGGACCTCATTTTCGTCATCTCCTGGGTAGGATCGATGGACATTTGAAGAAAAATTTCGAAAATCGCATCATGAGTACAACCTCAATAGCTAATTTCCCTTAAGGGAAATCTGCTAAAAACAGTAGTTCGTAAAAGACCAACGTAAATGCTCGATGGAAGAGCTCTTTGGGCTTGTTATTTTGAAATCTAAAATGTCCATCACGCAGGGGCTGCGTGAACTAAGCAGATTTTCCAAGTGAAGTTTTACATTAATTTATTTATTAACGTCCACGTTTTAGCACATTTCCCTTAGGGGAAATCAGCTATTGAGGTCGCACTCATGACGCGAGTTTCGAAAAATTTCTTCCAATGTCCATCGATCCTACCCAGGAGATGACGAAAGTGAGGTCCGTTCAAAATTATATATATATATATATATATATATATATATATATATATATATATATATATATATATATATTTGTCTGTTAACGCTCTAGCGTTCGCAATTTTCGTTTGATCGTTACCAAACTCGATATTTAAACGTTTTATGCAAAAATAAAGATCAAGTTCGTTAATGGCTGAAATCGGACCAGTGGGAGGGGGGGGGGTTTAGAGGGGAGGATTTTCGAAAATCCAATATATCTCCATTACTATACGTCGGATCGAAAAATTATATAGAATCAATCTTATTGGAAACTAAATTTACTATAAATAATATTATATACATTTATTCTGTATCTTGAATATTAACCGAGATATTTGCATTTTTCTGTTTTCAGCTTCGGAGATGAGATCGGCTAACTTTGGGTCTAGTCCTGAGTTTCCGCCAAGAGCTAATACGGGCTGTTCCCGTAACTGTTTGACTCTCTATTCTGAAATTTCTCTATTGTAAACTTCATGTTGGGAAATCTGCTTAGTTTACGCAGCCCCTGCGTGACGGACTTTTTGTAACTAAGGCCAATTGGGACAGGTTACCACGCTTTTCTAGCCAGGGTGCGACTAAGGATTTTATTTAATGAATACCGTCACTAAATAAATTCCTATTGCCCAGGCGGGAATTGAACTCGCCACTCTAGGTTCACCATGCGATAAACCCAACGCTTTAACTCACATGGCTAACCTGAGCCCCGTTTTACAATAAATAAATCTACAAAGTGGTAACACTTACACTACGGTGAATAATAAATAAAAAAAAATGCAAGTGATAATGAGAAATGATCCAATCAATTTACATTTTAATAACATCTACAACAAGAGTCTGAGTTGTAAACAAACATGTCAACCAACCTCTCAGAGCTGAAAAGATGAATAGAAATGATCTTTTTCGGAAAGAAAAATATCAAAATAAAATATATTAATTTTTTTTGAAAACTATTTACTATATCTAGCACAGTAATTAACTATTAATCAGAATAATATCAATCACTCAAATTTTAGTAATCAAAGAACAAAAGACGGGGGGGGGGGGTGGCATCTGAATGTATTTGCAAGCATCTCATCTAGAAAAGATTTGTTATAGATAGATAGATAGATATTTTTTATTGGCTTCTGTTTACTCTGTATTTTTTGTTTCTTATCAAAAGTTTGTGAAAGGTAACAATATAAAAGAAAGAATTGTATTATTTTTTACGGGGGTGCTTATTCCATAATAATCGGCACATTATTTATTATATGCAGTTATACTTATTATTAGAAGAGTTATACTTATCTTAGAGAATAGTCATGTTAATCTGATATGTTAGAAAACTGATCTTTATTTAGACATTAAAAAAGAATGAATTAATCTATATTTACATTAAATTATAACCTATTGAATTCAGTATTATAATTATTTAGATTAATATTAATATTGGTCTAAAGATTTGAAACATAATTATTTCCTGCTATAAATTTTACTTGTGACACCCACTTATATTTTATGTCGCTTTTCCTATTGTGCAAACTAAGGAGCTTAAGAAAACATTTTTTTGGAAGTCGGTGGTCAGGCATTGAGAGCAGTTTAACACAGAAATTAATAATTTTCTTAAATATAACTACATTTAAGTGCGCTCGCCCAGTTTCCAAACGGACTATGTAATTCGGGGTACTTCTTGGCCAAGAATACAAATACTTCCAGAACCTCAGCTGTACCGATTCCACAAGGTCCAGGTAATTAGGAGCCCAAATCTCTGCTCCATAAAGAAGAGTAGATAGAAAAGATTTGTTGAACACAATATTTGGTATTTCGGCTTTGAATAACACGGTTCATGATATATTAGCTTACTATTAACATGCAATAACTGAATGTGGGGGTTTCTTGAAGGCTGGAATATAAAAAATGCCAATATCTAGGTTAATATTGAAGAAAGAGAAAACATGGACATAAAAACATTTATATAACTTTAAATTTACAATAAAATTAATTCTATACAACTTTTCTAAATAACGTATACTGACGGTGATATTTTTTTAGCCACCAATAACAGCCTTCGTTACTCATTACCATCCATTTTTTTTCCTGTCCACTATATAAAATATCGTGTTGTGCTTCTCCACTTTGACGACCATTCTCATTTTCGGTCTCTCACATTTGTTGCCTTTATGGTGAGCTGGATACGTTAGTACTGATATTATAAATTTCTATTTGTTTATTTATTTCTCTTGTCTTCACTTCTCAAGATTCCGAAATCACTCTCCCATTTCGGGTCTACCATATCAAATGGAGAGAGGGGGTTCTTAATCGAACTTCTTGTGAGTGTAAAACTGACAAATTTCATTTGATCAGTATGTTGCTAAAATAAGCGGACATACAAATTATAGTAAACTGAATAATTAAATCCTCCCGTTAGATCAAGCGGAAGATAAATTAACATAAATGATAGCATTTAATAAATTAATAAACCATAACTCCTGTTTTCTGTTTCAATTTTGTATTTTATTTCTGTTTTATTTGCATTTCTGTTTTTAGTTTCCATCTCTGTTTTATTGTTGTTCGTTTCAATTTCTGTTTTGTGTTGCATTTCTGTTTTTCGTGTTCAATTTCTGTTATGTTGTTTTATTTTCGTTTAAATTAATTTTGTTTCGTTTATTTTCTGAGCAACACCGCCACAGTTGCGAAGCTCCAAATATATTAATCATAACTCTAAATTTCGGATGTTAAAGATAAAAGAGATAAAAATATTTTTAGGAAGTTAAAATATTAAGAAGTAGCAAATTCAGGAAATACCCAATCCAGGATGTTGCAATTTGAAGAACATTCATATCTTCCACTGCTGATGAGTTAACTGGTTGCATATTTCACTTCTTAATTATATTAATTGAACCAAGTAAGTCAGTTATCACTATCTAGGACTATCAGCAGGACAGTGTACAATGCACATCAAATAAATGATAGTCACGCGAAATAGGAAAAAATTGTTTACACGGAAAAAATAAAAAATTAGACACAAGACTGTAAAAGAAAAGATATATCAAAAGATTCTTATTTTTCATAAATATCAAACGGGGCTCATGTGAGTTAAAGCACTGGCCTTAATCGTACATGGTCACCATACAGTGGCAAGTTCGATTCCCGCCAGGCTAGAGAAGGTTGGTAACCTGATGATAACACGTCCAAATTAGATATAATAGCAAAAAGTGGACGTTAATAAATAATAATGTTAATGTTAGCAATAATAATAAATGTCAAGCAGAAACTATTGCGACCTATATTGTATTACCCTACAAATGAGAGTAAAGAAAAAGTTTAATTCAGCTATAAATGTAGGTGAATTGCCAAAGAATGGAGGGCAAGAGGATATCGGTAAAATGTATCTATAAATTTACTCCCAAGTTGGGCCGAAGTTAAAATGAAACTGGACTTTCATGGATACAAATCAGACGACTGTTGGAGTTTGAGCCTTTATCGTGCTATTATAAAAACGCTCCCCCCTCACACATTCAACTCACATAACTCAAGTCATGTGAAAACTTTTCAGGGCACTTCTTCAACTTGTTAAAGGCTATTCACCTATCGGTATTTCACCACCGCAGAATAAAGTGAAATTCCTGAAGTACCATCCGCGATATTCTATATACTCTTATTAAGCTAACAAACTATGAAACATTTCAATAAAAAATAACTCAATTTTAACTGTTGAATCGCAGAGATCAGCCCCAAACCTTGTCGTCTCATAAACCACCTGCATTCCATGCCACCACCTGCAAAGTAGAACTTATATTCATGGTTGGCACAGAAGATAATATTATTTTTCTGCATGAGCACCTAGATTCTAGACATCGGAAGAAATATTTTCCACCCTGGAATTTATCATCAATAAAGGATCCAGAGGTTTCCAAACCTTTTTGTCTCATAGACCACATACCATAGTTTTCTGTTTTGGGTAGACCCCTGATTAGATTGTATTGCATTTTTGAAAATCCATCACCTTCAAATGTGTTTTGACTGATGTCTAACTGAGAAAGACGGAAAAACAATAAAACACAGATCCATTTTTATATACTTATTGATAAAACCGAAATTAAAGCAAACAAAAAAAATATTAAGTATTGCAGGTTTATTAAAAACGGACAATTTCCACAGTAAAAGTTTATTCAAGCAACAGAGCGCTTTCGATGCAGTGCATCATCGTCAGTGCCCTGTTGACACACCAGAAAAACAATTAACCTATCTCTATTACAGTTTTAAAAAATATAATTTATATATATATATATATATATATATATATATATATATATATATATATATATCTTTATATATATATTTCTAGCGTACGTGTGTATGTCACTGAACTCCTCCTAGACGGATGGACCGATTTGATTGTATTTTTAAATACGCGTTCGATTGACGCCCCGGATGGTTTAGCGCCACAGATCGGCCAGGCAGATGGAGCAGGAGTGGGGGTCGTGAGGGTGGCCTGAAATTAAAAATAGCCGTATTTCGTTTCCTATTGGTTTTTCGGCAAATATGCACAGAATAAGAGTTGTTTATGTTGTTATTTGGAGTAACTTTTGTCATATTCAATTTTGTCGTATATTAAAGTATAAACGAGATATACACTAAAAAAGTAAAGAGGGGCCAACAATTTTATTGGGCACCAACGATTGAACCGAACTGAACAAAACTCGGTATGTGAATTAGCATTAGTTCTACCATGGTTATAAGCTGTACTAAATTTTTTAAGTTGGAACGAGAGCGGGGGTTTACTGAAGGCCGAAAACTAAAAAATGCCGATATCTCGGTTAATATTAAAGACAGTGAAAAAAGGTACATGACAATGTTTATAGATCTTTTAATTTGCAAAAATATTGGTTATCTACGAAATTTCGATCAGACTCAAACTAACGGAGATATTTCGAATTTTCGAAAATCCTCCCCTCTAAATCCCCCCTCCCAATGATCCGATTCCTGCCGTTGAAGATCATGATCCGTCTTTTAACGTAAAACGTTTAAATACGGAGTTTGGTAACGATCGAGCGAAAATTGCGACCGCTAGAGCGTTAACAGGCTAATACGCCTCTATCTTTATATATATAATTCTAGCGTACGTGTGTATGTCACTGAACTCCTCCTAGACGGATGGACCGATTTGATTGTATTTTTAAATACGCGTTCGATTGACGCCCCGGATGGTTTAGCGCCGCAGATCGGCCAGGCAGATGGAGCAGGAGTGGGGGTCGTGAGGGTGGCCTGAAATTAAAAATAGCCGTATTTCGTTTCCTATTGGTTTTTTTGGCAAATATGCACAGAATACGAGTTGTTTATGTTGTTATTTGGAGTAACTTTTGTCATATTCAATTTTGTCGTATATTAAAGTATAAACGAGATATACACTAAAAAAAAGTAAAGAGGGGCCAACAAATTTTATTGGGCACCAACGATTGAACCGAACTGAACAAAAAACTCGGCTATGTGAATTAGCATTAGTTCTTACCAATGGTTATAAGCTGTACTAAATTTTTTTAAGTTGGAAACGAGAGCGGGGGTTTACTGAAGGCCGAAAACTAAAAAATGCGATATCTCGGTTAATATTAAAGACAGTGAAAAAGGTACCATGACAATGTTTATATATCTTTTAATTGCAAAAATATTGGTTATCTACGAAATTTCGATCAGACTCAAACGGACGGAGATATTTCGAATTTTCGAAAAATCCTCTCCTCTAAATCCCCCCTCCCAATGATCCGATTCCAGCCGGTTGAAGATCAATGAATCCGTCTTTTAACGTAAAACGTTCAAATACGGAGTTTGGTAACGATCGAGCGAAAATTGCGACCGCTAGAGTCGCACCGTATCCCTCTTCTTTATATTATATATATAATCTAGCGTAACGTGTGTATGTGTGAATGTCCTCCTAGATCGGATGGACCGATTTGATTGTATTTTTAAATACGCGTTCGATTGACGCCCCGGATGGTTTTTTAGCGCCGCAGATCGGCCAGCAGGCAGATGGAGTCTAGAGTGGGGTCGTGAGGGTGGCTGAAATTATAAATAGCCGTATTTGTTTCCTATTGGTTTTTTCGGCAAATATGCACAGAATAAGAGTTGTTTATGTTGTTATTTAAGTAACTTTTGTCATATTCAATTTTGTCGTACTATTAAAGTATTAAACGAGATATACACTAAAAAAGTAAAGAGGGGCCAACAATTTTATTGGGCACCAACGATTGAACCGAACTGAACAAAAACTCGGTATGTGAATTAGCATTAGTTCTACCATGGTTATAAGCTGTACTAAATTTTTTAAGTTGGAACGAGAGCGGGGGTTTACTGAAGGCCGCGAAAACTAAAAAATGCCGATATCTCGGTTAATATTAAAGACAGTGAAAAAAGGTACATGACATTGTTTATAGATCTTTCAATTTGCAAAAATATGGTTATCTACGAAATTTCGATCAGAACTCAAACTAACGGAGATAATTCGAATTTTCGAAAATCCTCCCCTCTAAATCCCCCCTCCAATGATCCGATTCCAGCCGTTGAAGATCATGATCCGTCTTTAAACGTAAAACGTTTAAATTACGGAGTTTGGTAAACGATTCGAGCGAAAATTGCGACCGCTAGAGCGTTAACAGGCTAATACGCCTCTCTTTATATATATAATAATTCTAGCGTACGTGTGTATGTCACTGAACTCCTCTAGACGGATGACCGATTTGATTGTATTTTTAAATACGCCGTTCGATTGACGCCCCGGATGGTTTAGCGCCGCAGATCGGCCAGGCAGATGATGGCAGGTTCTCCGGTCGAAGGGCGAAGGGCGAGGTTATTGGAAATGTAATGAAATATTAATATGTTTATCTAATGTATGTTCCTTAGAATTTAAGTATGTCATCTATATAATGATGTTTTCAGCTACGAGGTTTTCACTTTCAGACATTGTTATTTATTTGCCAAATTTAATTATTTAATTTGATTTGAATGTTTGCAATTATTTTCTTTTCTTTATTTATATTTTATGTATTTGCGTATTATTGTTGAGGGTTTTGATTTATTCAGTTATTGGTCTACAACTGTTTGTTTTTAAGAACGTGTAGTGCTCGCATTCTACCAGTTAAT
>CM032228.1:72905000-72912500 GCA_019009955.1 Riptortus pedestris
GCATATATGTTGAAACATTATATAAATTGGCATGTGATTTTGCTTTTTACTGTTTTTTTTTTTTTTTAAAATAATAATAAAAGAATCTATTTTTTCAAACTGTTATTATTTACTACCTATTATATGTTTTCCTCTAACTCCTTTGCTAAATATATTCCCTAACAGCTACGTTATGTGTTTGAAAGTCTACTTGTATATGTTTCAGTATAATCAGCATTTATGTGGGTCTTACGATATGTTTAAGGATCTGGGCTCTAAAGAATAAGAATAGTACATGTCATTCAATACTTATTAATTGTGTCAAATTACACAAAATATTGCAGCCACAATTTAATGAATTAACACATTGAATCAAATTTATGTTGGTGCTCTATTCTTAACAAATATTTAGATTGCAGATTACTCATATTTTAGAAAGTAGGACTGAAAGTAGCTTCGATGTCTCAAATTTCTGTGGCATACGTTCTGACTAACGTTTATATTGTATGCTTTCAAATAGAACGATAGAGAGTTATATCTGTATATATAATTTTAAATGGACCTCAAGACGGGAAATCCGCTAAAAGGAACGAGAGAGAGAGAGAGAGAGAGAGAGAGAGAGAGAGAGAGAGAGAGAGAGAGACAGAGAGAGAGAGAGAGAGATAGGCAGGGACAGAGTAAGGGGACTTATTAATTAAACATATAAAACAGGCTACATTATTTTATCCATTGAGAGGAGCTACTACCAAAGTTTTGTCTCTCATTGTTAAGCAATAAACTGCTAAAGCATTCACTTAAATAGGGCTTGAGTAATGAACTCCTTGGAGGAAGTTGAAGACACCTCAAGGTGGGAGGAAGATAAGCAACTCCGGAGAGACTATATAATGTTGTTAGATATTATTATGCAAGACTACTAAAGATGCAAATGGCCGGGTTATGAGTGGCTGTAAGACAATGGCTTAGACAAAGGTGGAAGCTAATTGTTAATTTGGGGTTGGAGTTGATGTCTTCCTCCTGAACCCTTCCTTCCTTCTGCTCTTATCTCTGAAGGGGGGTGGCGGTCCCCCCTCGGCCAGTAGGACATTAGTAGATAGGTGACCGACACTCACTGATAGCACTAACTATACTGATAAGGCATTTCTCTAATAGACCCCTGTCACTCAACTCATCTACTGATAACAATTATGTCTAACAAAAATGTTTAAATTAATGATTATTTCAGCCCTTTGTCTTTTTCTCCCTTTTTTCACATTTATGGTTCTAGAACAAACAAAAAGGGCTGGGTGAACTAAGCAGAATTCCCACGAGCTGTGTTACACACTAGTCATCGCATCTCTCCGTCTATTCTGGCTAAAAATAGAAAGTATGAATTACTCATTTAATATATGAGTTACGAAAAAATGCATAGAACAACAATTGTAGAGTTATAATAACTGATATATTTGAAATTTTCGAATTCACCCCTCACCTCTAAAACCACTCTATCTCTTGTCCGATTTCTTCCAATGACAAATACGATGTTAAGTGTTGACTGAAACGGTTAAATATCGAGTATGGTATATGTTCAGTCGTCAGTTTGAATTTGAATTTCCCGCGCTCGCTGAGTTCATAAACCCGCCACACACACATGCAGATCGCCAAGGCTGTGGCTTACAGCGGAAACTACGTTGCAGTTCAAGAAGGCATCGGCTAGCTAAAAGGATACAGGGCAGTTGGAATTCACCCGTAATAGAGTTACAGTCAGTTTTTCTTCTCCCGCAAAGCTGCCATCCTGTGCGGATTACCGCAACCGGCTGGAAATCAGATCTACGGAACACAGAACATAGTAACGAAGGAGGACTCCATTTCTAGGAACGTTTTCGTTTCCCGCAGGAGCCTATATTAATAATGCTAGCATTATTTGCGCAAATTATCAAATGAGTACTCACACAATATAGGACCTATCACTCATTCTATGTGTGTATATATATATATATATATATATATATATATATATATATATATTGCCGCTAAATTAGTTTATAAAGTTAAGTTCTTTCTGTTTCTTGTTCAACCTCTATTTATAACGTGTATTATATGTAGTTTTAATCAATTCAATATACTTGATTCTTAGGAGAACTCAAATAGTTAATTGTGTTATTTCCCCTCATCTTTCCAATAGAAATAGAAAAATGGTTCAGTCTAATGCTCTCTCTCATTCTCGCCTTTAAAAAGCTTCCCTCCAGAACAGTATACATCAAATAAATAGTTTTAAACAAGATCGTAAACTCTTGACGCGACACAACGAATTTACATATCTCTCACATAATAAAAAAGTCTCTTGAAAAGAATATTTAGTATTTAGGCTTACAATAAAGTCGACCATGATATAAAAGCTTATTTCAATATGACATGAGTAGTAGTAAGGGTTTAATGAATGCTAAAAAATCCAAATATCTAGGTTAATATTCATATTAGACAAAATGAGCATATAACCATAATCATTTATAGGTATTTAAATTTAAAATAAGATTGGTTCTTTACAATTTTTTCGATCCGGCGTATAATAACAGATAATTCCGATTTTCAAAAAATTACCCCCTCTAATCCCCCCTTCCCCCTGTCCAATTTTAGCCATTAATGAAAAAAAAAATCATCTTTACGTGAAAACGATTATATATAGAGTTTGATAAAACATAAATGGCAACCACTAAGGCGGTAACTTATATATATATATATATATATATATATATATATATATATATATATATATATATATTTGGCATTTGAGGTAATGTTTATATAATTAAGTCATGAGGACAAGCTCAATCGCAGATTTCCCTTAAGGGAAAACTGTTAACCCTTTGAATCAACCAATTGAGATCCACGATAAAACAGATCCTTGTTCCTGGAATAACATATATTTAGTAATGTATAGTATGCAATTATGTTTTGTCTTTTTGTCTATTCTGCTTCATTGAAGAAGATCATATTGTAGCCATGAAGGGCGGCGTTCTATTGGATTAGGAGAAAAAGATATCCTGTGCACAATGAAAAGAAATTATAATTCAAAATATTTATTTTTATTTATACAATATAATTTTATACAAAATTAATAAAATTTGCGATAAAACGTCTCCCATGCTTAACTTAGGGGTAAAAACTAAAATATTCCTTTATTTCTCCCTTATACTCTTCTGACTTTCTAACATGACGTGGTTGTACTCAATACTCAGTGATGTTTTAATTGCAAAGTACACAAACTTTAGAAAAATAAATAAATTTCTTTAAGACCTAAGAAAATATTATAAGACTGAACTCAGATTTCCTTATAAATCAATTTATTTATGTTTTTTGTGACTTCTTTGTAAGACTGTAGAAGGGCAGTTTATTTGCTAGAGGTACCACACTCTGCCATTCCCTGGATCTTCTTCATATTAATTTCTTTGTTTCGTTTTCTATTGTATTTCTTTATGCATTGTTGAAGCACATGGGTAAAGGTAAGGGGTGGGGGAAATTTAATCCAGAATAATTGAAATAATATAAATTACAAAAATATATAAATTTAATATTAAAATAACTAAAGAACAAATTCAAAAACCCCAAAAAATAATTTATTAAAATTAATAATAACTGTGTAGAAAGTGGAGCTCAGGTAAACTTTGAGAAGTTCATTTTTTTTTTGTTTTTGTTTTTTGGAAATTGGCCAAAAAAGGCTTGGGAACAAAGTTTGCCCACCTAAGTTCTGTATTCACCCTAAGAACTTCTCGTGCGTTATTCAGTAAAGGGTGTTCATGAAGGAGGTTTTTGTACAGTTAGTTTAATTAACCGCATATGCAAATTTTGCGGTTTAATGGCTGCCAAAAGCACCCCAATAATCTCACCAAATTACCCACGTTTTTTATTTAATTATTTTATTATAACGGCTCGTACCTGACGACATCTTAGACACGAATCAAATAGCTGCAATCTAGTTGTCTGTCTTAATCTAAAAGTTAGGATGTTCTGCAAGGCCATTTCAGATCCAGAGATAAAAGTGCATTACGAGACGATACAGTAGGAGACAGTCGAGAGGAGAATTAACTCACATAATTACCATATTAAAACCATTAATTATGACAACAATTTAATGACCAGTGTTCCTATTTGTATCAAATGATGCATGCTGTTCACAGCTACAGGGGGAAAAGCATTTATAATACTTGGTACAAAGCACTTCGCATTAATTTGACGTGTTGCTTTACGAAATAAACATTAACCATAACTCCATCCCGCTATTAGTATCTATAATGTGAACTCCATCCGATGATTTTATTAAAGCAAGTATCCATAGCTTGTGCTCCATTCCGCTTGTGTGTAGTTATAATTATCTATAAATTTCATTCTATTCAATGTTCTTGTTTGGCGAATATCTATAACTTGCACTCTTTCCAATGCATTTATTAAGGTAAGTATCTGAAACTTGTGCTTTCTTCACTGTTGTTATTAGACAAGTAACTATAACTTGTCCTTTATTCAGTGCTGTTACAGGAAAATTATCTATAACCTGTACTCTATTCAATGTTGTTATTAGACAAGTACCTATAACATGTACTTTATTCAGTGCTGTTACAGGAAAATTATCTATAACCTGTACTCTATTCAATGTTGTTATTAGACAAGTACCTATAACTTGTACTTTATACGGTGCTGTTACAGGAAAATTATCTATAACCTGTACTCTATTCAATGTTGTTATTAGACAAGTACCTATAACTTGTACTTTATACGGTGCTGTTACAGGAAAATTATCTATAACCTGTACTCTATTCAATGTTGTTATTAGACAAGTACCTATAACTTGTACTTTATTCAGTGCTGTTACAGGAAAATTATCTATAACCTGTACTCTATTCAATGTTGTTATTAGACAAGTACCTATAACTTGTACTTTATTCAGTGCTGTTACAGGAAAATTATCTATAACCTGTACTCTATTCAATGTTGTTATTAGACAAGTACCTATAACTTGTACTTTATACGGTGCTGTTACAGGAAAATTATCTATAACCTGTACTCTATTCAATGTTGTTATTAGACAAGTACCTATAACTTGTACTTTATACGGTGCTGTTACAGGAAAATTATCTATAACCTGTACTCTATTCAATGTTGTTATTAGACAAGTACCTATAACTTGTACTTTATACGGTGCTGTTACAGGAAAATTATCTATAACCTGTACTCTATTCAATGTTGTTATTAGACAAGTACCTATAACTTGTACTTTATACGGTGCTGTTACAGGAAAATTATCTATAACCTGTACTCTATTCAATGTTGTTATTAGACAAGTACCTATAACTTGTACTTTATTCGGTGCTGTTACTGGAAAATTATCTATAACCTGCACTCTATTCCATGTTGTTATTAGACAAGTACCAATAACTTGTCCTTTATTCAGTGCTGTTACAGGAAAAATTATCTTTATCAACTTGTTAATAGACAAGTAACCTTACTTGTACTTAGTTACTGAAAATTAACATAACTGACATTAGACAAGTACCTTATAACTTGTACTTTATACGGTGCTGTTACAGAAAATTATCTATAAACCTGTTACTCTATTCAATGTTGTTATTAGACAAGTACCTATAACTTGTACTTTATTCAGTGCTGTTACAGGAAAATTATCTATAACCTGTACTCTATTCAATGTTGTTATTAGACAAGTACCCATAACTTGTACTTTATTCAGTGCTGTTACAGGAAAATTATCTATAACCTTTACTCTATTCAATGTTGTTATTAGACAAGTAACTATAACTTGTACTTTATTCAGTGTTGTTACAGGAAAATTATCTATAACCTGTACTCTATTCAATGTTGTTATTAGACAAGTACCTATAACTTGCACATTATTCAGTGCAGCTACTGGGAAAGTTTTTGAGACTTTCTCCTATTTATTTATACAGGAACACCCGCAACTAGGCGATTTGGCTCAAAGTTTAAACATGTAAAATAAAAATAAAATTATGGTAAAATAACAAAACTTAACTCAAAAAATAAAAATTTAAACACTATAAATAAACATTAAATTTAATTAATAAAGGCAACATATAACCTGCACTCCATTCAATGTTATTATTATCAACTAAACGTCATTCAATGCTGTTAATGGGCAATTACTACATATCTTCTTACAAGCAATGAATAAAAAAAAAAAATCAACAGGTTTCCTATTGGGTATCTACAGTTTGATAACTATGGCCTCTTAGAGGTGATTCAACGTTTATTAACAGATTTTCCTTAAAGGAAATCTGCTATTGAGGTCGTACTCATGACGCGATTTTCGAAACATTTCTTCAAATGTCCATCGATCCTGCTCAGGAGATTACGAAAATGAGGTCCGTTCAAAATTATATATATATATATATATATATACATATATATATATATATATATATATATATATATATATATATATATGTATATATATATATATATATAGATATATTTCTGTTAACGCTCTAGCGTTCAAAATTTTTGTTTGATCGTTACCAAACTCGAAATTTAAACGTTTTATGTAAAAAGAAAGATCAAGTTCGTTAATGGCTGAAATCGGTCAGTGGGTCCGTGGAAAATACGAAATATCTCCGTTATTGTGCGTCGGATCGAAATATTGTATAGAATCAATCTTATTGCAAATAAATAAATTTACTGTAAATATTGTTCTATACATTTATTCTGTATTTCGAATATTAACCGAGATATTTGTATTTGTATTGTGTGTGAGTGTGGTCGGCTATATTCGGGACTTTCCACCGAAAGCTAGTTCGGCCGTTTCCGTAACTGTTCGTCCCTCGTGAATTGGTTTAGAGACTCGTTACTACTACTGTTATTCCTAGGCAGATTTCTCTATTGTAAAATCTCACGTGGGAGATCTGCTTAGTTTACGCAGCCCCTGCGTGACGGACCTTATTCTAATGAGACCCGAGTACCGGGAGCCAGATCTAATTGCCACAAATCTGAGCTGCAGGAATGATGACGTAGGCGTGAGCGGCCCCTGATAAGAGAGAGAGAGAGAGAGGTTAGAGCGACACTAGGTAGTTTATGTTACTTTGCCTATCGGACGAGGTGGTTACGCTATTGGTGTGGGAGCGATGGTTATTCTGCACACTTGTTAGCGGAGGTAGTTACACACGAGAGCAGTTTGCCCGGGAAGCACGAACAGCCAGTAATCAGTGCCACCATATTTATCCCCAGCCCCACCAATCATCTGGCCCTTACACTCACCAACGACCCTGTCGATGGTTTGTATTACTAATAACGACGGTGATTTTTCAACCCCCTCCCCTACCCCCCTCAATGACCGCGCTAAATTTAAATGTGCCATCTCTCTTTTTCTCGCTCTTTCACTGACCTATGAAGGCTGTTACTCTTTTTCGAGCACGCATTATTGTGGCCTCTTTCTGCCATTACTGATAAATCGATTGGGAGGCAGAAGCTTTTGGGCTTTTATTAAATTTTGGACGGAATTGACAAGCCACCAGTAGATCTCAA